>VZSU01001260.1:793836-837742 GCA_013398715.1 Nesospiza acunhae
CCGTGCCTCCGAGCCCGCCGGTTGTGGCACAGTCGGGCCCGGGCAGAGAGAAGGGGTCGGAGCCTTTGCCAGTGCCCGGAGGCGCCTTCCCTTCCCAGCTAGTTTCTGGGGGTTTTATAGAATCAGTGATACTGACGGCTTGGAAGCGACCTTTATGCCATGGGCAGGGACACCTTCCACTGTCTCAGGCTGCTCCAAGCCCCATCCAGCCTGGCCTTCCATGTAAAGAGCAGCCACAGCTGCTCTGGCCAGCCTGTGCCAGGGCCTCACCACCCTCACAAAGGTGATGAATGTCTTACTGATTTTCTCCCTATAGAATACCTGGGCCTTTTTCAGGTCTTTCCTGAGGCTTTCCCAGAGCTGACCTACCCAGGGGGTGGGCTGGCAAGAACGAGGCTGGGGAAATGAAAACAGAATAAAAATGACCGAAACCAAACAAAACCCAAAACCAAGCAGCTGACAAAACAAACAGTGCAAAGAGAAGCGCCCTTGGTGAGACTTGGAGGCTGGAGCCTTGCATTGCATGGAGAGAGCTGAGGGGCCTCATGCCTGATATGCACAAATCTCCAGATCTCCAAATCCATCTATCAGTGCTTAAAGAAGAAATACAGAGGTCTAAGTGGTCACTTTTAAGGCTGAAGAACAGCTGCAGGGAGCTGCCTCCAATTAAGGCTCTAGAGTATGTAAATACCGTGACTAATGTAATTTCTGTTTCAAGATTTTTTGCTTGCATTCTCTGTTTCGTGTCCATCTGTGGTGTGAACTGCTAGACAATATTGTGTGGATACAAAATGTTTCACACTTGTCTGAAATCTGTGGCAGTAGTAGAAGCTTCTGTCTTCCTTTGACTGGATTTTGATATGCAACAGCAATTTACTATTCAGGAAGGCAGCTATTCTGATAAATCTTCTTTTAGGACTCTTTCAGCTATAATAAATAAAGCCATGCTGTGTTTCATTAAAGTGTTTGGCTCTGATGGTCAGAACCTGAGGTTTTCGAGCTGTATTTGAAAAGAATAAGGCTAAAAATAAAAGAAATACTGAAATATAAAGGCAAATAAATACATGCAAAGCAAACTAACATTCTGAGAACACCCTTTTTATTTTATTGTTTGACATTCATAGTCTTCTGCCTCCTAAAACCCAAGCTAGAGAAGTGACAGCATGAGCTTTTAGGTTTTTTTTTAAGAATTTGGAATTCATCTTTTTACACAAGAAGCCTGTCTTAAAACTTAAGACTATTTTTTGGAAGAATGCAGAGTATTTTTCAGAAACCATTCAATGTGGAAGCTATTTAGCTTTCATTAAAAATTTCAGCAAGCAGGTAGGTGTCGTGTTCTGCTAAATTCCTTTCGTTTTAGTTCTCGTGTGTTTTTTTCCCTTAGGATTGGACGAGCTCACTGTCGAGAACCACAGGTTTTTCTCATTTACCAAAGGCACCAATCACAAATCTGTGTACCCTATTAAATGCTGTTTTCTCTTATGCTTTCAGAGTTTGGAGCCTCTTCCAATGGCTGGACCAGACTTTGGTGCCTTGGGAGAGGAAGCTGAACTGGTTGAAGTTGAACCTGAGAGCAAGCAGGAAATTCTTGAAAACAAAGATGTAAGTGCCTGAGCAACATCCTGAATTTTTTGGAGAGCGGTTTTTTTCAGCAATTGGCATTAATAGAAGGTTGCTGTTATTTTGCTGTCGTATTATACATAATACACAGAGTCATTCAAATATTTCTGATAGAGTTATTGTAATCTGCATAGTCTCTTTTACAAACTCTGGTATAGAATCATAGAATTGTTTAGGTTGGAAAAGACCTCTAAGATCACAGAGTCTTAACTGTTAACCCAGCACTTCCAAGTCCAGCACTAAACCATGTCCCAGGTGCCACATCCACATGGATTTTAATCTCTCCAGGGGTGGTGACTGCCCTGGGCAGCCTGTTCCAATCCTTGATAACTATATGAAGCAGATTTTTTTTTTGACATTTACCCCTAAAATTATAATTCACCGAAAAGATTGGAAAAAATAAGGGAAACGCAATCACTGGACTCCATTTATACTGGGTGTGGAAGGTGCTGTGATTTTTACACTAAAATTATCTCAGGTGATTATGTATCAAAATGAAAGTATAAAACCTCATAATGGGAGTGATTTTCAGCTGCATTTCAAACTGCACTGCTTCTGTGGTAGTGATGATTTCAACAGAGTTTAAATATTTGTGGCTTGTACACTTGATTTTCTTCTTTTAATTCTTTATTTATGTATAGCTGATAAAAGAAGTAGCAAATAACTACGACTAACATAATTCTGTCTTATGTACTTATTACTTGTGTGATTTCTGCAGTTGCTTCTTTATCCATACAACATTTATAACCAAAACCCCAGCGGCTGCAGTCTGTCAGTGTTTCTTCTGCTACAACCAGTGTTAACTTTGGTGTTAGAAATCTCTTTTTCTTTCATTTTTCGGTAATGGGAACAATGTCCCAGAATCTCAGAAAGCAGTCATTTCTGATTATGTAGGTTAGCAGGAATTAGCCCTAGGTATCATCAGGGTTTCTCACAATAATTTTTGTGCATTGGTGACCTTAATCCTCATTATTAGATGGAAATCCAGTACTTGTGTGTAAAGATTTGTTGTGTTTAGGTGGTGGTTCAGCATGTGCACTTCGATGGACTTGGAAGGACCAAAGATGACATCATCATGTATGAAATCTGTGATGTTTTCAAGGCAAAAAATCTCATTGATGTAAGTGTTGCAGCAAATAACAGACTTGCTGTTTAGAAATTAATTAAATTTTTTTCTCTCTTTTTCCTGCTTTGGGCAACTCCCTTCAGACATTGGGCAACTCTGTTAAGAACAGGGGCCCCCTAAATAAGTTCTAACTACTGGAACCTATTTGAATAACTGTTCTAACTCTTAAAGTAATTAGGAAGCAAACTAACGAAAGGTATGAAGATATTGAGCCAGATGCTCTGGATTTAAATTATTTCTGCAGATGCAAGTGTTAAAGTGGTTGTGTTCTGTTTTGAAGATGCACATGTGTGTCTTTATGTTCAAAATCTGGGAATATTTTACAACTTAGCTGCATTTAAACTAATTTATCCTCATTATTTTTTGTTAACCTGAAAGACTCGAGGGGACTAGATTATCTTGAAAGCCCCTTCCATCCCAAATATCCTCCGATTCTGTGACTGAGCAGCCTTTCTCATGCTGTAGGTGATGAGGAAATCACATGAAGCGCGTGAGAAGTTGCTTCGTCTTGGAATCTTTAGACAGGTGGATGTTCTGATTGATACCTGCCAAGGTGTGTATTCCCTCATTTATCCTCACCTTTATTCTCTTATATTCATACCTGTAATGTATGTTTCCCTGTGTAATAGGTTGGATATTTTTGTGTGTGTAACTTAGTCTTGTATACCTTTTTATATATTTTAGAAGAATAGGTGGATGTGCTGTGGATGCAAATGTATCTACATCAGTTATCCCTATGAAGGAAATCTATTTGCATGTGTTTGTATATATGTGTATGTCAGTGAGTGAATTTTCAGCATTTACAATGATTACAGTAAGCTTTTCTTAATCCACTGTTTCAAGGAACATGTGAAGGAAAGCTTGAAAATGTGTCCTCTACTTGTATTGCACATCACATTGACATGAAATTATTAAAGCCAGTAATCCTATGATTGAGTCAAATTCTGCACTCACATGCAAACATCCTTTTCTCAAGCCATTTCCCTTTGTAGCATGGACTTTTATTTGCCTTAACTCAGTTTTCAAATAATTCAAGTAACCTTCTGTCTGCAATTTTTAAAATATCTCTTAAGAGTTAACATGCACTTCATTTATTTCTTTAGGAGATGATGCCCTTCCAAATGGTTTAGATGTGACCTTTGAGGTAACCGAATTGAGAAGGTTAACTGGGAGCTATAACACCATGGTTGGCAACAATGAAGGCAGCATGGTATGGATTATTTCAAATTATTAGTAATGCCTTTTGATATTCCTCTTACCTTCAGTTTCAAGCCTAGCTAGGAATTTGGTGAGCCAGTCTTGATCCAGCCTTACTAAGATTTTGTCAGGCCTTTGTGCCAGGCTTTCATTTAGCAAAAGCCTATTTTGAGCTGGGGGACAATGCTGTAGATTCCAGCTCAGCATGTTACTTTTTTGATTCTTGAAACTTCTTTAATTGTTTCTTGCTACTATTTAAGATGTTTCATCTACTGGAGAGATTAGTAAGGAATTTGGCATTTTGTTTCTATGATATATACTTGAAGTATTTTTCTTCTCAGTCAAAATGCTTTATATTTGACTTAGAAATTTTTCTTGTTTTTCTCTTTTAGCCTGGTATCAGTTATTCTGGGCTGTAGGTTTTCATGAATTCTACAAACTTTGGAACTTGTTTTCATATAACTCAGTTAAGGATGCATCAGATTAAAATCTTGTATGAACAATATTTGCCAATCGCCCAAGGAAGTACCAGTTGTACTGCTGGTTTGTGAGTGTGCTTTTACTAGAAATGCTGCTGTGATCAGGTTGTGCTTTAGGGTGCTCATCCTGCACCCTATTTGCCTTCTCACTTGCACAGGGCAGCTGTGCCTGGGGCTGGTGGATAAGCCAGATCAAGGGGCTCATCCTTTTTCTCTCAGGGGTATTTTTAACCTGGATGTGATACCACGTGGCTCAGGCGATGGTGTTTTGCATGTGCAAGGAGAGTTGGAACTGGGTGAGTTGAGAGCTGCTTATGCAGCTCCACTGCCAGGAGCCAAGTCCACAGTGTTGTGGCCTGAAGGAAACCAGCAGGGAATCCTACCTGTTGCTTCCAGTGCTGCTCAGAACTGACTGAAAGCTGCTTGGGTTTCTCTTTTTGTGCTCAGCTTCCTCTTCTGTTTGATTTTAATTTATCACAGAGAAGTAAAACTTGTGAATGCTTTAAAAGCATGACTTGTATACACTGATATTGGCAGTGAATAGAATATAGATTTATTTATTCTAATCCATTAAATTCAGCTGAAGCTTATACATCTAGTACTTCATACTAAAAGCATTTCTTTTTATGGCATAATAACCATCATTACAAAGCTCAGGTTACTGGTTTGCTTCCAACAGCTGTCAGACAAAGCCAGTCAGGATTTGGGAGTTTTTTGTATTCTTTTCCAATAGAACACCCAACAATAGTACAGTGGTAGTGTCTGTTTTGGGAGGAAACCTGTTCCATCTTTTCTGTCAGAGGGGCAAGAGCTGCCTGAAGGATGCAAGGAATTTGTGTCAGAATAGGCAAAACTGTTTCAGTAGTTTCTGGAGAATTGTAGAATTGTATTGTGCCATCATCAGGTCCAGTTGCAAAAGGATCTTGCTCAAAACAAAACTACAGGGACGTGGCTCCACAGTGATAATTTTCCCTTGCTCTGGTTCTGATGAACCCTCCCTGACAAGGGTTTCTCCTGAGGATCAGGAGAGTGTACAGTTGCAGAGCAGCTGCTTGTTGTGCCAAAGATTTGTTCTCCAGGGCTTTGAGACAGGCTTGGAGATTTTGCTGGAAGTAATATCAGTGCTGATATCTCAGTGAGAGTGCAGGTTAAGTCAGCAGCTACTAAACAGCAATAAAAGTTGGATGTTTGATTGTAATTTGCACTGTTGGCTTTTGCTGCCAGTGCAGAGAGAAAAATAACAGAAAAAAGCCACATTCAGTTACGAGTATTTTTAAATATCTTAATTCCTAATTCTCATTATGTCCCTGTCTTCAGCATGTGATTTAGATGCAAGGCAGCAGACAATATAAAATGTTATGGTGTGGGGAGGTTTTTGTTTGTTTGTCTAGTGTTTTGGGTTTTTTTTAATTTATTTTCTGTAGGTACTTGGGCTGAAGTTCCCAAATCTCCTTGGACGTGCAGAAAAGGTGACCTTCCAGTTCTCCTATGGAACAAAAGAAACTTCATATGGCCTGTCCTTCTTCAAACCACGGCCTGGAAACTTTGAAAAAAAGTAGGGGATATGTTTTTTGCTACTTCTTTTTTAGTGAAGGAATATAAAACAATTAAAAGATCTTTCCTTGAGTAAGAATTACATTTATTCTTTCCTGAGGGTCTGGTAATGATGTAGCAGAGCTAGTTTCTTAAATTTTTGTAGTTATTCAGAGCTGTACCTTAAATAGTTTCCCTTTCAAACCTACCAGTAATGTTGTGTTTCAGTTTTTCAGTTAATGTATACAAAGTAACTGGACAGTTCCCTTGGAGCTCTCTTCGAGAAACAGACAGAGGAATATCAACAGAATATAATGTGAGTGTAGCGTAAGTGTAACACATCCTTCATTTATATTTCAGTTGGGCTCTTGGAAATATTTGTTTTACTTTTTGAATAATTGAATCACTCATGCACAGGGCCGACTTGTCTTTATTTGAAAGGGGTCAGTGATTTGAAAAGGACAGAGGTTGTGCATCTTGGATTTTTTTTGTTACAATTCAGTCTCATTTTGTCCGTATAAAAATGCCAGTATGTTTTTCTTCTTTTTTTTTTTAATTATCATTTCAGAGAGGCAGCTGACTGCCTAGTTTACTGTATCAGCCCAATTCAAGATATTTTTCATTTGGAATGGATTAATTAATGTGCATCCAACTCTCTTGGCTGGAGCAGAATTAGCATAACTCTGAAATGGAAAAGGGTTTCTCTCTGTTTCAAGAAGTTTGGGAAGAAAGCCATAGACTCAAATATAAAAAATATTTATTTTAATTTTGTAACAATTGTTTTAATGACTTTCTCAATCCTTTATTGTAGTTTCCCATATGGAAGACCAATCACACAGTAAAGTGGGAAGTTGTGTGGAGAGAGCTTGGCTGCCTTGCTAGAACAGCATCCTTTTCTGTTCGAGAGGAAAGTGGACACTCTCTAAAATCTTCTCTCTCTGTAAGGCTTTTTCATAATAATATTTTAAAAACACATAACTTTAAGTCATCTCATACTTAGGAGTGATACCAAAGGAGCTTTTTGTCTTTGGAGGGAATGTGTTTTCGTTCGAACATCTTTTGCTGTGTCTGGTCATTGCCATGGAGTAATCCAGGAGGCCCAAAGGGAGAACAGGGAATGAAGAGAATTATAGTTGACTGTTAGACTTTGGCTTGTTCTGCCTCTGTCTCACCTGTCATCTCTTTTTGCAGAATTGCTTTGTTTTGTAGCGGACAGGAAGAGTAAATTTCCTCATCCTGAGCCTTTTGTAAACATTCTCCCTGATGCCAGCTTCTGGTCGCTTGCCATCTTTCACTTACAGCTTACAAACTGTAGGAGATCAGCTCTTTGCAGATTGGTGGGTTGCAGTTGGGCTGCTGCTCTGTTTTGGGTGTGGGCCATGGCAGAAAATACAAATGTATGCATTTCATGTGGCCTGTAAATGTCAAACAAAGCCTGTCTATAGGGATATTGTTCCCAAATCCATGTAGCTATACTAATCTTAGCTGGAGCTGTGCTTGTCTTCCACTGTTTGCACAGTTTTGGAAGGAAAATAATGGTGTCACTCTGAGGCATTCAACAGATATGAGAACCTAACCCCAATTTTTTTTCTTCTTTTTAGCATGCCATGGTAATTGATTCCCGGAACTCCTCAATCTTGCCAAAACGAGGTGCTTTGCTGAAAATTAATCAGGTAGCTTTAAATCACTTGTGCTATTATTGGGGTTCATGTTCAAAAGTCTAAAGTTAGAAATTAATCTAAAATTGACTAGGGGACAATGCAGACTGGTAATTACCCTTTCTGTTTACCCAGTGTGCCTTTTAAAATCTTGAAACTTTTTTTATGGTGGAAAATTTTCATTTGTATGCCATTAATCAAAGAGCATAGCCTCTCCATCAGAATTAAATTATTTATTAGCTGAGAGACAATATCCCTGACAGTATTTGCACTACACTTTCAGTGGGTAATAATTAGCCCTTCTTTTTTTTTAACACTGTCATGCACAGATTGCCAGGCTGCAGTCCTGTTGCTACTTACATAATTTCTAAGTCTGAGAGTTAAAAATTAAAGACTGGGTAAAAATAACTCTCCAAGGCATATGCATGTAACATTTTGGCTGAGAAAATGCTTTTCCCTCTTGTTACAGTCAGAGCCTTTCTAAAAGTTGGCTTTTCTGCTGTGTGGTTAATACTTCAGAAGCATTAATTTCTCTAGTGCTTTAGAGGCAGATTTGAAATGCCACTGGAACTAAAAGTAAGCAGCAGTGGACTGTTGTGAGTGAGAAAAGTGGTTGTAATTCAGGGTTTAGGTACTGTAATTTGTTAGATTCTGCCTCTAACACTGAGTTAGTTCAGTCACTTCATGAGAGCTGAAGATAACAAATTGTGTCATGCCCTTCTTCACCAGATGAAATCTTCTCAGATCTAGGAAAATACAGTCTTGATTTTGGATGCTGCATTTTCCAGCTCCATTCTATCTTGCCTTCATTTACAAAATGGCTTGGAAATCAATAGTTTGGTTTAATATTTGGAACAGAAAAAAATGCAGCTCGTTATTCTGAGGCTCAGAAGTTCATGCATGGCTCAGTCCAAAAATCACCTGCCTCACCCTGCCAGTGTTTCTGTATTTCTTGTAAAGAAAAATACTGCCTGTGCTGATGCAGACATGCTGAACTTTTAGAGGAAAGAAACATATATCTGTTGCAACTTCCATAAATTTATGTCTTTGCAGGAGTTGGCTGGCTATACAGGTGGAGATGTGAGCTTTCTGAAAGAGGATTTTGAATTTCAGTTGAATAAGGAACTTCTCTGGGATTCGGTAAACCTTTTAAAGATATTTTAGTAATTGACCTGAGGTTTTTCTGGAGCTATTAAACCTATGTGTTATGATTATTTTCCACTATGGATTAGGCAAAAGAATGGGAAAATGGCTGGAGTAGATAACTTGATTCTGTTTTCTGGAAAATGGACTATCTGTATTTTTAACTTTATGTTCCTGCTGTGCACAATCACTTGAGGTATTTTGGAGAGAACTTGTTTCACAATTAACCATAAGAATGTTTTTCTTTCCAGAAGTGATGTTGGTCATGTTCTTTGTGGTCTTCCTTAGAAGGGATTTTTCAAAAACCGTGGAAATTCTTGAAAAACTTAAAAGTTTTAAACCTTCATGAATATTCTGTATAATCTTGGTTTAATTTCCTTTTTAATTGAAATGTTGAATATATAACTGTTCGTCTTGGTATCATAGCATGTAATTGTTTCTTGTGTATAAGATTATTGGGAAAAAATTGGAATTGATTTCAACAGCATTGATTTAGGATTAGGTGGAAATAGGATTTTGAATTGAAATACTGAAAAACTGTAGTAAGAATTTCAACATATCCCAGGAATATTTCTAATTTAATTTAGAAAGAAGTTTTTTATCACATGGAGATAGTGCAGTAAATTTTTCTCAGAGCTGAATGGGGAATTAAACAGTAACTTCCATCATGAAGATTTAAAAGTCAGGGGTTACAATAATTTCTATCCCAAAGGTATTGACAAGAGATGCCACTGTCTATCAGTGACACCTTGCACACAGGCAGCAAACAAATGATTATATCTATTTATTTCAGTGACTTGAATTGCAAGAATTACTTTTTATAAATAAAGAATAACTCTGTAGTTTATTTGATGTCAGTATAGTGAGTCACAGAAGGTGGTTTCATATAATTATAAGGGTAATTTACAGACAAGTTATAATTGTACATTTTTGGCAGCTTCTTGTTGGACTCAGTCTCCTGTGGGTTTCAAATTGCCAGGAATAATTGATGGCAGCAGTGTTGTCTTAATTCAGGACATGAAAATTCTCAAGACAAGAGGTTGACAATGAGGTTCTCAAGACAATGAGGTTAAGTGCTCCCTTAAGCTGTTGTGGAAGTAGCATTTGGTTCAGTTGTGCTATATTGACATTTTCAAGGCACAGCACTGCATAAAAGAAAGAGGGCAGCAGCCATCAAGAATTTCCTGAAAATCCTGTTGCAAATCTGACAGGGTGTGATGTCCACATGATATGAGCAGCTGTAACTCTGGGAGACTGATGGGAACTCTGCCTGAGGAATAAGTACTAATAAACAACTTGTTTTTCTCTCCAAAGGTTGTTTCAGCATCATTCTGGGGTGGAATGCTGGTACCTATTGGAGACAAGCCATCCAGTATAGCTGACAGGCAAGTTTTTTAAATGTTTGGGTTTTTTTTTTCCAGTCAACAGAGGTATTGTATATAGAAAACTCTGCACAAGAGAAAAACAGTAGTAGTTCTGAGGAGAATAAAATGTTTGCAGTTAGCTGTAATTGCATGTTCATACTCAAGCCATTTTCATATTGGGCTGGTAAAAATTTATAAATTGCTGTGTAGCAGCTCTGCCTGCCCATATTTCTGGTTGCAAAATGGTATTTACCACCTGCAAAATTCTATAACAGGCATAGGTTCATTCAGACACAAAGCCATATTTTGACTCTTCACTCTGTAGCAAATTTTGCCTTCTAATGCTGGTGTTTAAAGATCACATTGCTAAAGCTGTTGCAAAGTCACCTTTAAGTAAAGCATTAAAGTAAACTTATCTGTATTCACTAGGTTTTACCTTGGTGGACCAACAAGTGTGCGTGGATTCAGTATGTACAGCATTGGACCCCAGAGTGAAGGTCTGACACTTTTAAGTCCCCCTCCTCTGACAATACTGTAAATATTAGTGTGTCAAAGAGAATCCTTAAGCTTTGTATAGCCTGAAAATAATTACACTCATTCTCTACTTTTGAGAAGTGTTATGGCTTTGTTATGTTGTTTACAGATCAGTTCACAATGGGATAAAGCCAGGTAGTTCTTAGTTAAGCTGTGATTAATTACTAATTTTATCAACCATGTGTGTGTTCAAACTTGCACACTTCCAGTGTGTCATTTTAATTAGTAAGCAACCTTCAAGCTGGAAAAGTTCCCAAAACATGGTTATAGCAGCAGTTTGTTTGATACAGCCTATGTTCAGGTGGCTTAGGGGGAAAGATAATCTGCTCAGCAGAGGTGTTTGGAGGGCCAGGAGCTTCCTCAGTTCTATTCCTTACTCTGCTGTTATCAGTGGATTCAATATCCAGTCTATTTTGAAATTAATAGTTCAATTATATGAATTGCCCATTTTTATTACCAAGGGAAGTACTGCAAAGGTGGCCAGGAGGTAATTCTGATGAACTGTCATGCCTCAGGCTGTTCTGGTGAGGGAAGGAAGAAAAATGTACTTCCCTTGGAAGGTTTAAAGAAATGTGGAAGTTCTAATTTTTCAAACTAATAGTGGTGAGTTTGGAGCGAGTCAGAAGCAAATGGGAAGAGTTGTAAAGGGTAGAAGTGGAATATAAACTTATGGAATGTAAAACAACTTATGGATGTGTTTTTGTGCCTTTAACAAGTGATTCTTTTAATATGTTCCACAGTAAATTAAAATTAAAATGTTTATTCCAACATTTTGCCCAAGCAGGTGATTATTTGGGAGGAGAAGCCTACTGGGCTGGAGGGTTGCATCTCTACACCCCTCTCCCTTTCCGGCCTGGCCGTGGAGGCTTTGGAGACCTTTTCCGAACACATTTCTTCCTTAATGCTGGAAATCTCTGCAATCTCAACTATGGTAAGACCCAACAGAATAAAAACCCCCTCTTCTCTTCATATAAGAGCAAAAAGGAGAGTTCTGTTTGTGTTCACTCACTTTGTTTACTGCATATATTTTGGTGTTTGTCAAAAATCTGCTGCTTTTAACTTATATATTTGACAGATTGCCAGTAGTTTATTTAGCTCTCTCCATAATTTCCAGCACAACTTGTAGGAAAGAGAGCCAGGAGGGTAATGGTAGTGTCTATGAACAGGTGATGTTTGCAGTCCAGTGTGTAACTAACACTTGCTATCTTATACCATTCTGAAGGGAGAATGAAAGATGATGTTTTAGTGGAGTTCTGGTGTTTACTGGGATGAACTAAAGAAAAAGTGGTGGCATTAGATGAGGGTGTGGTAGCTGATGGGACTCTTTTTCCTCCCATCCCTAACTCTATTCAGGATACATTTCAGTTGTATTAATGTATGACTTTGCAATATGATTTCAGTCAGTTTTAGAATATAGTGATATTTGATGTCTGCCTCACTTGATGTAAGAAAGGTGACATCCATATGGGAGGGAGATAATTCAATCAACTTAAAAATAGCAGAGACCCACTAAATCATAGAATAGGGTCCCAGAATGGTTTGGGTTGAAAGGCACCTTAAAGCTCATCTTGTTCTCCCGCCTGCCATGGGCAGGGACACCTTCCACTATGCCAGGTTCCTGCAAGCTACATCCAGCCGGGTCTTGCACAGTTCCAGGGATGGGGCAGCCACAGCTTCTCTGGGCAACCTGTGCAGAGCCTCAGCACCCTCACAGGGAACAGTTTCTGTCTCATATCCAATCTAACCCTCCTCTCTGTTAGTGTGAAGCCATTCACCCTTGTCCTGTCACTCCAGGTTCTTGTCACTTAATCTCTCTCCATTTTTCCTGTGGGGTCCCTTCAGGTACTGGAAGAGAGCAGTAAAGACATTGAAGTCTTTATTACTCATTTCCTCCTTCTTGCTAGTAGGTGCTCTATAGTGGGACATAGACAGTATTTTTATTCTAGTTCTGCTGTCTTGCTGTGCTGCTCATCCGTTAGTGTTTGACTGCAGGTGACGGTCCCAGGGCGCACCTGCAGAGGCTGGCAGAGTGCATCCGCTGGTCCTACGGCATGGGAATAGTGCTGCGCCTGGGAAACATCGCCAGGCTCGAGCTCAACTACTGCTTCCCTATGGGAGTACAGCCTGGAGACAGGTTGGTTTGGTACACTAGCTTCTGCAGAGGTTGCTGCGCTCCAGTCTGCTTTCTCAGAGAGAGTTGTGGCGTGTGGGTTTGTTTAGTTCATCCCAACAGAGACATCTTGGTGCTGCTTTCCCAGCCCACTTTATTCACCTTGGTTGCACAGTTGGGTTAAGACTTTGCTTCGCAAGTGCCACAGTTCATTTATCTTGAGAGCAGCTGTTGATATGTGCAAATAGCTGTGTAGCGGCTTCATTTCTTGTGGGGAAGTGATCACAGCTTGTGGGGTGTTCTTAAGCCTTCTAAACCTAAATGATTGGATAAATACCTCATTTGCTGTCTTTAATAACTACCTAGTTTAATGTCTTTGCTTGAGAAATGAAAACAAGTTTATCTAAAAAGAGGAAAGAAGAACAAATTCATTTGTTAGGAACCAATTATCCTGCATCAAGCAAATATTATAATGTTTTCATCTTACTGCAAAAGTTCCATACTGTTATCTCCTATTGCAAAAGTTTCATACTATCTTTGTGTTTTCTTGTGGGTAGCTCCTCTGAGCACTGACTCTTTCTTCTTCACAAAATAGGCAACTGACTGCAGTTTCCTTCTCAACCAGCCACCCCACTCTTTTATATCACTGTTCTCATTGGTTACAGCTGTGGCCTGTTAAAGTCAGGACTGTTCGTAATCTCTGATAATTGGCCCAGCTGCAACTCTTTAGGGGTAAGATTACTTTCTACTCTGTAGGGGGACAGAATATAAGCAAATAAAGTTAGTATAGAAAGTAATCTTACCCCTTAAAGAGTTGCAGCTGGGTTAATTATTAAAGATTAGGACCCGGCCTGATTTTAACAGGCCACACTTGTAGCTAATAATAAGAGTGTTATAAAATAGTGGATTGGTTGGTTGAGGGGACCTGGAGTCAGTTGGCTACTGAGAAGAAGGAAGAGTCAGTGCCTAGAGGAGCTGCCTATGAGAAACATCAAGGAGGTATGAAACTCTAGCAATATGGGACCTTTGCAATATAATGACAATAGAACTCTTGTAATATATGACAAAACTACTCTGTCTTTATTTTCTTATATTCTATCCCCCTACATTATAATATGCAATAAAAAGTTTCAGGAGGCCTGTTCTTGTTTGTGAATATTGTGTGAGATATCCAGTCTTTCATACAGGAGGATTGTTTTGTGGGCAATGTGAATGTATAACAGCAATTTCAAAATTATGGGCTTTATTTGGAAATGTAAATGCTCCATATGGATGACAGATTGTCAAAGCATTTATTTTAAAAAACCACTGTCAGCTAAAACCTTTGGAATTTGGGGATAGGGAGAATTGATTTTCATTTCATTAGTAGTTTATGTATCACTTATATTGTTTATTTCTTTTCAGGATATGTGATGGTGTTCAGTTTGGAGCAGGAATAAGATTTCTATAATACAGAATATTTTACATCACGGAATGAAATTGTGCTTTGGAGATGAAATCAAGACTATAACGTAATTCAAAATGATCCTTTTTCCTTGAAATGCAGATACATAGCTGAGTGATTTACCTCTTGGACTCCACAAGAAACTACATTAAATAATTATGCTCTAAAGGTTCATTGTACCTCTGATTCTTACCAAAGATGGGACAGTGTTTGTAGGAGTCTATCTTACAGCTTTTAGTTGTTGGTTTTTACTTGAAGTATTAGAGTTGTGCTGGATATTGGTTCTTGGATATGGTTCATATCATTAGAGTTTTATTGGTCTGCACAGCCTTCCATCTTCCAACCACAAGTCTTTGAAAAAGCTGTTACAAGTCAAAAATGATACCATTTTAATGGTTCTAAATGAATCAAAATGTTCTGATTTGAATATATTTCAGTTGTAAATCACCTCTGTTTAAATTTCTAAAATTTGAATTGCATACTGTAAAAATTCAAGTCATCTGTCTGGCATAGTAAATACTAAAATTATAATTTTGAAAGGCTCAGGGCTCTGAACTTTGAGTGTTTTAATGCTTTCAGCAAACCTGTTGATTTATGTCTTGGCAAAAGCAGCTTTTTGTAGCAGTTGCAAAAAGTGACTCTAGGCATAAAAACGTGTGGAACTGCCTGGTTTCTCTGTGTCTTTTTCCTGACTTGTTGAGATGCTAAATTCATCTCCAAGTTAGCTCTGACTTTTATCACTTGGGGTATAATCCAGTTTATAAGGACGGACTTACTCACTACTTTGGTCCTAACATCTTTGGAGGTAGTTGCATACTGATTATTTTTATGTGCACCAACCCTGTGTGGTCACGCTGACAGAATATGAACTTGGAGTGCCCTTTCCCTGTATCACTTTTTTTTTGTTGTTAAGTGTTGTGAGGTTTAAAATCACAATACAAAGAAGATTCTAGGAGAACAGAAATACATGAGCTGTTAAACTCCTGATTTTTTTCTGCTCAGCTAAAGGCAACTTTGGATATGCTGGTGCTCTGCTTGACTTTGCTGAATATGTCAGGACTGCCATGAAAGCTCATTCCCAATCAAGTCAGCACTCAAACTCTACCATTTTAAAGAGAATGTGGTTTTATACATTGGTTTAGCATTGGTATGTATTGCTGTTGGTGATACACTAACTAAATCTGGCTTAGTTGATAATTCTCTAAAATATGAAGGCTACAAACTGGACTGTCTGGATTTGCAGAGCTCTGCCTGATTAAACATCCTTCCCCTCTTATAAAGTAGCAGCACTAGGCTTACAGATATTCAAAATGGTGTGAATGACAGAAGTCAGCTGTTTCAAATAGCAAAATTTGATATTAAAAAAACTTTTTCAGTGTGTTTATCTAACAGATACTGTAGCAAGTATGTATTTAACCTAGCATTTTTGAGGATTCTTTTGTTGTTATGAGATAAAATATGAAACTATGTCAAGAATGTCAACAAATGTTAATAGTTTTTTCCCAGCACTATCTACATTTTGACGTATAAAAATATTTTTAATGTGAATGTTTAGATGCTAAAATACTGTTAGGGTTTTCTCCTAGTAGTTCAAAGTTAGCTGCATTCTGCTGCTTTAAGAGTTCTATTTTGTGCACACTGTGTTTACTCAAGGCTGCTCAAGTGCCATCCTTTATTATGACACAAGACCCTAAGCTCAGCTGGCTGTTTGAGAGGGCTCTCAGTGTTCTGAGGAGGCCTAGGGAGAGCCCTGAACTCACTGTGCACACCACACACCAGCCAGGCCACAATGAAGCTTTGAGAGACTCTGTGAGTATCAAGGGAGGAATGGAAGAAACTGCTGAAGGCTGAAGAGATCTTTTGAGCACATCTTCTGACAGACCTTGCTGTGCCACTCAGCAGAGAATTGTCCAGTAGGATAACAAGAGCAAAATCATGTTCCATGAGGCTCTGCCTGCATTGCTGTTTTCTTACTGGCATTGCACTGGGTTGAAAAGTAACATTTTCTTATGGCATACCACAAGTGCACAAAAGCTATCCAGTACAGAAAGTATGTCTGAATTCCTCTGGAAGAAGCATCTGGGTTATGTGGTTGCTTCTGTGGAATACTGTATGATTAATATATTTCCATTTAAATTTTGCTGCAGAGGCCCAGGTACTTTTAAGTGGATAAGGTAGAAATCAGAATTCCAGTAAAAGCTGCCATAGCGTTCATTGGGAGAGCTTTGGGCAGATCTGTAATCCATGTTCTTCGTGGTTGTGTTTCTGTCCAGAGTTGAAAGGATGAATAGAGTAAGGCCTGCAGTCAGAACTGTGATTCAGAAGCTTGGTGTTTGTTTAAATGGACAGTTTTGGATATCAGTTTACCTGTGGAGTAGTGAAGATGCTCTTGCTTTTCAGGCATGCCACTGTTAGGGACAGCAAGGTGGCAAGGAGTGTCCCCAAATAGCACGCCTGGAATGTGCTTGTGGCCTTCTGATTTCATGTGAGCATTTCTGAGGCTGTAGGTCCCACCAGGCTGGCAGTGTCCCTTCAGCTGTGGTCTTAATTCACTGCTTGCAGCCCTTTCTGGGGGCCAAGGGAGGCCTGGGGAGAAGAGAGGATTGTTTTGGGACAAGGTTTGAAGGGTCTCTGATGTGTCAGTGCACCCACGAGCCTGGGAGAAGGTGGCAGTAGCATGTCGGAAGTATGGCAAATATTTCCCTCACCACTTCTAAGACTGTGGGTGGTTTCTAGCTGTTCTGCTTATATAAAAAAGTTGAAATCGCTCTTTATATTTGGAAGATCTGGTGTTCTGAGGTGGTGTTAATGAGTAAGTTTCTAGGGAGCTTAGGTGAAGGTTGAAGAGGAAACTGGGAGGTTGTGAGAATGTAAGGGGCAGGTTTGCTGCCATATTAAGGCCATAAGTGTATTTGATTTGAAAATACAAGCTTTAAAAATAAATTCCAATGCTGACCTCGATAATACAGAAGCATGCTTCAATATAAGTACCTTTGCTGTCACTTCGTGCCTTTTTTCACACAGATCTGGCTGCCAGTCTTTGCAGAGGTGTAGCAACTAAGGTTTAGGACTTCCTACCTTTGCAAACTACCTGCTGGTTTTGTCAGGCGTTTGTGTAGAAACAACTGTCCCTGTTGTGCTCTTTGAGGGGAGTGTCCCAAGACTTTCCCATGTGTGATCAGACATGGAAAAGTGAGGGGAGGTCATGTTGGCTCTCCCTTCTCTGGGCTGGGTGAGCACTCACATGAAAAGGTGTGAATTTTTACTGTGGTGTTACAGGGAAAGAAAACACTATTAATCCCTTTGTGGGACTGTTAAGGAGTTGGTCAGATATCTTGAAGATTATCCAAAACTTTGTATGGGAGAGCATTAAGAATCCCAAAATTATGGAATTTGACTGTATACTACAATTTGTTCTGCTATTCTTGTTTTGTTTTCAAGAGGGCTGGAACTTGCAGCCACAGCTTCAGTACGAATCTTTTCCAGGAGAATTTTTGCACAGCTTCTCAACTGTGGCAAACTTGTTGAGATAGTGGATGTGTGTTTTGTGAGAGCAGTGCTAAATTGCTGTTAGCAACTGCAGTGCTGTTGGATGGTTTTACTGTAATTGGGATGAGACACTGTGCTGAGTGAATCTTGTGCTTTCTTCCCTTGTTAAGCAAAAAATGCAACCCAGAGCCAACATCTGCATGGGATAAATGGTCTTCGTACAAGCTTGTCAGTTAAATAGAATTCATAATAGAAGGCACTCTGAAGCAAATCAGTGGCATCAGTTAGGTGGTACATTCCTGCCTCAGTATTTAATAAATAACGTTATTAACCCTGCCCCCTGTTGCTGTGTGAGTAAATCTTCATTGGGGGCACACAGCCCCCCCACCCCAGGAAAACCCCAAACAACAAACCAAACCCAAACACCAGGAGTCACACCCCCAACACAATTTCATTTATCTGGCAGACCAGGAAGAAAAATTAACTGTGTCTTATGTCTTTAAAGTTTATATCCGAAGTCTGTACAAGTGATGTTATAATAGAACAAGACCAATGATTTGCTGGTTTAAGAAGTGGCTGGGTTTGCCTTGCTTCAATATCAGATGAAGAGAGACCATATATTCAATGTCACTGTTATTTTGTGATATCTCTAATAACAGTTTTGAAAGCAGTATAAAGTGCTATGAGGTTAAAATAAAGGAAGCAACACCTCTATCAAACAGGTGAGCAATGTTAAAATGAGCAGATGTGAATTCAGACTTTTAAATGTTCAGCTAAATATTAAAGTAGCAGTTCAGTGCTGAAAATAAAAACAGATTTTAAACAAGGCTTAGTTTTTTAGTGTAATTCTCTCAAATTACATGTTTATGCTCTGGCAGTTTTTAAAATGAGAATACACTCATTATTGGAATATTGAATATATTCTTATAGAAATACATAGGAATCTCATCCCTAATGAGAGGAAGGTACCAGAGAGAATTTTCTGGCTGCAGAGGGCTGATATTTCATTCATTATGGAGAGTTTAAACCATGTAGCTGGGCTTGCTCTGAGCTGCAGGCCACTGACCTGGTGCAGCAGCAGCTGTGTCCCTGTTAGTGGCCATTAGCCAGTTAAATCACTGCACACTAACACTGATCAAAGCAGTTGTAGAAGCTCTTCATTTCCTGTTTAGAAGAGCTCTATTTGTTAGATGAGTCTTTAAAAGGCTCCAGGTTTTGTTTTGGTGTTTCTGAAGTGTGATTTGACTTTTTGTTGCCATGGGCTCTCCTGTCTCAAACAACTCCACCTTCTTTTTTCTTTGCAATAGGCTGAATGCTTTTTCTACTTAGCTATAGATTGATGTCCTACCTATTTATAAAATGCTATATATTTATAAAATGCTTCAAAGTCAGAGGTGAATGGATCTGTGTGGCTTTATTTCAATTATTAAAAGACACTTTTTTAAAAGTGGTTAAATCTTGAGTGCTGCACTGGAGTCAGTGAAGTTTTATTTACCATTTGTTCCATGTGTGTAAATTAACCAGTTTTCTTTCCTGCTCAAAGTTTGTACTCGTACATTTTCAGATTGTAATTTCATTTAAAAAATCTGGTATGAGAACAGATTGATTTTTCTATGGGGCTTTTTTCCCCCAGACATTAGATAAAATGCTTTTTCCACACTGCCTTAATGCTAAGTGTAATCTAAGATTTCAGTATGCATTTTATGAAATGAAAATATCCACTCTACTAGTCCTGTTGGAGATTAACATTAATGTGTGGGTTTTGTATGAATTCAGGTTACTGATGAACTGAAAATGGAGCCTGAACTTGTAAAGGGTCTCATGTGGCTTATGCCAGGAGAATGCAGTTGATGTCCTTGCTAATTATTTAGTTTTGCAAAGTGGTTTTGTAACTGGTATTGATCCCACCCCTGGTAAATTCTCATTTGCAGTCTAAAAGCCTCTGCTACAGGCAACACACTCTTGTCAGAGGAAATGAAATTTATTTGTTGTTCCAAAGGAGAGTTTCAATAAAGTTCACAGAAGTGTGCACTGCCATTCAAAAGAGCCTTTCCAGCCTGGTCATGTGTGCCCTCCACTTCCCTTCTGCTGGCACTTGCCCTTGGGTGACTTCATGCTCAGTCACACTGGAAAACTTGGGCTGGGTGATTTTGAGTTTTGTTTGTTGGGTTTTTCTTTTAGTTGCCAAAGTGACTGTAGAAAAGCAGCTGGAGGTGAGGGACAAGAATGGGTCTGGGTGACAGAGGGGATTAGCTGGGGTTAAATCTTGAATGAAACTCAGAAAATTGTCTCTGCTACATTCTGCTCTGGATGTGTCCTGCCTCTGTGTCAGGTCAAGCCTGCAAATCTGTCCTATATAAGCTGGTTTTGCAGCTCCTGAGCCAAGCTGTGGTTTGAATGTCTTCCTTTGTTGGGGCAAGAGCTGCCGACAGGGACACTGCTCGCAGGAGCACAGACAAAGGTTGTGTGTGACTTTGGGAACCCAGCAGTCCCGTTAAAATCAGTGGGATCGCTTCAGGGGCTTAAACAGGACCAGACCCTTACGCTAGAAACTTCTCAGGATCTGTTTTTAACGTGTATTCTACAACCCCCTTATCATGCTGCTGTGAAACGATAAGGAATAAGAAACTCTCCCTGTGGAATCCCAACCGAGTGTCTGGTTTGGGGCGTTTCTGTGCACACACGCCGTGCTGATGGCAGCACCTGGGAGGTGGTGACTCGGCAAACACAGAGCCTACGGCCCCTTCTCCTCCATCCTCCCACAAAGGAGATGTCAGACCTGACCGGCCACATGCCAGGAGGAGAAAGCAGGCTGCTCTGCCAGAAGGGGCGCATGGCTGCAAAATTAGGCGGCATACCTGAATACAGCCAGCAATGAATTGCAGTGCCCTGACAAATGGCACATGCTGAGCGTTTGCCTCCAGTTGTGTCCAATTGTTGCAGAATGTGGACTTTATAAAACTGTTCCTAAGACAGGATGTCATTTCAAATTTGATCTTAGGCTTGAAAGTACACAAACACCACTCTGGTCCGGCTGTGGTGGGACCGGGGGTGTTGTTTTGCCGCAATGCTTTTTACCCATTTTTCCTGGCACCCGCGTGGGTCCGGCGCACCAGGCGATGCTCGGGTGGGCTCAGGCCCGCCCGCCTGGCCGCAGGTGATGTTCGCGTGGGCTCGGTGCCCGCAGCCGGGGGTGTCCGAGGCTCGTCCCGCCCCCGCCTCCCTCGGACTTCCCGGCCGTGGCAGGGCGCTGTGGCCGCGGCGGCTCCCAGCCCGACGCTACGGCCGCACAGGATGAAGAAAGAGGAGTCGTTCCTGGGCAAGCTCGGCGGGACCCTGGCCAGGAAGAAGAAAGCCAAGGAGGGTGAGTTCGCCGGCGCGGGGAAGGAAGGAACGTGCTCGGGGCCGGCGTGACTCGCGGCCGCTCCGCCGTCCCGTCCCGCCGCGCTTTGTTCGGCGGCCCCGCGGAGGGGCCGCGCCCGCCCCCGAGAGCCACAAGGCGGCTGGGGACGGGCGTGGAGGGCGGCTGGAGCGATGGGGAGCGCCTGGCAGGGATGGGGGAAACTGGAATAATGGGAGATGGATGGCAGCGATGGGGAGCGGCTGATAGCAGTGGGGGGAGGCTGGCAGCGATGGGGGAGACTGAAGTGATGGAGGGCGGGACATCAGCTCATGTCGCGTGTCCGGGACGGTAAGCCCAGAACCCGTTTTGTGCTATAAAATAAAGTCCTGGTGACCAACGAGACTGTGGCTGTCGTTTTCTTGTGGTCTGAGAGCTGAGGACCCCAGAGGGAATGGTTAAGCCCACCCGTGTTTCATTCCAGGGCCGCTTCATCCATAGGCTTTATGTTGGTGTAGGCATTGTGCCCAGAGACGCACCCATCCCACCCACCTCACTGTGAAGGATTCCGCATGGGCACACAGAGCCCAGGCTGTACGAGTGTGTCTGTGCGGGATGTCGCTGCTCGTGCTACCTAGGCGGGGAGGCAAGAGCCTTCCCTTCGCTGCAGAGAGCCCGGAGAAGCTCCCCAGCCCAAGCCCAATGGACGAGCGCCTACGCTGGGGGCTCAGCCCCTGTTGCACACCCTGACCTGGGGCGTGGGCGCGCCAGGGCTGTGCAGATAGCAGCGTTGTTGCTGTTGAAAAAGGGAGGTGTCTCATTGCTGAACTTGATAAAGCTGGTCCAGTCCTGAATACTCAAAGTGTGCCCGTCCTCTGGGGATGGTGACTGCTGTTCTCCCCAGCTGCCCCGACTCACCAGTGCTGGCTTCTGTGGAGAAGCTGTGTCCGTGTTATCCCCAGGCTCCCGGCATCTGCCAGCAGGAAATATGTGTGTCCTTGCCCTATGGCTTAACACGACTGTGACTTGATGGCTGGTTAAAACTGGCCTTGGTTTTGTCCTAAGGTCTCCTGTGTGTAGGGTAGGGATTTGAGTTTCAGCCTCCTTTCAGCTGACTGTTTAGCACGTTTTGCCTATATCGAGTCTATGAATTGCCAGCAACATTCAGAAGACAGCTTTTAATCTTAAAAAACACAATATTCGGCCTTGAAACCTGGTTCAAGGAAATTGCGTCCCTTTCCTTCTGCTGCCTGTTTTGGTGTGGCTTACTGGTGTTTCCTTTGTTATCTATTTTTAATCAAGTTTCTCTGATGTGGTTCTACTGAGGAGCAGCACAAGCAGTTGTGTCTTCCTGAGATGATCTCATTTGCTTCCAAAGGAAGATGGTGGAAAAAAACTCATCTCTGGCAAGGAGGCCAAGCATGTGCTCCAAAAAGTGCATGTCAAAGGTGGCTTTAAAGCTGAAACATGTTGGCAGCTTCCCTTCTTAGGCATTTCAGCCTCACTAGGCCATGTTCTTGAGGCAACCACTTCCAGCAGGGGCCACCCGCTGGTTTTGCTGAGTTTGCCTGTGGTTTTACCTACTTGTGTGGCCACAGCTCCTTGTGGCAATGGAAGGGCCTCTTTTGGTCATTGTGCCTGGTACTTAGTGGGGAACCACACCAAAGCCTCCCAGCCCTGCTTCTGTTGGTGTGATGGGAGGAAGCTGCAACACAAGGGGCAGCTTTTCATGAGAGCATTCCTTCCAGTCTGAAATGCCACCGTCTGCAAGCCTGAGGAGCCACTGGTGTGACATTCCCTGGTGCTGCAGGTGCCCAGCCCCTTTGTTGTGAAGGGAAATGGCTTTTTTCCCTTTGTGGAGCAGCTCTCCAGTGGAGGTTGTCCCAGCCATGCCTGTGCAATGGGAATGGGCCAAGGGGTAAGAGTGATGAGCTGGGGGGGCTGCACCAGGGGGAGAGAGGCTGGACCATGGCTTGTGGAAGGACCTGGGCAGCCTCAAGAGCAAATTTCAGGGCTAGAAACTAATTCTTTTTTTTTTTTTTTTTTTTTTGTGGTGTGGAGCAGAGGTAAACTGGAAGGTCATCTGAGTGGTGTTCCTTGAATGAGTTGGTAGAAGCAGATGTGGTCAGCTTTTCTCCATGCACTCAGCCCTTGGGAATTCCTGACGTGCCGCCAGGTTTCTGCTGGGTTTGCCTGAGGGGACCAGCAGAGGTCAAAACGATCTTCCCAGAGTAAATCCTGTCCATGGTAAATGAGAATGCTGAGGCTTCCACAGCCTGAAATGATCCTTTCCTCTTCTGCCTCCATCAGCTCCAAAAGCTCCAGCCCGAGGGCTCTTTATACCTTCTGCTTGCTTTCACTGCCTGTGTATTGCAGCTGTTACTGTCCCAGCTGTGCTCATACAGTGACCTTTAAGAGGGTCTTTGTGAGAGCTGAAATCCACTTATATCAATCCTTTTCATTTTTGTGCACAACTTCTGAGCCACGCAGCTCAAAGCTCCTTGTAGTGGTACTGAAAAAGTTCTTATTTGTGTTTTTTGTTTCTTTAATCACAGGTCGTAGATAACCACAATGTGCGGCTGCTAAGAATGAGCATCTAAATTAATTTTTTTCTTTTTTGGCTAGTTACTTACTGCAGTGCATTTTTGGGGAGAGTTTTAGGCAGCCTTGACTTGAGAGAAAGCAGCTCGTGGGGAAGCCGTTTTTACCCTGGTTTCCTATGGAAGGCTGGTGAGTGATCTCAGTGTCTGTTTGACTCCTCCCTTCCTCTTCCTTCCCAGGAATATTTTTAACCCCTAGTTTGGGTAAAAATGTCCCAGGGAGAAAAGACTTGCTGATTATTAATGACTACAGGCTATGTCAAAATGGGTCACCAGTGAGTATAGGAACACATCAGAGGAGCTCTGCAGTAGGAAAACCAGCAGATGAACCCAACCATACCGTGATAGTACTGGAGAGCCCACTGGGGAGGGACTTGGCCAGAGAAAGGACAGGAAAGGCCATGGGATAGCACGGAGGGAGATGTGTGTTCCTAATCTTAAAATCAGTCATGAAGCACATCCTTAGAAAAGTGGGATGTGTCAGTTCAGTGCTCTGCTACGTCTTTGGTTTTTACTTCTCTCCCTGTTCCCCGTTTAGGCCGCATGGAAGTCTGCAAATATCTATGTTTGCCTGATGTTTACCGTTCCACATCTCTGTCTTGGTGTATCTGAGATTTACATTCGGTATTAGGAAGAAATTTTTCACCATGAGGGTGCTGAGGCCCTGGCACAGGTTGCCCAGAGCACCTGCGGCTGCCCCATCCCTGGGAGTGTCCAAGGCCAGGCTGGATGGGGCTCTGAGCAACCTGGGATAGTGGGAGGGTGTCCCTGCCCATGGAAGGGGCATGGAATGAGATGGGTTTTAAGGTCCGTTGCAACCCAGACCATTCTATGATTCTGGTAATTTTGGTCTTTCAAAATGTGCCACCTGTTCAAAAGCTCCAAAATCTGCTTTAAATACCTTAGAAAAATGTTGGGGTGCTGGCAGGGCCCATAGAGTATATGGTTTTTAAGCCAGATGATTCCTTAGCTTCTTTGAGATTTTGCAGGTTTCAGGTAGTACTGCATTTCAACTTCACCTGCAAAAGGAAATTGAAAAATCTGCCCTTTCCTGTTTGTCAGAGTGATGGTGCTGTACTGAAATAAAGGAGGGGGTTTTGCTGCAAGCTTCACTCCCAGCCTCGTTGCAAAGCTTGATTTTCTTTTCCTCATGACACACTGTATGGAAGATCTTGGCAGCAGGTGTTTGGCTAAATAAGCTTTCTTGTTATTGTATCTGTGTGTGTGTACAGCCAATATGAGGGAGTCAGTGAGAGAAATAAAACAATCAGTTGGTTAGTGCTTTGTCCCAGTGACCTGATGGAGGGTGGGCACAGGGCTGAGGAATCTGTTCTGGAAAAGTGCCATTCATTTGTGCCTGATGAAATTGGTAGGAGAGGGGAGTGAAAGAGAGGATAGCACTGCAGAGGGCAGGATTATTGCAACAGGAGCTGAATCTAGGGAAAGTTTTGTGCATATCAAGGGGGGCTGAAGTGCTGTTCTTGGGCTCCCTGTCTTGGTGTTACGGTGAGATGTCCTGATGGTGTCTCACCACCTTCTTAATTTACTTTCTGCACTCACAGGATGTGGCAGTGAATTTTTAGGCAGATGGAGAGACAAATACAAAAGGAGTGGGGTCTAATTCTGTTGTCTTGCTTCACACGAGTACATTAGCTGCAGACTGAGAGGATGCTTGTCTGGAGAAGTGTGTCTGTGCATTGTGATGTGCTACTGCTGCTGAAATACCCCCACAGAAGATGAGATGAGTGCTGGTTAAGTAGAAGGACTTGCTCTGTAAGAAAGGAATTTGCAGTTCCTTTCTGCAGTAGTAGTAGTTATGTTGAAGCTACACACTGTTCCAGATATGTGTGTATATATAGAAAGTCTGTGCAAACACACGTAATAGATTCATGTTTCGATTTATTATCCTTTCTACCACTGATTTAAACAGACCTAAATTTCCAGTTGGAGCCTGTCTAGCCTAATTGCTGTTTCTCCTGTAGAGCTCAGGCCTGACCAGGTCTGGTTGCAGTCTTGGTAGAGTGGTGCTGGTTTGGTTCTCTGTTCTATTCTGGCAAAAGCTGTACTGGGAATATATTTGGTGTTAATATCTCAACTGAAATGAACTTTACATGCGCAAGAATTGTGCTTTTAACAGTATCATAACCCCCACATTTTCCTCCTATAGCTGCACTTAGGCTAGGATGGTTCACCCAATTCACCTTCAGGCGCAGTCTCCTGGTGAGACAAATGAGTTTGGAATTACAGCTACAAGTTTTCTTCCAGACAGGATGCAGCAAGGCACACAAAATAGCTCTGTAGCTCTTCAGTAGCGTTAAAGGAATGCCTTGCCTTCCTTTAAAGAAAACAGACATTCAAGTAATTTTATTTCCAGAGTTGCAATCTTTAAAATAAGATTCATTGTAAGAATACTGTTGAACTTCATTGTAAAACCTTAGCAGGGTGGTTATCAACACTTCCAGGTTTCCAAAACCAGAATTCCAATGCTTTTCTCCCTAAAGTCTACCCTTATTTCAGAGCATTTGTTCAATGATACCTGTTTTAATTTCTTCTAAAGAATGTATTAATTATGACACTGGAGAGAAAGACTTTCAGAAGGAGGCATCTGGCTGGGTCCAAGGAGTTTATGGGTGAGCCCTGTGAGAGACTGATGTACTGCAGAGCTGCACATGGACTTGATGGGAATGGGGGGAACTGCAAAGTCACAACTCACAGAAAGTCTGTGTGAAGGGGGGACTCCTGATCTCACTGGTGAATCTGTGCAGGGACATCAGGCTGTCTTCTGCAGTGCATTATCATAAATACATTCATCTACTGATTGTGTGCTTGTGCCCATAAGAGTTGGGATATTTAGATCACTTCATTAATATACATGCATCCTACTGATGTGCACATTGGCCACAGGGCAGTGCAGAAGAGAGAGTATAGTTATGCATGACAGTGCTGAATGCCTTTTTATGTACTTCAAGGACTGTTACAGGCCAGCGGATCTGCGAACAGATGGAGCTGGTGGAGTTTTCCAATGCACTGCTCTGAGCTTTGGATTGTCCTTTGATGTTAGGAGATTTGGGAAATTAGCTGGCAAGCTTTTTTCGTTGCAAAAGCATGTCAGAACAACTTGCTGCTAAGGGATCCAGGCTTATGTGGTCTGAGGCAAACCAAGGGCAAGACAGAGTCTGCTGGTTGCAGGAATTGGTGTTTCAGCAGCCACAGCTTTGCTGTTTAGCTGGAAGGAGCTTTGGTGTGTGTGCCTTGTGCACACAAGTTTCACAGTCACAGTTGAGGAGATTCAGGTTTGTAGCTGTGGAAGTCCAGCAGAGCTGCTACTTTAGAGCTGCCCATGTGGGATTTGGATGCCAAATTGCTGTCAGCTTTCAAATGCAGCCAGTCAAGTGTACAAATCTCTTGGGCATCACTAGAAATCTCAGCCTGCAAGATTCCTGAAGTTGTCTCTGTCAGGGTTCCTGGGATATGGTGTCTCAAAGGGGAATGTGACCATACAGAGACACTGGCTTGTATCACAAGGAGTTTTCTGCCTCACCTGTACCATCATTGGTTTGTGATGCTTGTCACTCCTGCAGTGTGGGAGGGGCTGTATGTGCCTTCTTAGCCCTGGAGTCTTGTTCTCTTTTCAGCCCTCCAGCTCCTCTCAGCCCTTTCAGGAGATCTGGAGGTCAGCAAGGAAGAAGGAAAGGAAATTGACCATGTTTCTCAAAGGCTTCTCCTTGTGCTGACCTCTGAGCATTAGAGCAATTGTAACTTCAGCACACTTCCACATTCTTTGAAGAAACAGGATCCAGGTATTTTGTTAGAGAAACCAATTACCTGAAGGTCATGGGGGTGGCTCCAGAGAATGATCTGACCTGTGCCAGTGTCAGGATGAAGCTGATGGCACAGGCTCTGTTCTGCTCAGCTCTCACAGTATCCACATGCCTTACTGTGCCCAGCCTTGAGCTCTTCATAGTGACCTTGGTAGTTGCTTATCCCCACCCTTGTACAGCCACTGCCTGCTCTGTGAGATGTGCTGTGGGTGTGCGCTGTCACTGATGAAGCTCAGCTTTTCTGCTCAGGGCACAGCCCAACCAACTGAGTTAGCTGATCACTCACTCATAAGGGATAGTGTGGACTGGCCCTTGCTTTGCCTGGTGGAGGCCTTGTGTCCAAAGGAGGGCTACAAGCGTCCAGGGGAGGCTAATATGGTGCAGGGCCTCGAGGGGAAGCCACATGAGGAGCAGCTGAGGGCACTGGGTCTTTTCAAATGGAGGAGACTGAGGGCAGAGCTCACCAGGGGCTGCAGCTCCTCTTCAGGGGCAGCAGAGGGGCAGGCCCTGATCTCTGCTCTGTGTGACCAGGGACAGGACCCAGGGAACGGCTGGAGCTGTGTCAGAGGAGGGTTAGGCTGGAGTTTAGGAAATTTTCTTCTTCCACAGGTGGTGGGGCACTGAACAGGCTCCCCAGGAATGGTCACGGCCCCAAGGCTGCCGGAGCTCCGGGAGCATTTGGACAATGCTCTCAGGGATGCACAGGGTGGGATTGCTGGAGTGTCTGTGCAGGGCCAGAGTTTGATGCTTTGTGGGTCCCTTCTGTTATGAACAAGATTTTTGTTACATTCTATAGAGAGAGAAGAAAAAAAAGACAGGTACAAAATTCTGCAAGGCCGGGGTGGGGTTGCTGCGGCAGTGTTACTTGTTATGTTAATTACAGGTCGTTAAGAGTTGATAGCTCTTTGTGTGTCGCTGAGACCCTGGCCAGGGTTGGGCTGATGGCCCTTCTTTGTATTGATAAACCTGGCCTGAGGCAAAAACTGTCTCCTTACCAGACAGAGAAAACTTGGAGAGGAGGGGAGCATTACCATATGTAAATTTTGGGAACAGTGAACTCTGGGACATCAGATATATCATAAAAACCCCTAAAACGACGAGCCAATTGTAAAATTAAGAAATTACAGTGATTCCTAGCCGTAAGGAACAGAGTGCTGAGCCTGCAGAGATGTTAAGAGACCTTAGGTCTCCTCACCCTGAGTGCAGAAGACATCTGGAACTGGGACCCGGAGCCGGGAAGGAATGGGAAGCTAGAGAAACACCGGGGTCCTCGTCCGGATGCTCCCACGAGGACCGGACCCCCCGAGCTCTGCCTCTGGTGGACAAAGCTGTGCATCTCCTCCTGCTCTGAGCCACGCTGGGAAAGAAGATGGAGACTGCAGACCGTCGAACTTCCCCATCCTTGAGCTGATCACTTTTAATAAAGGCATTAAAAGGAGAAAAGTCTCCTGCCCTGTTTTATTTCACCTTCCATCTCAGGGTATTCTGTGGTGGCTGTAGCATACCTATCTCTGGTTGGTGTCATAGGCTGCATCAGCAGTTGTGCCCTGCCGAGGGAGGTGTGAATTGTTGTGAGGAGGATGGAAGTGGAAGGGAATGAAAGGGAGTGTGACCAGTAGGACAGTACCGCTTGTCCAGGGCTTCTGCCAGGCTGCCTTCAGGAGGAGTTCCTGAACCTGCATGCTGGAGCTCTGCTCAGGACAGGCTGCTCGGTGGCTGTGGGCAGGGGGTCTAAACCAGCAGTGTGTAAGCAAACCCTGTTTGCCTTTGGGAGTGGGCACAGATGGGAAGGGGGAACAGAAACCTCTGTGTTGCACAGCTAATAGGCCAGTGACCAAGTGATCTCTCCAGGGTGAAGTATATTGTGCCCAGGTGCAGATTCCCTAATTTGTACACTTCTGATGGCCAAGTAGAAAGCTGCAACCTGAAATTCGTGACTTCTATTGTGTATGTCTAGTTTGGCTGGAACAGGATGGTGGAAAACATGTGGTGTCAGCTTTCTGTAATTTGAACCCAGTGAAGCCTTGCTCTGAAAACCAGATGTGGAGAGAACAGCACACCTGGCAGCACGTACTGGGAACAGTGGGTCTGTAGGCTCCAGGCCCTTAAATCACTGTCACTTCCTCCTGGAGGAACAATGGGGCTCCTAATTATAAATCCTGTACACTGATTTGTTTCCTTGCACTCTCTGCAGACCCGTCTCTCTCCAGAGGCCTTAGACTGAGAGGGGAGGCCATGGGATGAGAATCTCATTTTGGCTTTTCTGGTGGTGAGAAAACTGGGAATTCAGTTCTGCCTCTCAATGATTGTTTCTCCAGGTCAAAAAAGGTTTCTTTATAATCCCCTGCCTGGCAATCAGATAAAGACTTTTATAAAAAATTCTTTTCAATGTATGCTGCATGTTGGTTATAAAACAAGCAAACTCTGGCTCCTGGAATCCCAGTTCCTTCTTTAGTACTTCTTTCACTGTGTGGTTGAATAATAATGAAATCCACTGAAAAAAAAAATAGTGTATTTTCCATTATAGCTGCCATATGGCCTTACTGCTAATTTTTAATTAGCTGTGGGAAGGTTGCATACACAGTTTATTTGGAGTAAGGAAGGAGACAGAGCTGGATGAGGAGATGTCTGTGTAGAGGCATGGTATCGTGTCTCTTTTAGTGCCTTTAAATAGAAGAATGTGTAATCCTCAGAAAGTGTTGTTCCACTAGGTCTGTTTGGCAGATGCATGCATTGGTGCCATTGAACAGATGTAGACGCTTCTGTCATTTTAAAATAGAATAGTGTTGTTTACTCTCTGACTTGCCTAGTCCAGCAGATGGATCTGGAGGCTTTGCAAAACTGACAGGATTTTCTTCAAAAATGATTGGAAAAAGTAACCACTAGCACTTCCCACTTAACATTCTCCCACAGGAGCACGGTTATGAAATTGTACCTCAGGATTCCTGTTTGCCTTCTTCCCCATGTATGGCTCCCAGTATTGTTACAGTGCATTGGTTCCACTGGAAAAGTAGGTAACTCTGCAGAATTGATTCCAGAATTTGATCTGCTCCCTGGCCCTGTCTTCCTGCTCAGGGGCTGGGTACAAGGAGAACAACCAGTCTGATTATTAAAGAGTGAGGCAGAGAAGGCATTTGTACTTCTGCCTTTTCCTCAGCCTTTTTCATTATGTGTCCCCACTGCATGCAGTAAAAGGTGGGATTTTCCTTAGCACTCCTTTTGCTGCAGATGCATTTGTAGAAACATTTTTTATTGTCCTTTACCAGATTAAGTTCTAGCTGGGACTTAACCCAATTTAATTTTCTCCCTGCATAGCCTCATGCCATCCTTGTAGTCGTCCTGAGTTGCCTGCCCTCCTTCCAAGGTGATAAACTCTTTTCCTGAAGAATGTCCAGCCTTCCTGGACCCATTTTCCCTTCAGAGCTGCCTCCCAAGAGACTCTCTCCCCCTTTGAGACAGATGTATCCCATGTGTGACCACCAGGCTTTGTGTCATGCTAACTGATCCATGATAAAAAAATCCAAAATTCAAGACCCTAACCAGACTTGAAGCCAGGTATTGATCTGCTGGCTCTTCCTGCTACCTCTCTCATAGTTCTCTGCAACTGGAATGATAGGTAATGAAATTAGGTAATTAAATAAGCTTGTGTAATGAAGCCATATCATTGGGAAACTGGATTTTAATTGTATCCAGGATGTCGTGCTGCAAAATGGCCCTGCTGTGCCAGGAGCAAACCAGATGTACTGCTTGTGAAGCAGATCTGATGCTGTCTACCACACAAACTGTGGCTGGGTTTTATTTTTGTATGTGGAAGCGAAGAAGCTGTTGTGCCTGACTTAACCTAATGCAGCAACAGTCCAGCTTCAACCTGAACTTTTAGGTCCTTCCAAGGAAGGTTTCTCTGATTATGTTCTCCTATTTTCTGAGTTTCTCTCTGTTTCTGAGTTTTTTGAGAGTCCCATTTTAGGAAAGAGTCAGATGGTAATGGAGGATGAGAGGGACTGGCCTTAGTGTCCACTCTCTGCTGTATGGTTGAGGGAAAAGTTATATATTTGTTTCCATCTGATAAAATAAATTTTAGTGAGGGACTTTTCTTCCTGTGAATGGCATTAGATACAGGTGCCATACTACCCAGAATCTTGATGGAAGGCATCCTCAGTGGAGTGCTGCTTCATTTGCTGTTGATCCAGTGGTTGGTAAGAAGTTTCTCCAAGACTGCAGACACAATTTGAAACTGTCTGAGCTGGGGAATTTCACTCTTGTGCTGAATGCACAGGAGATGGGCACTGTTGTTTCAGGGGGTTGGGTGGTTTAGCATGCTGCAGCATAGCTGGCCAGGTGATTCTCTGTGGGGAATGTGAAAGATGCCATATCCATTGCAATCATGGACAGAGTAAGAGCAGATGCAAGAGGATGAGGAAGAAGATCCTCTGGGCTACACCTGTGTTGCATGAGCTCTTTGTCTCATGTTTTGAGATGCGTCCTGTTCCCTGGTTTGGGACTGACCTGTAACTGAGCTTCAAAGTCTTTTAGATGTCCAGCACCACTGAAGCACCACCTTTTCTAGCTCACAGGGCCTACCTGTGCAAAGGCTTTGAAAGGGACCACAGAAAGCTCTAATTGCAAATCCCATGAAACTTTGGTGTGCTGACTAAGTAAATGAATAAAAATAGCGGCAGGTCTTTTTGATACTTTGTGAAATGTGATGTTTTCTTGTGCTTTGGACTTGTTTTTATTTGATTCTTTGGCTGGCTCTTGTTTCATGATTGCATTTTGATATTCCTTGAGGACTGTTCTTGGGAGACTGGACTGCAAAGTCAGTTGAAGGGTCCACTCTTTCTATGTAGTCTTCAGCAGCTCCATTAGGAAATGCTGGAGCTATTTCTGACTTAAACCCAGCAGAGTAAAACATCTAAATGCTTTTATGACAGCCACTTTCTCCACTGTACCTTCCCTTCATGGACTGGCTTTTATCTGGTTGGTCTCTGAGTTCCAGGCTTTTACTGTGAGGTCTGTAGTGCTTTTCACTGGAGTGCTTGTCTTGACAGGCTCCTCTGCTGCTCAAAGCAACAAGTAAAGTAATTTCCATCATATGACATATCTGGAAAACAGTGAGAAAACTCCCTTGTATTTTGTAGCTTTAACTTACACAGATCTTTCACCTCATTTCTAATACACTGCTTTACTGCCCTGAGCGCAGGGAGGACACAGGAAAGGTAGAGCTGGACATGAGCAACCTTGGGATATGGTACACTGAAAACTCTGTGTTGAGTGTTTAGGGTAAATCTTCTAGTTTGGAGTATGGCCTGTCCCTCCACTGGTCCTCTGGTATTTGCTGGCAAACTCTCAATGTGTGTGTTGCAAGTAGAGTTGCTGCATGTAAGTGTTTTTCAGGGTTTTCCTTGTCTTTCTGGGTGACACTTGGGCAACTGCAGCAATGAGGCATGTGCACTTTTTGTGGTCTGCAGAACCATTTATCTTGGCTTGTTCTTCCTGTAGAATCATGTTCCACGAGCAAAATAGTTGCTTTTTTTGAAGCGCAAGTCATATCTGTAGCCTCCTTTCCATTCCCCTGGAGTTTGGCTGTTGAGCTCTGTCCTGTCTGCTGTGGAAAACGGAGCCTTGCTGCTGCTCACCTGCCATCAGTGCCTTTAGAAGTGAGTCTGTTACTCTGTACTTGTCTTGGCATGTCCAGAAGAACAAACAGCATAAAATGTTCTCATATTTGCATAGTAGATTACTTGTGGTGGTGACCTTTTCATTCCTCTATGCAAAGGATATGGGGAGAGCAGGAAGCTGAGGCAGGTGAAACTGGCTTGGCAGATAACTAAGGGGGGTTTGCTGACATACCTACCTACAAACGAAGTGCCAAACCATGTGGAGGAGGTGGAAGAAAGTTGGTGGAGGAATGGAAAGCTGGTCACTTGTAAAACATGCTAGCTTGAGCTGCAGTAATGACTTTTTTTGAAGCTGAGTGTTCTGCTTGATAAAGTTTGCAGGGTTAGATGTGGGTGTGGGATCCAGAGGTAGAGCTTGTAGGAGGCTGTAAACTGAAGTGCTGTCTTCTCCCAGATTTCATCAGATTTCTTCTTGCAGAAGACAAGGGTTGAATGAATGGGTTGGGTGTCTCTATTCTAGTCCTATTAGCTCTGATTCTGACAGCTTCTGCTGTCTCTTCCTTGGTGGTTTGCTTTCACTGGACCCATTAAATGTGGATACCTTAGCAGTGAGTTGATTCTGGTTTCTGAAATTGCTTTTGGCTAAAGGAGCCTTGTTGTTGCTTGGCATCTTGTGGAAATCAACCTTCTTCATTTGGGATCTTGGACTGAGTTCCTAGATATGAAGGTGCTGTTCCTTCAGCTGCTTGTGGCCTTCAGCTTTGGTTGTAGGAGCACACCGAAGCCTGAGAGAGTGCTAAGGACTTCCTAGGAAAGCACAGCTTTTCATTGAAAATGGATGGCAGTAAATTGAAAACGCCTTGATGGTTTTCTACTGGGAGTGGACACAAGACCAAATCTCTTTCAGTCCTTTTCTTTTCTTTTCTTACCAGACTTTGTCTTTCCCTCTGCTCTCATATGTCAGATTTGGCTCCATATCCCCCCTTCTGCTGGAAGTTGTTCTGGTGCTCCTGCAGTGTCCTTGGGAGAACATAACCCTCCACCATATATTTGTGAGAAATGACCCTTTCTGTGTTGGAAGGCAATTATACCTGGGAGAGGCTGAAAGAGTACATTTTCCCCATTTTCAAGGAGAACTTGGGTGCAGGGGGAGGAGTGTAGCTTTCCCTGGCTGTTTTTAGGGGTTTCTTCAGCTTTAATTCTTGCCTGGCTTTTGCCAGTCAAAAAACTTTAGGATTGAAGCAATCTATTCAGGACAAAGCAAGTGCATGTCCTGGAGTGTAGGAGGTATCTGCTCTGCATCCTTGAGGGTATCCATCTATTATTCTCTTTTTAAGTGTAACTTTACAAATACTTTAAACCACCATTCTTGTCCACACTGGTATTTCTGCTGTCTGGGGGTGGAGTGGGCTTGTTTGTTTGTTTGTTTTTGGTTCGTTTTGGTAATTTTTTTGTTTGGTTGTTTTTTTTGGTTGGCTCTTTTAATTAATTTTGCCCAGCATTAATGTTTGTGTGTCTACACAGTGAAAATTAACTTTATATTTTCTTCCTTTTTTTTATCTGGCTAGTTTTCAGACATACAGTTTCCCCACTGTGTGACATACTGTGGCTTCTGGAACCAGTAATGTCTGCAAAAGGAAGGGGGAGTGGCAGGTAGGGTTCAAGATGAATTCTGAGTGCCTCTTTGCCATAAGGGATCCCTGCCTGGTGAAGACAGCAACATAACACCACCAAGAAATGGAAATCCTCTTTCCACAGACACCCCCCAGACAACTCCCTGGAAAGAAAGGAACTTTCTTATTTGTGAAAATACAAAAGCAGTATTTCACCCTCGCAAACAAAAGAAAGCCCAAATTTCTTATGAATGTTCCCAGCTGGCGCAAGTGTTGAATATGCTGTTGCCGTGGCAGATACGTGTTTTACCTTTGGCAGAAATAAAGGGGAGATCTTTCTTTGGCAGTCGCAGAAAGACTTACACTTACCTGTGTAAATTTTAACACATCCGCTTAAGCAAGTGTGGCCTGATCTTTGCAAGGAAACCAAAAACATTATTACAGCCCTTTCCTAAAAGTTGCCTTTGGCTTTTGCTTTTCCCTTTTCTTTTACACCTTTCCATTTCTTCATGTACCAGAGTCTGGCCATTGCAAGTGCCTTGTCTGCTGAGGCATTTAAATAAACTGCTTTTTTACCACAGTTCTGCTGTGAATGCAGTCCCTTGATACAGTGCCTTTATGTGGATTTGGTCAAGTCTTTGCCTTTGATCTGCCTGGGATTATTAATTCTCTGGTATAGTTAATGGCTGCTTTGTCTTTCTCCTGCAGCCTCTATGAAAAGATCTCAGGGCCTTTTGTAAATGTGCAGTGATCAGTAGTGCGAGCTGTGTGTGGTTTGTCTCTAGAAAAGAGTGCAGTCTAGCAGCATGTTTGGGCCTGGTTCTGAAACCTTTCTGTTTATCATCTTTTTGTAGAAAATGTGAGATTTAGCAAAACTGCCTTTTGTTAAATGGGCCTAGAAAGCTTTCAGGTTTCGAGACGACTTTTTGTAAGAGTTTTAGCTGTCAGGTGGAAATGTAGCTGTGGGCATGGCTGCCTGTGTTAGTCTGTGATAGACAGGGGAGCAAGTTAAGAGGTTGGCACTGCAGAGTGTTCAGGGACTTGTTGCCTTCTGGTCTGACCTCCCGCATGGAAAGCAGGAGCTCCAGCTGATACCTGATCTTTTATGTGAGGGTTTGCTGCTTAACCAGGGGGGTTTGCCTTGTATCCACGTTTTCCTCTGAGATGTGAATGAATGAGGGTCATGCCACTGCTCTGAAAGGGCCAAGCATGGTCCTGATATGGGCTTTCTATTTTGCACGTGCTGATCTGGACTACGAGGATATGAATGCAGGCAGGTGAGTTGCTGTCTGAAAAAGTGCAGCTGGTCAGTTTTTTCTCTGGTGAGAAGGAGGAAACCTGGGAAGCAGTAAGAACTTGGGGGCAGGAAGGGAGCTTCCTGTGGAGTTTGAGCTACCTGGGCATTGCAAATTTGCTGTCTGTGCGCTGCTCCCACCAGAGAGGAGGACAAAGTTCCCTGGACAGATCATTTGCAAGGACCATCATCGTGCAAGGACCTCAAAGCAGCCTGATAGCTTCCAAAGTTAGGATTGAATCATGAGATGGAAGTGCATCATGTAAAAGTTGTGGTCAGGCAGCCCTGCTGAGCCAGCCAAGCACTGGCTGAATGCAAAGAGAAGCACAGGAACTCTGGGATCAGTGTCACAACAGCTGCTGCTTTCTGCAGGGTGGGATTCAGCCTTGCAGTCAGAAATAACCAGAGCTAAAATTAAGTTGCATTTTCCATCTGTTTTTGTAAGATGCAGAGGCTTGTGGTCAGATTTTTAATAACAAGGCTGTGAATGGCAAAGACTGAAGTGACCTGTGCTGTTGCTGATACCTTTTAAAATTACACTAAAATTAAGAGTGAAGGTAGAAAGCTGTTGAAATCAGTTGACTCTTTCTTTTAAAAAGGAGAAAGCTGGGAACATCTTTTTATAGTGTCCCTGCTAACTTTAAAGGCCATCTCCTGGCTTTTGAGAAATCATTGACAGCTCTGGTGGCACTTCCAGCTTTCTGTAGCTAATTGTTTTTGCTGTGTGCAGCTTGTCTGTAATCCCATGTCTGAGACAGCCTGCCTGGCTTAGAGATCTAGTGCTCTGTTCTGTGTGTGTGTGTGTGATCTGATCATTCTATTTATTTATTTGAAAGGCCAGCACAACTTCCAATGTGACTTAATCATGTTGACTGTTGACACTGCCAGGAGATTGTCAAAATATTGCAGGGCTGCCAGGAACCCTTGCTGCTTTCCTGGGGACCAGTAGAGCAGTGACCTTCTAATGTGAATTTAAATTTCTAGTTTAGGGGAAAACACAGGGTTTTTGCTGAAAGCCAGCCTGGATTAAGCTGTGCTCCTTCAGCCTCTTCTTGGTGTCCTACCCCTTCATGCTGCATGTGTGCTGTGACTGGTCTCTGAAATGGAATGATCAGGCTTTAGAGAAAGGTGTTTTACACTACCATTGGGTAGGGAGCAAAACACCTGTGCCATCAGCACAGGGGAGGCTGTTCCCTGTGGGGAAGGGAAGAGGAAAAGAAGGAGCCCTGTGACTGGGCAGGCAAGGAGCAGTAATACCTCATGTGGGACCTGTTATGACTATAACTTGTTGTGCAAGCACAGCTCTGCTCCCCAGTCACTGCCTCTTGCACGACAGCTCTGGTATAAGCCTCACAGCAAAGTCACTGCTGCTGGTACCTGCCAATCTTTTAATATCCATAATCTTCTATAGTACCTTTGGGTTTGTGAAGGCATGGCTAGAAAGCCATTCTTTGTTGTACGTTTGCCTTAAAATACCTGTTGGGTTCTCAGAAATGTACCTGTTGCTCCATCCTGATTATAACTGCTTCAGCTTGCTCATTTGTGGGTTCTCTTTTCTTTCCAGCATTGTGGCTCTGTTTCCTTTCCTGGTTCTGTTTCTTTGCTCAGCAGTGATAAGTGAATACTGGGGGGCAGTGAGCCAGGAAAAAGTCTTCAGCATTGTTCCAGCGCAGCGTGAAAGCATTCTGGAGTGCTGCACGTGTGGGAAGTGCCCTGGAAAATTTGTGTTCCTGAGTTCAGGTGCCTGTTTGCACACTGCCTCTGGGAACCTGTGTGTCCCTTGGGGCCAGCTGTGGAAACCCAGCTGTGCCTTCACCAGAAGGTGCAGGTGACTTGCTTGGGAAGCTCCATGCACAGCAAACAGCATCCCTAGGTGCCTGCCCTTAGGCAGCCATGCTGTGCCGAGGCAGGTGCTGGGCTCTCTTGGGACAGGGAGGGATTCCTGGCTGGGACCACAGCCAAGCGCTGTGTCTGCCCTCCTGGCCCATCCCCGGCAGCTGGGAGCTGATCTTAGTGCCTGCTCCCGTGTCACCGTGCCCAAATTAGGGGAGTTTGGCAGTCTGGAGGTGGCAGTGCCGTGTCCAGTTGCTGCCACTCCGTCAGCATTCAGACACCCCATGGGCTCTGTGTGTGACCTGTCCTTGCTGCTGGGGCCAGGATGGCCGGGCTGCTTTGCAGGAGGCGCAGAAAAGGAGGTAGGAAACACTTCCTCTGTGGCAGGAATCTCTTAATGAGGATCTGGTGTGCGGGGCTCTCCCTGGGAGACAGCTTTGGGAAGCTTTCTGCTGGCAGAGGTGAGAGAGATGTTTTGGTCCCATGAGATCTGGCACAGCTGCACAAGGTCTGAAGATAAGTATGAAGGTTTTGTGTGGTTCTTCATGTCATGAGGGATGGGGGCTTAATACACAAATTTGCATTAATGTTTTCTTCCATTTTAGTAAATTGCTCAGAAGCTAGGTATTTTTGTTAGGAAGAGTAGATATAATTTTTATATTAAAATAAAAGAGTAAGTGCATCACCTTACTTGAACTTCTGGGAATAAATCTAGTTTAGCTGCATTTAGAAGTATTCTGGCTTGAAATGTATGCATAATTTTTTTTTTTCATATACATACACTGTGCCATGCATTCACTGCCCGGAGGAACTTAGCAGCTCTCTGCATTGGCAAAGCACTGGGAAACAGTGATGCCCTGAACTCACTGAACACTTGGCATTCCCAGAATGACTGTGCTGCTGTGATAATGAAGAGTGCTACATCTAGAAATAAGGCTGGTAGTTCCTAAATAAGTCTGACTTAATTGAAATTTGGACATTTATAGTCCTAGAAGGGTTTTAAAAATCAAACCTCCGTTTTCACGTGAATTGTCTTATGCCTCTTGGCGGCATCACAATGTAGGAGTTGTTTGGGTGAGAAAGTTCCAGTTGGGAATAATGCAAATAGGGCTGGGTAAGGCACGTTGTTAGAGCTGGTTTGATCTGTTGGATGAAGCCTTCTTGCTCCCTGGCTTTTTTATTTGTGGACTTTTTCATGAAAACGAGAAGGAATGCTGAAAAGGGGAAGTTAAGAACTTCTGTATCAGCATCTTTATTCAGGAAGAAAAATCTCGGCTTGAGGACATTGTGTCCTATTTTCAGTGGGGAACCATGGGGCATAAACCGTCAGGTCTCAAAATACAAGACTGGGGTTTGTTGCTTGCACTCCATAATGAGGATTTTAGTGGTGATCAGTACCATGCTGTGAACCAGAATTAAGTAACCTCTTGAGACTGCAATTAAGAAATGTGAGAACTTGTTTTAAGCACCTGTTTCAATTTTCTGTGAGGGAAGGAGTGGGGATTGCAGTGTATTCTTCTTCCCTGTCCTCCTCTGTGGCAGTAGGATCTCTGTCTTTTCCACTTCTATGGGGCAGAGAAACAGCAAGTCCTGATACAGGGTTTATTAACCTTCACCGACTGCATGCTAATGTCAAGCCTGTGGAATGTTTTTCCAGTGGGAAAGGGGAATAACGGCTGCTCTTGAAGGGGAGAGCTTGCAGGGACACTGTGACATTATTTAACTGTTCCTCCTTTTCTTTCCTGAGAAAATTTTGCCTAGCAAACCTTATTTATCTCAAAGTCCTTGCTTTTTCCTGAAAAGAGAGTGGGACCCCTCCCAAAGGAGACTGTCACAAATGCTGCCACAAGTCATTTTAGTTCATGCTTACACAGAACTGTCACTGAAAGTACAGGGCTGTTGTGGTTTCATGCCTTGTAATCAATGTCATCTGAGTTTAAGGGGAGATGTGCCTTGGAGATGTGAAAGTGTTACAGCAATGCTGGTGCTTTTCTTACTGACAAGCTCTGGGAAAGTACTTGAAGAAATATTCAGTGTTTGTTCTCAAGTTTAGTTCCTTCCTAGTGGCAGGATGCAGGGAAGTATTTTAACATCCATTTTATTTATGAAGCGTGCCAATGAGAGTTGTAAGTTTAGGACAGCTTGAAGTAGAAAAATTCCAATTTGTGTTCACCAGATCATGGCACATCTATTTTATCAAGTGGCAACACTGGAATTAAGTACATTTTCATCTTTATTTGGTGGGTCTGCCTGGGATTCTCTGAGGATCTAACAAGGCCTGTAGCAAGTTGCATGTTCTGCAGCTGGAAAGGGTGGTGATGAGTGGTTGTCCTGTAAGAAAAGGGGTTTGTTTTTACAGTTTGATGTCTGCTCTAGGCTGGGCCTGTCCTGCAGACAAAGCTCACACCCCTTCCTTCTGGAGAAACAAGCACTCCGAGCTTGTTCTTACCACAGAATTGGTTTTCTTTTCAAAAGTTTCCAGCCACTTCTGTAGTAGCTCTGTTTAATAGGAAGCTATAAAAGGATGTTACTTGGATTTTATTTTCCACTGTGGCTGCAGTTCTTCATGCCATAAACTGTGGTCCTGTTCTAAAATAGATCTACCAGATGTTGTCTGTTATTATGAACGCTGTCGCCAACCCCTACGTATACACCAACTCTGCATTTATTACACTCTCTGTTGTTTTTTTTTCTTCTGTCCAGTGAGTGACCTCCAAGAAGAAGGTAAAAATGCCATCAATGCACCAATGAACCCAAGCACTGTGGACATCCATCCAGAAGACACACTATTAGGTAAATTTTCGTGCTGCAGGGATGGTTTGTGAAGGGGGCCCCTGTGGCCCCCACATCATTGCTTCAGTGCTGAATGTAGATTGTCCAGTTGGAGCTGAGAGGATTGGAAGTGACAATTGAAAAAGGTTGCATATTACTTGTAGACTAGAAATTAAAAAGGCTAAATGGAGTTTGAAGAGCAGTGCCAAGTGAGGTAGTTTATGGACTCTCCCCATTCCCTCACTCTGAGTTCCTGCAAGAGAAACAGCATAATTTAATAGCAAAAAGTGTTAAAACTTGTTGAAATAAACCACTTTTGTCTTTCCTGGCCACATATCTCTTAATCTACACAATTAGTTGAAGCAAGCTAATTATGAAAGAGTAAATCAGACATATAAAATAGTAAATTAAACTGAGAAGGTGTTATTCATTTGGATTTTCTGATTAGGAGAGTAGTAGGAAATGCAAAGTACTTTTTCCTGAGATGTGTGCGAAGTGTTGGTTGCTCTGTGTTGATATGTCTGGACCAGGAGTGTCTCCAGTGATGTATTCTGTCTACCACAAAGCCGGGTATGTCTTCAGAAGATGTAGAACTTCTGCTGAAGGCCTGTCCTGCAAAGACATGATGACCACGAGTTTTGTGGTAAATCATGTTCTGTTATGGGTCAAGTCCTGTTCAGGGCTAGTGTTTTGGGTCTGTGGTGAGTGTCACGTCCTTATGATGGACTGCCTGACTCACCCTAGGCAGTAATGAGGAAGTCAACGAATAGGGTGGGAAAAAAGGCAGCAAAAGAATTCATGTTTTATTCATTGGTTTGTGAAAATTTTTCAAGTGTGTTTAGGTAGCACAGTCTTATTTTTTTGATAAAAATGAAGATCCCTGGAAAATAGTGACCCCAAAATGTGTGGGTGAGGTCTAAGGTAACCAGTCAGATACTGGTTACTAAACACTGTGTAGTCAGTCTCATGACCAGGATGTGTCATGTTTCCCATCGGACAGCAGTGAGGTCTGGCTCTGCAATGGGAAGTCACTGTAGGCTGGTCACTGCCAGCTTTTAGGGGTTCACTATGCAGTATGACAATGGCCTGACCAAGGGTGATACCAAAACTTTGTTGTCCTGATAGGAAGAAAGAATTGAAAAATCAATAGGAAAATTGGATTGTATGCGGCCTGCCTTCTGGCCATTAGCACTTCTCACACATCTCATCAGCAGAAGAAATGGAAGACTTTACACCTGTGAAATCTATTTTATGTTCTTCCCCCATGCACCAGCACAGCTGATACAAAGTGGGGTAATTTTATTTCATAAGCTTAATCAAAGGTTGAGGAGTTCCTGCACTCAGGAGCACATGTGTGACCAAGTTTTGGGGAACCAGAGGGTGGAGGCAAAAACTCTCAGCCCAAATCTCAGCAACTGCACTGAATGTAGTGCATGCATTAAGCTCACTCTTTTCTTCCAGGTGCTGCAATTTGGGACAGGTGTTTTCAATTAGAAGTTAAATTCAAACTGAAGAGAAGGAGAAAAGTAGTTCACTGTGGTTTTTGGTGTGTTACTATGAATGTGCCCCACATTAGGACAGGGATTTTCCTGAAGCATTCTGCACAGGGCAGGGCTAGAGCAGGGGAAGGTTAGAGGAGACAATCCTGGTTTAGGGAAGTGGGGCTGTACTTTCTGTGTGTCTCTAAAACTGCCTGACGCTGGGGTCATCGGACATCCCCTGGCTGAGAGGATGAGTAGGCACTGCCATTTCTCAGTCAGCTGATGAGCCCCTTAATGGTGTGGAGTTGTTGCAGTTTCAGCAGTGCACATTTGAACTGGATCTCACTGAGGTTTCCCGTCTTACTTGAACAGAGGAGAATGAGGAACGCACTATGATCGATCCTAACTCAAAAGAAGACCCTAAGTTCAAGGAGCTGATCAAGGTAGGAAATCAATCTTTGGTCCTTCTTCAAACCTTTAACTAGTGAGCTGGAGTAATTTGCAAGCTGGTCACCCAAGAACATTGTTGAGGAATGGCAACTTGTTACTGGAATGTAGCTGTGGAAACTGAGAGCAAGGTCAACAACAAGGTAAGGCTAAAATAACAGTGAGAGAGCCAAGGAAAGGCTGAATGTCAGGGTGCCCATGGAGTTATGGAGTTAGGCTCCGGTGTCCATTTCTATCCTTGTGATGATGACAGCAAGGATCAGTGCTTGGTTTGAGTCTGTCTGCAGTCCCTACACATAAAATGTAGGTATCTTCTGTTTCTGAAAGCTGGGAAGGAGCTTTGCAAAGCATTAGTGAGGTTTCAGGAGAAGAAAGAGTAGGACTGAAATGTTAGGGGACAAGGAAGGGACCTCTTGTGTTCTGGGAAAGAGGTTCTGGGAACCTTTTGGAACTGAGGTTCTTCCTGCCCTACATTCTGTCCTCAGTTTACCTGTGTGCTGGGTCAGGGACAGGTGGTTCTGAGTCTGTCTCGTTGCTGGACACAACTGCCCTAGGTGTTGATACGGTGTGCCCAGATGCGCTGATGTTACATGAGACTTCCTGACTCAGCAGTGCCCATAGTTCCTGCCTGGCATGACACAGGGCTTGCTCTTGAAGGACTTGTGTTTAGGAGAGCCTTTTCTATGCAGAAAGTTGTTGGGGTTAACACAGTGCAAGCTTGAGCATGAAGAGAAGGGATGGCGAGCCTGAACAAGTGGGATCTCTCAAAAAAGTGTTGTGCTGGTGTTACACCTCCCACTGCACTTTCCCTTCATTTCTTTAAAGTAATTGTAAAAATAGTTTTGTTGGAAATGACAATCCAGCTATATCTGTGTGGCTATGAAAACTTTGGATAGTGTGTATCATTTCCTGAGAGGGGGCTGAGCTTGGGCATATTCCCTGCTGAAAACCTGATGCACCCTGACTGCTTCCCCAAAGTCAACTGCTTCAGCAAATGCCTCAGCAAACTGCTCACCTGGTACATCTTTAAAACAAGCCCAGTGATCTGTTATTACCACCGCAATAATGTGTTTAGCATCACAAAACCCCATCAGACTGAGCTTAGCAAGGAACTGTGCTCAAATTTCTGTTATTCTAATTCACCGTGAGTATATTATGGTTTTAAATTAAGTGACTACACATTCTTTCTTTGTTAGTACCTAAATCTATTAATTCTCTCAAAGGTGCAGTGGTCTTGCATCACCCTCTCAGAATGTAATGTGGTTTCTCTGCTAGTGGAGGAGAGATACATCCGAACAAGAGTCATTGCAGTGGAGGAACCAGATGTACTCTGTGATTCAGGAAACTTGATACGGAGACTGCAATTGCTTTTAAATTGTGAATTTTCCTG
>VZSU01001260.1:839163-878213 GCA_013398715.1 Nesospiza acunhae
GCATTCACAAAATGCTCTATTTTTAGTGTCTGAAATGTCAGCTTCTTTTACTTGTTGTCCAATATTTGCTCATTTTCTGTATTTCATTAGGAAAATATGAGAAAGGGCTTTGGCTAATTGAACGCAAAATTTTAGAACATCAGCTTGCAAGAGTTGGGTCCTGTCTGAAAGTGCCTTGACCACAGGCAGGAAGCCACAGTTGTAAGGTGGTTTTCCTCCCTGCAAAGCTTTCTGTAGGATTGACTTATAACTGAAACAACTTCTAGCCTTTAGAAGACTCATCTAAACTTTATACAGATCCAAACACTGCTGCTCTGGACACTGCCTGAAAAGAGTAAACATTCTCATTTGTAGTAAAACACTCACTGTCCTGGAAGGTACCAACTTTTCCCATCTCTGGTTTTATGGCTTTTTTTAAATTTACTGAGGTAAAGAGAAAACCAAAATGAGGCCACTGTCCTTTGACATGTGCTTTGTCACATGTGACCAGATGAAACCGAGCTCCCTAAATGCTCTGTGATCTGCTTTTGGCAACAGGAGGCTTTCCCCTTGCTTACAGGATGCCAATGCTTTGTGCTTAGCCACGAGGCCTGAATGTGAATTTTTGCTGTTAATTTTCATGCTCAGCCCTGAAGCCAGTTTCATACCTTTGATCTCTGCTTCCTGATTTCCCCAGAAACTGAGGGGGGAAGTGGGTCATTGAAGCCAGGGTTTTCTTTCTGGGCTGTTTTTGGTGGCTGGGCTTCCTGTTTTCCCACTGTGCCAGATGTGTTCATGTATTTTGAGTTGTTTTGCATTTTCCCACTACTGTACAGTGGTGACTGTGGGGTCCTTATGCCCTTGAACTCTGAATTTTTGCAGCTACGAGTGCATGTGTCTGAGCATTTGGCCCAGTTCAAAAGTGCCTTAGATGAGTACAGATGTGCAAGAAATGTCAGGCACAGTTGTGAGGACATCAGAATATCATATTAAATTTTTTATTAAAACCACGCTACTAGCCCCAAATATTATAGAAGGCTATAGAAAAGCAGCTTTTTATGAGCCCAAAATGCAATATTGAGCTGTATGAAGTGCAAGCACAGGAGGGAAGGAATGGCTAGAGTGTGAGACCAGGCACATCGAGGTTAAGCATCTTTTCTTGCATAGGAGATGCTCTTGTCTGCTTCCCACCAAGCACCAATGTGCCTGTGTCAGGCTGTTAAAATTTCAAGACATTCACGTTATTGAATATTTCCTGCTTCTGCATTTTTATATGAAGGAGAAATCCCAAAGAACTGGAGACAGCTGATGTTCCATGAGCAGAGTCAGAAACTATTTTTGCGCCTTCGTCGTTTCAATAAGCAATGTGGTGTTTCCTCTGTAAAAGTTAAAAAGAAAAAGATCTGTGCTGAAAGCTTTTCCAGGTTTCTAATTAAGACATAATCAAGGAATCAAGAAAGGCTTGGGATTTTTTTTCATTGCAGTACTTTACAGTCTTCAACAGCTGTTGGAAAAAACCACCTGGATTTTTTTTCCTTTGCAAACTCTTTTTTTTAGTGAAGCTAAAGTTGTAGTCTGAATAGTAGAGAAGTTAGAATGTTCTTTGTGATATTTTTCTTTGATTTGGGTACTAAACTGTGAAAATAATAAAATAATTATTGCTAGACCTGTTTAATTTTTGTAGTTTTTGTAGTTTTAATTTTTTTGTAGTTTTTTTACTTAAAGTTTTTCAGTTCTAAATTTTTGTGAAACATTTAGTTAGCACATAGTGTATATATTTTCCTTTTTTAAGACCCTGTACTGTGTATCTGCACTCTCGGAAATGGGATATTGGATCTTACATTTTAGTCTTTTATTTGTAATTCCTTGGCATTTTCTAGATTCTGACTTCAATACCATTCAGCACAGGACAAATAAAATAAAATGCTTATTAATAGTTTCAAATAGTTGAGCATCCTGAGTCTTCTTTTAATAAAGCTTTTGAGGACTTCTTGAAATCCAACCTCGGATCTGTAATGGGATCTGATTATATTAAATATCTTCTGCTGAGCTTTAGATAATTTTTGAAGGCCTGTTCTGTAAATTTCACAGAAGACCTAAACCTTTTATGATTTTGATTTCTTCAGTTGATTTTTTTATGGACGTCTGTGCTTCAAGCTTGTATAATTATGGAATTAGGCAGTCACCTTTAAAAAATCTCTTCCTAGATGATGTCTTGTTATCTAGGACTGATTTTTCTGTATAACTGGTGAAGTTTTTGTGGTGAAAGATAGTCTTGTGCTTCTCATTGGCTTCCAGCTGTGGTGATCTTTTGCTGACTTGTCCCAGGGGAGCAATGGGGTGATGATGTTGCTGCTGCAGAGCTCATCCTTGTGTATCCATATGTCCTCACTCACCTCCCCTCTTGTGTCTGTGTGAGAGAAGACTACTTCAGTGATATTGAATAGTGAATAACTTACCAGAAAACCTTTATTTTCAAAGGCAGATCTTTGGAAAAGTAATTTTTATTATTGAGGTTTTAATCCTTCTGGACAGTTTAGAAGGCAAAGGTGATTTACCTAGGTGAGCAGTGATGCTGATCCTTGCTTTCTGTGAAATGAGCACTTGCCAAATCACTCAGCTCAAGCTTGCTTGCCACTTACACACTGCCCCTATTTTTAGAGCTGACTTTCAGCTCTGTATTTTCAGCATGCTTTGGAAGTACTAAAGACATGGATTAGAGGTACATGAAACATTAGTTATTTCATGTTTGGGTTGTAAACCTTTTCATGGTCACTAAGCCTAGCCAGATTTATTTGAGGTTTTTAGGTTGAATGAACATCAACAGCCAGGCTGAATGTCCTTGTGCCCAACATATTCAAATGCTCTTGTTCCCTAGGATTCCCAGGGTGGCTGTTTTCCACTGCAAGCCTGCATATATTTTGTTTATTTGCTTTTGTTTCACTGTCTCTTGTATAATAAAAATCCCAGAACCTTCTTAGCCATCACAACTGCCAAGAAGAGGCAGAAATATGGGTTCTAATCAGAAGTGAATTCAAAGAATCTGCAACTTTGTATGAATGCAAACTAAAGATTACAGAATCTTTAAATTAGGCTTATTGTCCAGGTGGCTCTAGTCAATGGATTTTTCACATCTGTGATTGGCAATACTCTTATCTTATGGAACCTAGGAAGTAGCAGGAGCTACTTTGTGTCTCTTCACACAGAACTTTGTTATTTTTGTGAAAGTAATTTAAATTTCCAAGTAGTAAATTGGAGGAGAATGTTACTACCAGCTTCAAACAGTCAAGGCTTGTTTTGTAACTGTTTAGAAATAATTGTCTTTGGCACCTGGGGACATTTAACTCAGTTCCTTTTCTTTTTAAAGATTCTTTATGCTCATTCCAGTTTTACAGGTGACTGAATTATTTTCATAGTTATGGTAGTCAGCATATGGTAACTGTTAAAATGGTGAAATTATTATCAGACCCATTTGACCAAGATTTTAATTCTGGACTTTTGTATTCCACAATAGCTGAGGGTAAAGTGCCTTGTCCTGTTGTCAAGACCTGAATTAAAAACAATAAGGGACAATCAGATGCTTTTATTCTATTTTTTTTTTTTAAATTCAGGTCTCATCTCTGCGAATTGGAAATACATAAATATGCTTGCAGTTCGTCTGTTTTATAGTCGTGATTACTGCCTTGAATGAAAGGAATGAATTTTTGGTTGGTTTTAAACATTTGCCTCCTTTTTCTGTGCTTGCAGGTTCTAATTGACTGGATTAATGATGTGCTGGTGGAGGAGAGAATCATTGTCAAACAGCTTGAAGAGGACCTGTATGATGGGCAGGTGCTGCAGAAGCTGCTGGGTGAGTCCCTGTCAGAGAAGGTGACACCAAAGACTGGGAGGGCCCAAAATCAACCTCTCCCAAAGCTGCAGATTGTGCAGTAACTCTACATCTCAGGGAGATGGTTGATGTCACTGGAAGCTGCCGCAGCTTCTCCATCTGTTCTCCTCAGGCTGTCTGCTGAGAGGGGAGGAAATCCAGGTAATTCCTAAGTGTCTGTTTCATGGACTGACTATAGTCCAGGCAGCTGAAATGTGGGGTAGAAAAGGAGTGAAGAGGTTTTGTTTGTGGGGCCAAGCAGAAGCCATGTGGTCCAAAGTTTTGTCAGTGTATTTTTCTTTTGAAAGCTTTTGGGCTGAGAGCTGTTTTGAGGTCCTGATTGGGGGGAAAAAAAGAAAAAGAGAATGAATGACAGCAGACATGTGCTCAAAATGTGCACCTCTGTGTGAATGACACATGAGGGGATACACTCTGTTGAGAATTTGGGATTTTGCAGCCCCCTTCCATCTTTTCAATGTGCGTGTTGATGCAGGAAGCACGGTGGAGAAGACTCAGGTTAATCCAGTGATTTATGGGGATGCTTTTAGAAAACAAAAAGGCTTGAGGCTTCCAGTACTGTATAAATCCACACATTTTCTTAGCCAGACTGCTCTCAGCTCACTTTTGATGTGTTTTCAGGAGTGGGCTGGGCTGTGGATGTGTGTGTTTGTCACAGTGGGGCAGGAGGACCTAGTGCTGCTGGTTCCACTGGCTGCTGGATTTTCTGCACAGGCCCCTTAAATGAGAGGTGTTTTGATGTACATCCACAAGCTTTTAAAATTAGTTAATTACAGTTAGCTTTGTGTGCAGTTGAAACTCCTCAAAAACAATAACTTGAGGAATGAAGCAAGAGTACTTTCAACACTTCTGGGTTAGCCTGCAGCCAGGAGCCTCCAAATGTTGTATGGATCAGCACTGTACAGGTAATTTTAACTGGGGAGTATTTGCTTGAATCCAGTTGTTCTTCATAACTCTGCGGAGCTGGGGAAGGGGCTGGAGCACCAGGAGGGGCTGAGGGAGCTGGGGGGGCTCAGCCTGGAGAAAAGGAGGCTCAGGGGACCCTTCTGGCTCTGCACAACTCCCTGACAGGAGGGAACAGCCAGGGAGGGTTGGGTTCTGCTCCCAGGGAACAGGATGAAACAGTCTCTAGCTGTGCCAGGGGAGGTTCAGGTTGGATATTGGGAAAATTTTTGCACTGAAAGGGTGGTTAAGCCTTGGCACAGGTTACCCAGGATGGTGTTGGAGTCACCATCCCTGGAGGTGTTCAGAAATCATGCAGGTCTTGCACTTGGGGATGTGGTTTAGTGGTGGACTTGGCAGTGCTGGGTTAGTGCTGGGACTCAGTGATCTGAAGGTTTTTTCCAGCCTTCCAAATGGTTCTATGGTTCTCTGTGTAGATCAGTCAGATTGGCATATCTGACAGGAGGAAAGATGGATTTGGACATCTTGTAGCCTGAGATCTTTTACTGCACCAGCTTTTACTCATTTCCTGCGTTTTGGGCTCCTGACTGGAGAGCAGATGCATCTCCCCTGACCTGGAGCTACCACAGCTCAGCCCCAGTCTTGGGCTGTTCTTCAGCAGTGTCTTTGTTCCTTCCCTCACCTTCCCTCACCTTCCTGGAAAAACTAACAAGGTGTGGTCATTCAACTTCAAGCAGTAGTTAACCATTCCTTTTGAGTGAGAGGTGTTTTGTCTTGATAGCCAGGCCCCCAAAAAAGGATGAAACACAACAGCTTGTCATTGGGCTTATGCTGAAGCGATTTGAAGTAAGATATTAGTAAATGACTGATGGAGGTGGAGCTCCTTGTTTAGTTAATTTTATCAAGGTGCAAGCAGTGTCACTCAGAGAAGCTGGAATGGCCTGGTACACATGATATTGGTGTGAAAGGAAATAAATTTGTTTGCTGACTGATAGGTAATCTGGGCTGAGAATAGGCAGAAGCCCTAACATGTGACTGAAAAGTGATTTTGCTTGTTTTGATAATCTTGATAAAATAATATTGATTTAAAAAATCCCTACTTTAGATTGCTAGAAACATTCAAGACGTTCAAAGTATTTGTTAGTTGATAACCTCCAAATCTTTTCTCTTTGGGTTACTAGAGTACTTTTTGTATTGCTACCACTTAAAAAAAAAAAGAAATAAGATATCTTCAGCTAGATAAAACATCCAGAAGAAGCATGCTCTTGAACTTGAGAGCAGAAATATCTCCATTATTGGAAAAAGAGGAATTTTGATGACTCTAAAACATTTCTGAAAGAGTCTTCAGATTCTTTAGAATCTCATTTTGTGAAAACAGTTTTGGTGAAGTATGTTTTTTGTTTTAGAGAGTGGAATAGTATATCATTAGAATATGGCCAACCAATCCTGACATCCTGGACAGATCAGCACAGTGAGTTTGGCCACATTTTTTTTATGGGCGTGGAGCAAGAGCAGAGATGAGCTGTTCATCTCATTCATCCCAATGCTCTGATGGCTGGAGGACTCTACCCCACCTTCCTCAGCTCCCTGGTTTTTCTTTTTTTTTAGAATTTTAGCTTCTGTCTCTTTTGCAAGGGCCACAACACAGAGAAAGAGAAGAACAAGTTGTCTGTGACTTTGGCCCCAAATAGTTATATTACATAAGCAGAACTGAAATTTTAGTAATGGAATTTTACACATTTTCCTGTTTTATTTCATTTTGGAAGTAATCAACTATGATGTGACAATGTCAACAACATGACAAGATTGTACCAACTTACTTTTTAAATTAGTTCCACTGAGCTAATCCTGGTATGAGTCTTGAGGGTTTGAGGATGCAAAATGTGCTTTAGCTTAAATTCATACCTTCAGCTGACTTGAAATAAAGCTTGTCAAGCTAAAGTAAATGTTCATGCAATATTTCCCATTTATTGTCCTAAACTAGCTTTAAAAAAGTCCTTTATCCCTGTGCAGATTCCTTGTGCAGTGAAGGCTGTATTGTGCCAAATGCTTTCCTGCAGTAAATGAAAATGGGAGGTATAATTAATATTGCTGCTAGTTTGATGTCTAGCTGAAAGTTGTTACATATTTTGATATCTGATTGATGAGCATGTTCAGCCAGACTTTACCAGTTTTGTCACATTTTTATTGGAACTGACATATTTTGGTGAAAGTTTTACTTTCAGCTATTTTTCCATCCAAGGAAAATAATTATCTTAGAAAAGTTCTAGTGGACTCAGTGGTCTGTGCTTATCTCTAAACAGTTTAATCTGGTTTTGTCTGCCCTTTTTATTTATTTATTTTGTTTGTTTTTCAAATGCAGAAAAATTGGCTGACCGTAAACTGAATGTGGCGGAGGTGACACAATCTGAAATTGGTCAGAAGCAGAAGTTGCAGACGGTCTTGGAAGCTGTCCATGATTTACTCCGACCGCATGGCTGGACAATCAAGTGGAATGTTGATTGTAAGGACTTTTGTTATATTTTCTGCCTCAGTAAGTGTGTTATCACTTAGGAAGTCTGCTAAGATAATTTTTCCCCAGTATCCTCTAGTGCAGTGGAAAGCAAGCGGTTGGGTCTGCCTATCTGTGATCAGAGAGGGTTGGGACTTGTAAGTTATGCTGAAAGGAAGGGCTGAATGTAGGCTTTGCTACCTGTGAAGTTACATTGTAGGCCTTACTAATTTAGGAAAAAGAGGAAGAAGGATAAAGAGACTGTGTTGACCAAAAGCATTTTTCACTGCCTTTTTCCCCCAGAGCTGTTTGTTTAAAATAACACCTCAGTGTCCTTTCACTTGCTTCATTTCCCTTGTTCCCTGCAGCCATCCATGGCAAGAATTTGATTTCCATCCTGCACCTTCTGGTGGCTTTGGCCATGCATTTCCGAGCTCCCATCCGGCTGCCTGAGCACGTGTCTGTGCAGGTGGTGGTTGTACGGGTGAGTACCATCTCCTGGGAGGAGCAGAGGGGATTCTGCAGGGCTGGGCTGCTCCCACCCATTGCCTCCCATCTCTTGTCGTTCAGAGAACGTGTGTCCCATTTGTTTGGTGAGTCCCATGCTTGGGAATGCATTTTTGGGTTGCATGTGCTTAAATGAGACCCCAGGGACAGCACATCTTTAGTAGGTTTGGGGCCACCCTTTGCTATTACAATAGCAAGCTCAAACATGCAATGGGATTTTGTATAAGGAAGCATTGGGCTTGTGATTTCTGTCACTCCGGTAGAGTTGTTTTTTGCCATGCGTTTTTTGCAGAGAAGCCATTGAAACCTAAACAGCGCAGAAAGGAGTTTCAGCACATAAAATCTCCCCAGTCTGGAATGCCTGTTAGCAGTGTGGTTTTTCCCCAATGACTTCATGTGCAGACTTAGACACGTTGTTTTCCTTGGCAGGCCTGATAGACTTTCATCATTTCTTTCACAGTCCTGTGTTTTTGTTAGCTTTCCTTAGATATGCGGGAGAGATCTGACCTGAGGAACCCTGACTGCTTCCCCCCTGCCCTAGATACTGCTCTGGTTGTTCCTTTCTCTGCTTGGTGTCGACCTTTCCCTCTACAAAGGCTCTACTTTCAAGCATCTGTACCTCTTCTTTTTCCTTGCCTTCTATCCCAGTGGAAGCTTCCCATGGGAACCCAGTTTTTCTCCCAGCTGCTGAACACCAGGCAGATGTCTTCCAGCTGGCACTCTGCTCTGCAAGTGCCTGTTTGCTGTGGCACTCACTCTGCCAGTGCCATTTACTGTTCCAGCTGTGAGTTTCCTTTCAAGAATGAAGAAGATAAAGTGATCCCACACCCTGTTTTGCAAACCTGCATCCCCTTAGAAGATGCAGGGTGGTTGATTAGATGAGCTTCATTTTGCTTTATATTTGAGTAATGGTGTTTCCAGGTTGCCTGTCTGGATGCACTAGACGTGCAGAATGTGATGTAAATGAGAAATTGATGGATGTTCCCTGGTTCATACTAAATGTGTGTATTATCTATAGGAGGTGATTTTGAATTTAAGAACAGTGAGTTAGTTATAAAGTAACATGACTGTAAATAGGAGACTGATTTATTTTTAGATTTCTTTTGTCTGTCTTGGAAAGATAAGGAGGAACATATAAATATAAGCTGATCAGTAGCTCTCTCGCACCCTGATGTGAAAAACCTCCTTCTGCCCAGTACAGTGAAGTGTCTTCTATAACTGCTAAGGCAGAAAAAAATATGAGGTAGAGAGATAAAGCCTCCCTTTCCTTGTCTTTAGTTCAAGCTACAGAACCATCCACCTCTACAGCAGAAAGAAGGCTGTGGAGAAGGTTTTCACTTCTTTTCCCTCTTGGAGGGATATAGAGGAGACTCCATCTGGTTCACCAGAGTCCCTGGATTTTGAGACTACGTGACAGGATGGCATAAAGGCTGACAAGAAACTAGGCAGGAGAGAGAACAACACCTGTGTCCCCAAGGAGTCAGGTATAGTAGGAGTTAAGTCAAATCCTAGAGGCTCTTGCTCTTGGATCTAGAGCCTGGAGTCTTGGCAATGGGCATGGGCACATCTGGCCCTGTGCAAGAGGAGGCTTCTCTCAGCCCCTAACTCAGTGCTAGGAAAAGCTTGCAGCTCTTAATCTTTGTTTATTTAAATGGAAAGCAAGGGGTGGTATGAAACATGTTCATTCTGGAAAAAAACCTTCTGCCTTCTAGTTTGGTAAACTGAATTTTTTTAGTTCAGCATCCATAATCTAGTCTAAAAATACATGCTGGTTCAGTAACACAGATCTCTTTAAATGAACTTTGTTTGGCCTCTGTTATTCTAATGACTAACAGAATGGTGATGAGGTGAATATTGTTCCTAATCCAAACAAGAAAACTACTATTAAGAAGATTATTGCCACTATTTCCAATTTGTTTTGAAGTGAACTCTTGTTACATATCCCAACAATGAACGGGGTTCTGTGAAACTAGATCACAGTTAACATAAGGTGTTAACTGAGAGGTTTTCATTTAAATGCCCCTTTTTGCTTGGATATACATTTGAGGGGGTAAATAAACAGTTTAAGTGACTTCTGTGCAAGTCTTTCAGAACTGACCCTGCAGCAAGAAAGCCATGCAAGATGCTGTGGGAGTATGGTGCAGGAACACACCCACACTGAAATTTTCAAAACTAGCTAAGTCTCATTTTCATGGGTGACTTTGATTATCTTTATCCTCTTGTTGAGCTGTCCTCACACTGTGCCTGTCCCTGAGGTGCTTCTTCCCCAAAAGGACTGTGCTTACACCATGAAAATAAAGTGGTTTAGCAAGCGACTGCTCAGCCAAGATGCGTGTATTTCCACAGCCCATCCCAGAGCAATGCAGAACACCTTATGAGCTTGTGTAAGTGCTATGGGCTCTTTTTTCCTCTTACTTTCAGTGTAAGTATCCACAAAGTGAGATAATATTATGACAGCACTGTGCTACATGGAAGGTGTTTATCCAGATCTCCACAGTTCCATGGTAATTCTGCCCTTTCATTAAATCCTTCTCTTCCTTTAGCATCTTGAGGTGACAGACTGAGACTTTTTTAAGGTGTTGCATATGGTTTTTAATTAAAAATAATTGATTTAGAGTCTGAGAAATATCTGTAGCTCAATCTGGGTCTGTCAAACAATGCACTATCATTTTTTGGTCCTGCACTGTTAGTTTGTTCAGAAATCCACGAGCATTTTGGAGATGAGTTTCTGTTTTACCTTCCTTGGCAGGAAGAGCCTTTAGCTAGCTATCTGTCTTTCCATATTATGTGGAGCAATACAAGACCAACCCAGCAGAAAACCACTTACCTTTTTATTATTTCATAATGGCCTCTGTGACATAGCCCCTCTCAAGAGCAGAGTTCCTGAAACAGTTACTTAGAAGTAACTTGAAAACCTTTTTGAAATCAACCTCCAGAATTAGTTTTCTTGCTCATTTCTTTGTGTGAAGTAGGAAACTGGGGAATCATGGCAATGTATGCCCAAGTAATTCAGGAAGGGTCCTGGCAGAGCAAGGGTTCAGGTGGGCCTTCTAGTTAAATTCTGTGAGCAGCTACTCTAAGTGCTGATTAAGTCTAGGGTGATACATGCTTTAATGCTGGTGTCACTCAACACATGCCTGTCATTCCAGCCCTCCCCAGTGAGGGCAGGGAGGAGAGAAACTGTTGGTTTTGGTGGTGCTTCCAGTGAGGACTGAAAATACTGAGATTTTCTAGCTGAGTCGACTGCCTGCTATTCTAAATGTAAGCTTGCATGGTGAAGAAATACCCTAATTCAGGAAAACAAAAAAAGTTCTCAGAATTAAGTGTAAAAATTGTCCTTAAGGCTCACTGTATTGGTTATTTTTGCAAGGTTCAGGAATTGTAATCTTTTATGCTTAGCTTGTGTCAGCCTCATTCTTAAATTTGCAGCATATCCCACCTTGGTGCTGCAGGGAGATCTGGGGTATTTTTACAGTAATTCCCTTTTATTGTCAGTTGCAGACTGAAAGGTCAGAGTCAAGGCAGGATGAAGAATAAATGTGTCTGGTGCCAGTGGTGGAAGGAATCAACATTTTATCAAGGAATGACATTTGCTTTTGGATTGCAAGGTCAGGAGACCTAGGCTTGATGTGAGAGAAGCATGCTGGGCTGCCTGGGAGGGGGAGCAGTGCTTCCTTTTCTACCAGCTGGGGAGCCAGTGCTGGAAACCATTCCTCTTTCTTATCAGGCACTTGGACGCGTTACTCACGAGTCATCACTTACTGAGGTTTTGTTCACAGGTTACACCATCTTCTCCCTGGGGTTCAGGGTGCCTAGAAGGTCCTGAGCCTTGTGTTAATAAAGCAGAGACGTGGTGGGATGGAATAAAGACAGCATTGTTTTGTATGCAGGAAAACACTGCCCTGTCAGATGCTTCCTCTTTTTCCCATCCATGCTGTCATGCTGGCTTTTCCCCCAAAGCTCCTGGCGCTGTTCCCACGGCTCCCTCAGGAGAGCAGGATGAGATAGGAGTGTGATAGGGAAGTGAGGGCTGTGAAGACGTGGCCAGCTGGCAGCACAAAGCCCAGGGCCCGGCAGGCATGGAGCTGTTACAGCTCCCCCCATGCCTCCAGCCAAGCTCCCTCCCTTCCAGCAGCTCTGCCTGCCTTCATAACTTCAGTGGGGAGTGGAGGGGCAGGAGCTCTTCTTACAGGTTTTTAGATTTCAATTCTCATTTCTCAAACTGCTTCTGGGGAAGGATGTGTTTCTCCTCAAAGCTGTTCTCCCTAATAAGTTCTTGCTTGAGTCTGACTGAGATGGTAAAGATGTACAGAGTTTGTGCCTGGGGGGGTTGTTTCCCTTAACCCTCCCCTAAGTCATTCTGGCAGACCTGGTTCCCAGATGGCTGCTGAGATTTGAGCTCTTTCTGTCACCTTTTGGGCACGCAGAAGGGAGGAAAGAAATTCCTCTATTCAGGCATAGTTTTGAAAGGAACCCATGGAGATGCTAAGTGAGTTTTTTCACTCAGATGAAAGCACTTCCACCCTCTGAGGTATTTTGAAACTGTCTCAACACATGCTGTTTCTCTTGGGTAGAGACTCCCTATTCATGCAGAAAATTATGCCAAGGAGAGACAACCTGGTATCAGGGAAGTGCTGTTCATTGTGAAATCATTAGCTGAGCTTTTTGTGCTCTCTGTGTTTCCTTGGAGGATGTGTGCATCCCTGTCAGGTGTGTGGCAGTGGCCCCAGTGCCACGCCTGCTCTAGGAGAGCTGTGCCAGCACTCTGGAGCCCTGGCCTGGGAACAGCCATCCGTGTCATTTCAGTCCCAGAAGAGTCAGGCTGCCAGATGTGCCAAGCTGCTGGCTGGCACTGTGACATGACCAGCTGCCCTGTGGGGATCCAAGGTGGGGCTGACAAACTCCAAACTGTATTCCAGGCATGATGTTGACTGTGGTCTGAGGAGGAGGAGGAGGATTGTCAGTGAGGCAGTTAGCTGCAAATACAGGTGCAAATACACATTTCCCGAACATCCCTGTGGCTGTCAGCCTGATCAACGCCACTGTTCTGGACGTGAATCCTCCTGTGTCAGCTGTTTCACCTCTGCCTCTGTGAAACTTAGTGAATTCATCCAGTTCTGTCCTCTGGTGCTCTGAAAGATGCTGAATGAGCCCCTGATGATCTTCTTTGCTAATTCCATCTTCCTTTCCAGAAACGTGAAGGCCTCCTTCAGACCACTCATGTTTCAGAGGAGCTGACAACCACAACAGAGTAAGCAAAAAACACTTCTGTGCAGGATGTGAGGCCGTTTCTAAGCATGAAGTTTAATCATCCCCCATCCTTGCTAAATTAATGAAATCCTTTCATGTGGTGTTTTTTTAACTACATGGAAATGACTTGGTCTCAGAAAATATGCTACAAGGGAGAAGTGTCCTCTGGAAATTCTTGTCTCTTAGAAGCTTTAACTGAAAGTGACTTATGTGAGCCTTTTTCCCCCCCTGACTACTGGATGTAGCTATATATATTTGCTTTCTGCTTAGTGCTATTTTCTCTATTAAGTGAAGGGCTAATGTGGATATTTTGGGGGAGAATTAGTTTGAAAAAAGGCAGTTCTTTCACATAGCTCTCTAAACTGAAGTGATACAGTTAAAACTGTAAGGAGAGAAGAGCTTAGCAAAAATAAATAAATAAACCTCTTCCCTCTCCAGTTTTTGTACCAGCTTAGTTTGCTGTATGTTTTTGCAGTCCTTTTTATAAGGAGGAGGCTAGACATATATTTTGGCTTTAACTGAAAGCTGAGGTTTTCCTTCACATGGCCTGAAAGCAGCTTTCTAAGAGGGGCTTACATGAGCCCTCCCTCAGTTTATCAGTGTATTGGTTCCCTGTTGAGTTGGCTCAGCTTCCCATGGCTTTGAAGATAAAATGAAGCACCAACTGGTGCTTAGTGGGGAAAATCTTTCAGATGGAAGCGCACAGAAATGAGATCATAATGTCTCTGTGTGGGCATTAAAGATCTCATAGTTGTTTTTGTAGGATCAGAGCTCTGGCTCAGGTTTATGGGCCAAAATTCCTCCCCTCTGTCCTGTGCCCTTGAACAACGCAGTGAGCTTGTGCTCTCCTTCCAGATGTGGTTTGCAAGATGTGATCTGCAGGCTGGGGCTTGGACATTTTTTAGCAAGAAAGATGTTTGCAGATTTGCCTGTGTGTTTATACGTATATTTTATGGAGCTAATTAATATTACATAGTATTAGGAGGTTACTCCTTAATGTATTGCATATCCAGACGCAAGTACACCTATAGAAAATGCAGTGATCAGCAGAATCCAACATTCACTGAATACTTTCCAATTCCTCTGTGCAAATCAGGGCCTGATTCTCAGCTGATAAACATCTGCATGTCTGGTGATGTCACTGGCTATGTATGTATTTCATACGTGGCAGTTTTATTTACATAATATTCACATAGAATGTGTTTTCTTCAGAGTAAACAGGTTAAAGTGAGATAGACGGCTTTGCTTCTTGTAAGCTGTGTGGTTTAGATTATATTTGTGAAAATACACATACAAGCACTTTTAGTCATTCACCCTTCATCATAAAAAGTACGGACAAGAAGTCATAATTGTGTGCAAAATTTAATTAAGCATTTCCATTAATTTCAAATGGATTTCCCTGACTTCCCTGGTGGTCTGCTGGGGGCATTCTGCACAAGCTGTTGGCCCTCTGTGTATTGAAGGACAACTCCTTTTAGGGCCATTCTTTTGTCTTCCCAAACTGATTATTCATGATCTAACTTTATGTTCTTGAATTCTCTGACTTGCAGGATGATGATGGGAAGATTTGGTAAGTAACAACTCTGAATTTTTTTCTGTTTGATTTGTGTCGGGCACAGAAATCTGGTCATTTTTTTCTTTCAGCAGACCAAGACAATGGGTTGAGCAATTCCATGAGGTTGGAATGTGTTGTGGGGGCAGGTTTTGTTACTCCGTGCAGATATGGAGCATAATGGGTAGGACCAGATCTAATTCCTTTGCATGGAGAATCTTATCTCCTTTGTATTTTCTAGACTTTGAAGTTTAGGCCTTATCAACTGTATGTCTGGTCTTCTAAACAAAACCCATTACTTTTGCTGTTGCTGCCAAGAGATTTCCCTTTTTGCATTTATTTTTTTTACTAGCATTAAGTAATTTCTCATTTTAAGATGTGTGCTCCTGTAAAGGATGAAAAGAAGTAATTTATTTTCTTTATTTGCCCATTATTATATGTCAAAACTATAATTTCTTTTCTTGCAACATATCTACATTAAATATTAATAAGGCGCTGGAAAATAAGTAATGTCAGGAAGCTGTAGGGGCTAAATAATGTATCTTCAGATTCCAAAGGAATTTAGATAATAGATGTTTGTTTATTTAACAGTAGAAAACTATTAAAATGTGTTCTGTAAATAAAAAATATTTGATCATGGAAAAGCTGTTAAAAACTATGTTGAAAACAGATTTGATTAGATATTGATAGGCAGAGCTTTGAAGGTAGAAACATAATTTGAATCTTTATGCTGTCTGTAGGCTTTGCTCTTCTTACACTGCTGAATTCACTTGAGTTCAGTTCTAGACTTTACTGATGTCAGGGGTACTACCAGCAATTTTAAATTAACCTAATTAATGTCTGAATTTGACACTGAATGCGGATGCAACCATAGCTGTTTAAGTTAGGATTGGGATATAGTCAGAATTTGTGTTTCATTTTAATTTTTCTTTCACCCACATATTTTGTGTACCAATTTTGAAAGGCAGAAAAGTGAAATCAGTGAATATGTTTATTTTCAGTTACCTCTGAAATTCCCAGGGCAGTTTGCTTTTGCCTATAGCCAGACACCAAAATAGAGTGCTTTTAGCTTGGGTCTCTGTTACATGACTTTCTGAGGAGAAAAACCTTTAGGTTTTGGACAGGAAACCTGCTTTCCACACTTGTCCTGTTGGAGGTGTTCTGATTTTAATTTTCTTTTCCCCCAAACCAGAGCGTGATGCCTTTGACACTCTTTTTGATCACGCACCAGACAAGCTCAGCGTAGTCAAAAAGGTAAAAAGTAAAATCCTAGCTTTATTTTCCACATTGCAATGTTTTTGTGCTTTTGGAAAGATATTCAGAAGCATCCAGCAAATAACAGAAGAGGAATTTGAAGTAGTGAAAGGGGTGTTTATCCCCAAGGATCACTGTGTCAAAGCCAGGTGATGTTTTCCAAATATTAAAATGTGATTCACCCATACAGAAGTTTGCTGAATAGAAAGCTTTTACAAAAGAGCTGATTTTGCCCAGCACTTATTCCTACGGTCCTTTGGTTTGTCCTTTAAGGCTGAGCATCATTGCACAGCATGTCCACACAGATATATTTTTGGCATGGCTTTGCGTTAGAGCAGAGGGTAATGTAGCTGTTTATCTCTCTCTGCCAGCTCCTGCTGCTTTGGGGGAATATATAAGAGACTCCATGTAGTTCTATCATAGTTCCAGCCTGGCTGTTAAGCTGCTTATTAGGAGAGCAGTATGTGAAGATCAGTGTTGTAAATTGTGCCTTCCCCTTGTGTGAAATAAAGGATGTGTGCTTTTAAAATAATGCTTTGAAGTTTTAGGAAGATTTTTATCTTTCCAGCCTGCAATGTCTTTTAGAAAAGTCCTTTTAAATGGATAAAGAACTAACTTAACTCTTTCCACACAATAAAAGTGATAACACTCTGCTATGTGTCCCTTCTGTAAGTGGTGTAAGTGGGCTGACAGATCTCTGTGCTTCAATCCATTAGCACAGGTCTGGTTTGTAATGGCAGGATTTGCATCTGGAATAGAAATCCCAGACCTGGGCTACATCCTGGCTGTAATCCATGCGCTGACTGCACACGTCCCTCCAGGAACAGAGTTGTGTGCACACCACTGTGCTGCTGGCACCTCCAAGAACCTCAAACAATTAGGGGGGACAGTAAATGCACCTACTGCCCACTTCATCTTCAGACTCCGATGTCATCACAACATTTTCCCAGGCCACTAAAGTTTGCCTGATATGCTGGGAAAGCTGCATGTAACAGCACCATCTGCTGAGTTCTGGCATCTGGTGCAAACAAATAAGTCCTGCATACTTATTTGTGCAAAAGCAGCCAGCAAACATGCCTGTTGTGTTTTTAAAAATGTCTTTAAAGGTTATGTTAACCCTTTCACATCAGCACTGAATGTAGTGTCTGACATCACTGTTTCTGCTGGTTTTTTTAATAGTCTCTGATCACCTTTGTGAACAAACACTTGAATAAACTCAATTTGGAAGTTACAGAGTTGGAAACCCAGGTAGGAGGCTTTGTCTTCTTGCATGTAATCTGTGTAAATTGCGGATTTTCAGACATGGCTTGACTAAGCAGAAGCAGATCGTCTTTCCAGAGTTTACTGAGCCATGAGAGATGGTTATCTTACTGTCTCAGCAAAATGATAAGCACAGTATCCAGAGAATTATACCAGGAGTGTGGGTAATTCATTTGAGCCTGGCTTGGTGTAATACTAGTCATTCATTCACTGCTATTTTACAGCTTTGCTGAAATAAATGGGCAACTGGATTTGATCTGTCACAAGAAATTGTTGCCTCAGTGATACCCAAGAATTTATTTTTCAGAGGATGTCACACGTGCCATATCATGATCACAAGTGGGAAGTCTTAGAAGTGCATAACATTATCCCCCTTAACCAGTCAGTAGCCATCTGGTCTGGTAGGAACACTGAATAGGGTGGCTGAAAATATGTAGGATTTTACTCAGTGTTTTCTGAAACCATAAACAATCTATTTTGACTTGGAGGAAAAAATTCTTTTCTTAAATTCAACTTCCTACCTGTGACAGGGGAGACGTATTTTCAAGATTTGATTAAGGGCAAAGATTTGAATATCTAGCACACACAATTTAAGAGGGATTGTGGTTGAAATTACCTGATACTATAGCAGTAGAACTGGGGGTATATAATGTGCCCCAGGAAGTTTGGGGTTTTTTTAACTACTGCTGTGAAATTGGCAGGATTCCTCAAGCAAATTAAATGAACATGAGGAAAGCAAGAAAAAACTTCTGAACCATCTCACACTTCTGTGCTAGCAAAAAAAAAAATCAAAATACATAATTTGGGCCAAGCTTTCTTTCTTCTTGTTTATGAATGGTGATTTGCAAACAGATGCTTTCTCCTCATATTTCTCTTTAGTTTGCAGATGGTGTTTACTTGGTTTTGCTCATGGGTCTCCTTGAGGACTATTTTGTTCCTCTTCACAACTTCTACTTAACACCTGAAAGTTTTGATCAAAAGGTGGGTAGAAACTCCAGGTTATGCTCCTTCTGCATTATTATCATATGTTTTTTTTTCCAAGTGTTTTATCTTTCTCCTTGTGCCAGGTGAAACAGAAGCTGGTATATTTTCTTCCGAAGATCTAGCAAAGAGACTGTGGCACTTGATGGTTAAAACTACTAAAAATTATTAAATGAATGGGTAAATTCCTCATAGTTAAGGAAGAAAGGTACTCTGTTCCTGGCATCAGACAATACATAAAGCTTACAAATATCCAGGGTGAATAAATACAGTGATGAGTGCTCTGTACTGTATAGTACTTTGCATAATAAAAAGTAATTTTTGAGATTGTAGTACTGCCTGAAATGTTCTTGTGAGTAGGTCTTTTGCTCTCAGCCCCACACTTGCTCCATTGTCCTGTGTCCCTTCTTGTGCTCACAATGAGAAAAGTATTTAGGCTGTGTTTTCATGTCACAACCAAAAGTTTGCTTCTGTCTGCAGTTGTTCCCAGACCTGCATATGCATCTGTGTGTATTTGGTGATGGTATATCAGAATGCCCTGAGCCTGGTCCTGCTGCAGTTTTGCAGGTGCCCCCTGCCTTTCATTCTGCCAGGTTCTGCAGGGCAGAGGACAGGTTTTGTGTTGGCCGAGCTGCAGCAGGAGGGGGCTAGGTCAAAAAGGGAAACACTGGCTAAAGTTTAAAGATGGAATGCTTTGTGAGTGCTCTTTGAAATGGGGTTTTCATGCTGGCTCCTGCACATGTTGTTGCTGTCAGCCCCTCAGCAAAGGTGCATCTCTGGGGAGGATGGTTCTCTACTACATCTCACATCCCTTGTAGCTTTCTCTTGCTCCTTTGTCCCATTATCTTCGATTTTTGCTCTTGTAGAAATGCAGGGTGCTGAGTTGCAGCCAGCATCTGTTTTGTTACAATTTTATTATTAATGGTTGGAATTCATAAAGATTACCCAGTATTACAGAAGTCACAGTGTGGTTTTGTTTGGAGACTTAACTTTGAGGAATGGGGATTTGTAAATTCAAGAAGGAGAGGTAGGCTCTGTGTTTTCGGGGGAAAAAATACCATGTTGAAAGTGATTGGTTTTGTCACAATGAATGAGGAGGAACTGCAGCAGGTAAAAGAGATTATTAATAAAGTCCTGAGTAGTAAACTATGTCTCTCCAGAACTGTCATGTGCAGTGACAAAACTGCACAGAATTCATAATGTTAATTACCTTGCCTAAATTTCAGTAAATGTGGACAAGAAATCTGCTATGCAGATCTCTTTAAATTGTAATTTTTGTTCCTCAAAGGAGAGGTTAAATGAAGACACCTGCCTTCTTTCACTTTCCCTTTTTGTCCATTTTCTTTTCTCGGAATTTGTGCTCCTGTGTGATCTCCGGGGGCTTGTTCAGAAACTCTTTATGTGCAGTTGTGCTTAGCTTATTTTGCAGATTCTCTGCACAGCTTGCCCAGGAGCTGCTGTCACCAAGCCCTTTATGGTTCTGCTATGCTTAATCATGTAAATGTTTAATATTGATTTAAATAGAATTATCAAGTACAGAGAGAATAAAGCTTCTAAAAAAATTTGATTAAAGGCTTTTGATACCTATATAACTCTTAGATTCTAAACCCTTTATGTCTTTCAGGTGCACAATGTTTCTTTTGCTTTTGAGCTCATGCAAGATGGAGGCTTGAAGAAGCCAAAAGCTCGCCCTGAAGGTATGGATGTGCCACGTGGCTTTAAACTGTGTATAAAGTCATCAGAGCAGGTGTATTTCCAGTGCAATTCCATTCAAAGTAGCAATAGTACCACAAAGTGGAGCTGTGAGTGGGCCCCTTGAGGGTTTTCCCCAGGATTCACTGTCTGTGCCTGGGGTATATCCTGCCCATGCTTCTTGTCTGGAGCAGATTCACTGAGGTGTCCAAGTGGAGCTTTAGTGAGTCATGCAAGAGCTGTTCTGTGCTACATGATAAATTCAGCTGGTGTTTTCAATAACAATCCAAGCAGAAAGCTTTTCATGGTCTAATTCTTGTAATTCTTGCAGATGGTGCTAGTCTGGACTCCTGTGATTGGATTTCAGTGACATATAACTGGAAGGCTTTAAGGGTTTTTTTTAGGAGAACCAGTAGCAAAAAATCTTCTTGATTTATCTGGATGTAGGGGTTGGAACTAAAAAGTGTAAAACCCAGGTTTTCCCTTTAAGTCTCTGAACTTTAAAATTATTAAATAACTTTAATAATTGATGAGGTCTGCATTGTTCCTTACACTAGGGATAAAAAGAGGAATTAAAACTTTATGACTGCTAAATGAGCAATTTTTATTCCTGATGTAACAGACTTTGTATGTGTTACAAGCTTCTGCATAACAAAGGACAATGAGGACCCCCCAAGAAACATTTGTTCTGACTTAAAATGAGAAAAAGTGGTGATAGTAAATAGATTAACAAACAGTGGAGATGGTTGTAGAGGGGGGAAAAGGCAAAAGACAGTATTAAATGGCTTATACATGCTGTCAGTATGTTGTTGTAAACTGGGGAATGAAAAGTGCTCCTGAAGAATGCTGAAAAGAATGATGAAAACCAGAAGAGGTTACCTTTTCATGAGGCTTTCTTACATTATCATGAATGGTAAAACACTATAGCAGATCTTGCTTGTGGAGATTAAATAAGGAGCAAAATATGCTTTAAGTGTTACTGATTGAAAATGTAATTAATATAAGCTGGAGAGCCAAATTAGCTCGTACAACATTCCTCTTTTGCTTTTTGCTGCTGCAAGATGTGCCATCTCTTGTGTGTTTTCCTTCCTCTTCTCTGTGTGTGGCCATTCCTGGCAGCAGTTCGCAGCTGTTGGAGTGTGCTCGTGTGGTATCTGTGAAACTGACTGTGGCTCCTGAAAAACTGCTCCCTTGGAGAGGACAGTCACATCTTGGGAACGGCTTGTCACCGTAGTGTCATTTGTAAGATCTTGTCATGTATTGCAATATGTGTTTCACAGAACAGTAATTAATTTTGACAGAGAATATGAAGTTCTGCCAAAGAATTCTGTGTATAGTTATGCTCTTTTAATGCCACACTCTTATCCATTGTTTGGTCATCAATAGGCTGGGAAGCCTGTCAGGTGAATCCATGCTCTTTAGCATGAATTGGGTAGTAAATGCCTGTTGGATTAGAATCACAGAATTGGAAAAGACCTCTAAGACCATTGAGTTCAAGCATTAACCCAGAGCCATCATGTTCATCACTAAGCCACATCCCACATCTACACAGCTTCTAAATTCCTCCAGGGATGGGGGATGCACCACTTCCCTGGGCAGCCTGTTTAGATGCTTGGCAACCCTTTTGCTGAAGAAATTTTCCCAATACTCAGTTGGGGAAACCTGCCCTGATACAACTTGAGGCTGTTTCCTCCCTTGTTCCTTGGGAGCAGGGCCTGACCCCTCCCTGGCTGTTTCCTTCTGTCAGGGAGTTGTGCAGAGCCAGAAGGGGTTGTGCAGACCCTGAGCCTCCTTTTCTCCAGGCTGAGCCCCCCCAGCTCCCTCAGCCCCTCCTGGTGCTCCAAACCCTTCCCCAGCTCTGTTCCTTTCTCTGGACACGCTCCAGCCTCTCAATGTCATTTCTGATGTGAGATTCCCAAAACTGCCCCCAGGCTTTGAGGTGGTGGGCTGTGGCAATGTTCACAGGGGTCCCAGGATGAGGGAAGAGATGAGAATCTTGACTCCATGTTTCAGAAGGCTGATTTTATTATTTTTTGATACATATTATATTAAAAGAAAATTATATACTGAAACTATACTAAAAGAAAAGAGAAAGGAGACATCAGAAGGCTTGGAAGGAATAGAAAGGAATGATAATAAAATCTTGCTGCTCACAGCCTCAACAAAGTGGCTGTCATTGGTCATCAAGTGAAAAGAATTTCACATGCTGGGTAAACAATTCTCCAAATCACATTCCAAAGCAGCAAAACATGGAGAAGCTGAAGCTTCTCATCTTCTCAGGAGAAAAGACTCTGGCAAAAGGATTTTTCATAAAATATGTCTGTGACAGTGGGCCTGGCTGTCCAACCAGTTTAATTACTTGTAGGATTTAAGGAAAAACATTGTCTAGAACAGAACATTGTTTTTATCCCTATAGCTCATGCTTACTGAAGTGCTTGCAGTATCTTGTATGTGTCTGTGTACAGGTGTAAACAGAAAGAGGACCATACAGGTTATCTCATCTTCTCTGTTCTTCCAGCCAGATTCAGTGGATTGGGCCAGCAGCAGAACTTGGTGCTGAGTTGTTGCAGCAGAACTGTGTTGTGGTGGATTAATTTAGTATTCTCTAATGAGGTTGTTATGGACTGTGAGAGTTTTAAATTAATGGAATATTTTAAAGTAATTTTAGAGTGTATGATCACTTTCAGTTAACATTTTATTAGTTGTTGCTGCTGGTAATGTTATAGCTGTGCACATTTTATCTTATAAGAAGCAGGAGGCTGAGAATGTTTATTCTTGGAAATACCTGTTAGACACTGACCAATAAGGAACACTGCAGTTGCCTACCAGGGAGGATGCACTGCACACTCTGTAGTCTGATGCAGCAGTCTAAGACATAACAAGGTCTGAAAGTTAGGAAAATGGTAAACTGGAATTACAGTATAACTTTTGCAGCAGTTGTTATTAACCATTGGTCTGTATTGTCAAGGAATGGAGATAGAATTTTCACTACTGGAAGATAGAAAATAAAAAAAGAAAACCTTCAGTATTAAGCTTGTGTTTTAATTTGGATTGGCTTGTTTTAATTTGGGTATCAACTTTCTGTGATACCTGGAAAAATTAGAAGTTTTGTATTTCAGTTTTCTGGATAGGACATTTATTTTTTCAGGATGCATGACTTCACAGCAATTAGGATCTTTTTTTGGGGCAGGAGAAGATTCTTCTGCAAATGTGAACTGAAAATCATAAATGAAATATGTAAAATAATACAGGCAAAAAGGGTAGAAAGCATATTTAAGAGATTATTGAAAATACCAGATGAAGTGTGGGGGTAGAGAGTGGTATCTAGTGTGAGGTGGGAGGGAAGGGTGGAGAGGTCCTAGCAATGAGTCTTCAAAGCAGACAGTGGGGGGGGTTTCCCTTGGACCTCATGTTAATTGTGCTTGGTCTATTAACAGTTTGCTGTCTTCCATGTCTTCTGATGATTTTTTAATTTTCTGTTCTTCCTCACTTCTGCTTCCATATATATTGGTCACTGTATATTTTTTGCTAATTCCTATTCGTTTCTATCATGTTATATCCAAACTTTCTTTCTACCTCTTCAGCCTTCTCTGTCCTGTGCCTCCCCTCAGAATCCCTGCATTCTTGGCATTTTATTGTAGTATAGGTGGAGAGGTGCTAACAGGAAAGGTTTTTCTTGAGAGCTGTCCCTGACCTGTTCCCTGGCTGAGCATGATAAGAAGGATTATTAAATAATAAAAAGCTTGGAGTCTGCTAAGGATACAGGCTTTGTTAATTCATGGACCATACCAGAGCTGTGGATGTGGTTCAGTACCTCAGGATGTGCGTGACTGCTTGTGTGGCCCAGGAAGTCATTAGGAGTATTTCCCAAAGCCTTTATCCCAGGTCTCTGACAGAAGCAGACTTTCTCTGTAGCCAGTTTTAGCTGGGGAAGGGAATTACCTTCCTGTTTCCGAGAGAGAAGTCAGCTGTGACTGTGATTGTAAAGCTGTTTTGAAGCAAATTGTGCAGGACATTTAAAAGGCTTGGGGAGATCAGAACTCTGTGGATTTTTTTAATTTACAATTCCATCAGCTCAGAGAAGTGGGGACCTTTGTTCCTGTCAGGACAAATGAGGGAAAACACAATGCAAATTAAGGATTTCTCCTTTTCTTCCACAGATGTTGTCAACTTGGACCTGAAGTCCACCCTCAGGGTTCTGTACAACCTTTTCACCAAGTACAAGAACGTTGATTGATCCTGGAAGCTTCTGAGATCTCTTCATCCTTCAACCTCCCCAGGCAGAAGTTACAATAAACGCGCCCTCTGCATGCTCCCATTGTGCCTTATGCTATGTACTTCATGTGTTCTTCCTACAGCTGATGTGTTCTTTCTGTAGCTGTTTGCAAGACAATCCCACTAAAAATGATGCACGTATATTCTCTAGGTCACTTGCAAATGTGTAGGTAATTCACACTTTTGCCAAATGGATCTGTTGTTTGCTATAACCCACAAATGTTCTTTTGAGGAAGGAAATATACCACTAACTGCTTTAATAGGCAGGGAAAACATGAGACTTTCCTCATGGCTCAAGATTCTTTACTTCTAAAGAAGACTTTCTTTTGCATACTCCTTGGTTGCAACTGGCATTTGATGATATTCCAGGCTTAGAGTGTTAACAATAGAAATCACCTTTGGAATTTATTTAGAAACTGAGCCTTTTCTATTAAATAAGGGTTTGTGTGTTCTGTTGGGTGGGTTGGCTGAGGGGAATTACAGGCACTGTCTGAAGCTAATGGCAAAAGCTTCAGTTTTTGTGTTCACTTCTTTCTACTCAGTGTTACTTCCATTCAGTGTTTACACAGAATAAGTCTTGCAATGGGATGACCAACTAATCCTTTGGTGTCTATTTTTTATTTAATCTCTTTTCTATGAGAAAATTTGGTTGCTAGGGCCACTGTCACCTGTTAGGCAGCTTCAGTCAGGTTGGTCCAGAGCTGGTCACACAGGCACAAGCTGGATTAGTGCATTTTCGCCTGTCCTTCCTGAAACTAACAGAGGGAATGTGCTGGAGCAGGAGCCATCTGAGTGGATTTTTGAGGAGAGCTTTGTGAAGGAAATGGGGATTGGCATTTCCAGAGTAAATGATATGTGGAATATGCATTCAATATCACCCTTTTCCTTTGAGCACGCAGAGGAGAGATTTGATTGCTGCTCTTATGTATCACAGCAGCAACTTCTGTTTTATGGGCATCCATTCCTTTGGCTGAAACGCTAGGCAGAGTGCCCTGAAGGAGAGCAAGTGCAATTGCTCTGCTCCATAGGCTCACTTTAGTCCTGTTGTAAGTCAGCGTCTTCTTTCCCTAAATATCAGGTTTTTTTACACCAAACATTATTTGCCTTTGAGCTCAGATTCAAGAGGAAACATGCTATTTGAACGGTATAATTTTACAACTGGGATTTTCTCCTTCCCTTCTCAAACAGTTTTTCATCTCAGAGGGAGAGAAATGAGCTTCTGCTTCTTTGCTTTGTATTTTTGGGTTCTGAGTTCTAGTATTTGGATTACTTGGATCACCTCCCCTTACACCTCTAAAAAAAAAGAAAGATGGAAGGAAGTTGCCCTTTTTTTGCATGAAAATTTCAGATCTCCTCTGCTCTGCAAGGCTCTCTGGGGAATCTTTGCATGCCTGTGCTTTAGGAAGGAGCTGACCTCTCACTGTTTATACTGAGCCTTGGACAAGGATGTGCAGTTCAGATGGGGCCACTAAACTCCACCACAACACCAACAGAGGAGACTTGCACCAGGAGAGGTGCTAAGGCCTGGTGGACAGCTCTCCTGGCAGGTGAAGGATATTGGTCTAACTTTTGTGCTGAGAAATAAAGGTATCACGAGGCTGGAAGGTCACTGAGCTGAAAAGTCTCTCAAACTTTTAGTTTAATGCAGGGTTATTTGCAGGAAGCAAGTCTGTTAGAGAGTTGTTATTCCATCCTCCTTCCTTCAGGTCATGTGGAGGTGCCAGCTCTGTTTATATTCTCTGAGTTGCTGGGAAAGACCTCCAGAGAGTGTAGTTTTTGAAATTGCAAGCAGTATTAATATCAAAAGCAAACAGAAGATAAAAAGAAGAGATGGGTGAGGGTGATTTGCTTTAGAAAGGGGAATGGTTGTTTCTGAGCTGGGATCATAGAGCTGGCATTTTCAGGACACATAAGCAGAGGTGAGCAGGTTATGACAGGTTATAAAAAAGTGTCTGTTTTGTTGAATTCTGTGTTTCTGGTCCCCTTGCTACAACCACAGGTCTCCTTTAGCATTCCTTCTGTTAATATCCCTGTCAGCTGGGACTGCTCCTGGATCAGGAGTCACAGCCTGTTCTGTTGTGGTCTTGTTTGTTGGTAGATGTTGCACAGGGAAAATACTTTTTTCATTCCTTGGCTCCTGGCTGTCTGGCCAGCTCACTGTTCTGTAGACACTGTATATTTTGTTAACCAGATTTGTCAGCAGGGCAGATTGAACTGAAGTGTGGCTTCATCCCAGTGAGCCTAGTTTCCAGGAGGAGCCATGTAGGTAAAGCGTCCCTGAACACCTGCTTTTGTCATGCCTTTCTGTGACACATGCACCATAATTCTTTGCCACTCAGAAAGTTGAGTCAGTGTTAAAAATGTTATTAATTATATTTTTGTGTTACTGGGGTTTTACATATGGGTACCAGTCTGAATCCTGTTGAGTTCATCTGGAATGCTGAATGCTCTGCAGCATTAAAGCTCCCACATTTTTAAGTACTTAATGAATGTCTGTCTTTTCCTGTCCATACAACTTGACTTTTAGGTGCATTTACTTGACACACTCAGTTACAGTGAGCTGTATTACCACTGAAAAAGCTCATATAGTCCTCAGCTGCATTCTGTTTTTCAAGATGAAAAATGGACAGTGGCAGATTTTTTTAAACCAATTTAACTGTCTAGGATTTCTTACTCCTCTTCCCCACACCCCAGTACTTTCAGTATTAATGTGTTTTTAAAGAGTCTTTTCTACGTTTTTAACAGTGTTTACTCTGGATTTCTAACTACTAAAAACCAGCCTTGCAGATAAAATTCTGGACTTGTCATATGTTGGAGATATCCATCTTAGTGATAAGAATAGTGTACTGTAAGCAAGTTACAATGCAATGCTATGTTTCCTAAAATTCACAGCAGGAGTGTTTATGCATGGTTTTTGACAGTTGTACTATTTATTCAAATAAACAAATAATGATCACTATGTTTTCTACTTTTTTTTTTATTCTCAATGGAAATATCTGTGGGAAGAACTTATGGATGATGAGCCTCCATTTGCTCTGGTGTGCAGAGAATGTAGAGTGGCTCTCCAATACAGCAGGGCTGTGTGAAGGAGCAGGAAAATGCATTATCAGAACTTATTATTGCTGTTGAATCCTTGAATTGCTCTTCAGTGGCTATTTTCATGTGTGGGCCAGGTGTTTGTGGTGGGGGTGTGTGCATGAGATGTGCTTTGAGAACTTAAAGAAACACCTACCCTGGGTCAGCCCCTTGGAGCTTGTCCAGGGACTTCTTTGCCCTATTTTCTTGTGATGTCTCCTCAGATTCTGGTTGCAAAACAAAATGTCCTTGTTAGAGACTCCCTTCTTGAGAATAAGACTCAACAGAACTTCAGGAATGTTAAAAGGGATTGCTTATGACTGTAAAATCTAAGAGAAGGGGTAGGAAAATTCTAGGAACTATATAACCATGTATTAACAGTCATCTGCAACGCTACAAATACGTGGAAAATGTATAAAAAGCAAAAAATCTTTAGGTGTCATAGGCATGAAATCAAATGCAACTCATACAGGATTGACTACTGCTGTTCTACATAAGTCTGGGTACTCCATGCACTGGTCACTACATCAGGTTTTGGAGGAAAATAGGTGTGTTAATAAATGCAACTCACAGCTGGAGGAAATGTCCAGGGAAAGTGGTTTCTGTAGGGAGCTCTTCCTCTTTAATCACTGATGTGAAAGGGGAGGAAGAGCAGCAGCACTGCCTGCTGGAGGTAACTCCTATCTCACATCAGGGTTTTTGGCCCTGGTGTGGCTAACTTCCTAAGGATAAATAAATTCATTTTGTAGGTTTCTCCTTCTGCCAGGTAGGTAGAGTGGTGCTGTTCTGCTTTATAAAATACGTGAAGGAGCACGAAGAAAAGGTGTATTGGAACATGATCTGGTCTGCTTTTGTCTAGTTTTTTTATTATTTACAAAGCACAAGTGCTCTGTGAGTCACCCAGAGGCAAATCAGCCCAGTCGTGCTGGGCAGTGCCATCCAAGAACAATCATATCTTTTTAATACTTTCTGGTGCTTCAGGAGTTGCAGGGCTGCATGTTTCTGCACTTGTGTTCCTGTTTATTTCAGTCTCTGCAGCAGGGACCAGCACACACAATGAAGTTCCGGATGGGACCATGGTTTCGTTTTTAAGAGCCGAGCACTGCGGCACAACTTCCCCTTTGTGTGCTTTGTGCTGCCCTGCATGAGAGACCTCCAAGCCTGGGCTCAGCCCTCACCCCCAGAAATTGCATCCTTACTGCTGGGACAAGGTCTTGGAAGAGCTTCTGGAGAGTTACTGAAGGAGAGAATAGTAAGTCTGGAAAATGGGGATCCTTTGGTGCTTTTTTTTCATAATTAATGTTCTTAACTGGGGGATTTTCTGTGGCTGTGTGTATTGTTCTTACTAAGATAACATCTCTTCTGATACTTTTGAGCAAAGATGGCTCCTGAGAAGTCTGGTACTACACAGAGAAGTGAAAATAAGTTTTAAACTGGGTGCGCAGTGTGCATTCTTTCCCCCCCCCCTCATTTATTTTTTAATTCTGGTTTCCCAAAGGTGGAAATATTACTATTAACATTGCCATTAGTTTTTTTTTTTCTCCTCCTTCGTGTGATCTACTTGTTTGGGCTAGGCAGAGTGGGGCTTTTGTCTTTTCAAACAGGAAATGAAACAGGTGACAGAGTTTGGTAGCATTGGAAAGTGCCTTGTGAATATTCTGTAGCTAATTTGTAAGCCAGAGACCCCCATTAGTGCTTTGTGTGGTGCTTTGGGGATGTCTGGGAGCCAGACCTTGTGAAGGCTCATGGAGGAAAAGTGAGCTCTGACCCAACTTGAGAATTAGCTTTTTACCAGTAGATGTGACATGGCAAGTTTGTGCAATAGCCTAGCTCCTGACCTAAGAACAATTCTCTTCTTGGCAGCCACTGTAGGTGGCACACAAGAAATCAAACACCCCTTGGGTTTAAAGGAAAGCCTGTACATCCAGGGCACTCTCAGAGAATAAGCATTTCATTCAGAGAATGCCATTTCCTTTGAATAGTCTGTAATTAAACATCTATTTTATTTAAAGATGCTGTAATGAAATGCCTGTATAGTCAAGTATTCAGGCAGTTGCCTCTTACAATGTATTCCAAGTACCAATAAAAAAACTTGTGCGGGAGGATGGGGGCTGGAAAACCAGGATGTCAGCCACAGCTCTGAGCAGCAAATTTAACTGATGAGAGGCAGGAGCTGGTTGCAGCAAATATGGAAATTTGCGTGTGAGAATCAACTCTTCTGACCTTTCCTGTTTTTCATTAACCAGTTCACCCAAGGAGGTGTCCCAACCCTGGAATGTTCCATTTTGTGTTGTTCCTGCAGTATGTTATTCTCCGAAAGGCTGTTGCCTGGGACCAAGCCTCACCAATATGCTGCACAGCCACATGAAGGGCTGCTTGTGAATGCTAATTATGAGTAATAAGCAGTGGGTCTATTAAATGCTGGAGAACTGCAGTTCTCAGGCTCTGAAATGCCTGTGGGAAATCAATACTGATAAATGTGAGCTGAAATACAATAAATGATGGGCTCTCATTGGTGTGTTGCTATGTAGGAATAAGATCTTGGACATCTAATAGATAATTCCCAGTAAAGGGTCAGCAGTGATGAAAAAAGCAAGCAGGACTTAGGAGGAGAGGAGCAGAGACCACTGTGCATGCTGCAGTGCACCCTTCTAAATCGGGGCAGGTCTTGTTCCTAGCATTTCCAAAAGGCTCTGATCATGCTGGAGGAAGCTCAGAAAAGAGCACTGATAATGAGCAGCTGGTTTTCCAGGGAAGGGTAACTGTAGGCTGTCTTTGCTCAGTTTTGGAAAGAGATGGACACAGAGGCTTTGGGCTTCTAGGGCAGGAGTGACACGGGGCATTAACACAGTGGTGTGAAAAATGTGGATCAGTTGGTCTTTGCCTGGTGCCTTCAGGAACAGCTGGTGTGTCAGAGCAAGAAACAGGAGATGGGGCTTCAGGTGATGTAGGGCCACACTGCATGTCCTCATTGCTGAGGGCTGAGAAAGACACATGTTCAAGGGGTGAACAGGGAGTTCATGGGGAGCAAATGTGTTGACAGCTCCTAGTGACCAGGCCCCCCAGCTTTGCTTTAGGAAGTCTGAACTGCAGACTGTTAAAGTGTTTTGGAGAAGTGTCTCTATATCCTTGCACTGCTTATATATTTTGGGGTTCCGTTTTTTTTCCCTAAGGTATTGAAAGGGGCGGGGGGGGGGGGGCTGGGTACCAGGCAAGTTAATCTTACCCAGGGTAGCAATTTTAACTCTGACTGACACACAGGACTGAGGCCCTAGAGGGTATTATGCTACCTTATTGCAAATTCTGAATTTCAGGCCTTTCCTTACAGGTTTCCAAATTTTAGAGTGGCTTCTGATGTTCAGGTTCCTTGGCCAAAAAGAACCCGGGGGTGTGGCAGGCAACACACCACTTTGATAGTTGAAGGAAGTAAAAGATAGTCAAAAGGAATATTGCAAAGCTGAGTGAGAATAAGTTGTGGTTTACACAGGCCATTTCAGTTATAAGCTGGACTTCCCCAAGGCATCACAGGTGTCAGAAACCTAATTTAAAAATAAGTTGTCCTGTGGGTTGCTCTCTGTTAATTAACTTCTCTCAGTTAATTTCATCTGGGCAGTCTTATCTCACACAGTTCAGTTGTTCCTCAGGCACTACATCACTCAATTTCTCCTATCTTGTTTAATCAAGCACCTTTTTACAGATGGCATTCAGTTTTGCCATAATGAAATGAATTCTCTTGTGACCCTTTCTCCTAATGCCTTGCTGGCAATTTTGTACCAATTTGTTTTACCAGACTGATGTGCAAAAGCATCCAATTACTATTTTCTACTCATATTCTCTCAGCTTTGGCAAATCTTTGTTAAAACACGTGTTCATAACATACTGACTGGCTCTTGTAAGAAATATGTGAAAGCCTTCAGAGCAGCACTGTGCTCTTTGGTGTTTAAAACTATCAAGCAGAGGAGGGTCACTTTGGAGATGTTCTGTGCCACAGCATTTTCAGCAGGTGCCTTGCTCTGGGTGGTGGAAGCACCTCACTTCAGGCGCCTGCAGCACCAGCCAGGTGCCTGAAGTGCACTTTAGGAAGTTTATCTTCCTAAAACTAGGATTAGCCACTCATTTAAATGCTCTGGATTGTTTTTTTAAAGTGCCATTCCCACTCATTTCACAGGAAGAGTTAGGAAACAGGGCTCTCAATGTGGACACATGGGTAGGGAGTGGAAGAGCTCTCCTGCAGAAACCTCTGGAGCATCTCATTTTCTGTTAAAAAAACCACAAAACCAGTCAGCATCCCCTCTCCCTCTCCTACAGTGGCCCAGCAGTAAATGTCTAGTCACAACAACTGCTCTGCTCTGACTTCCAAACGTTTTTGGGCTGTTGGGAAGGATGAGTTCTCTTACTCATGCTAGAACTATAGTCTGCTCTAAGTGTCCAGAGCCCTCATCCTCCTGTAATTTCTTTCACCTCTGCAGGCCACAGTACAGTTGCAGTTTCTAATTCTGATTTTCTGGCATTTAAATCAGTGTGCATTTAGTTTATGAAGAATGATTTTTCTTCTTGCATGTGTGGAAGGCTGCGCCCAGAGAGCAGTGGGGAATGGAGTCAAATCCAGATGGTGACCAGTCCCAAGGAGTCCCCAGGGCTCAGCTCTGGGGCCAGTTTAAAATGTCTTTATTGATGATCTAGACAACAAGGGCACACCCAGTCAGTTCATGGACAGCACCCAGCTGGGTGGGAGTGTGGATCTGCTGGAGGGCAGGAAGGCTCTGCAGAGGCATCTGGACAGGCTGGATCCATGGGCCCAGGCCAGTGCTCTGAGGGTCAGCAAGGCCAAGGGCCCAGTCCTGCCTTGGGTCACACCAACCCCCTGCAGCTCCAGGCTGGGACAGAGGGGCTGGAAAGCTGGGAAAGGCCCTGGGGGTGCTGGGGACAGCGGCTGGACAGGAGCCAGTTGTGCCCAGGGGTGCAGGAGGCCAATGGCACCTGGGCTGTGCCAGCCATGGTGTGGCAGCAGGGCCAGGGCAGGGACTGTCCCCTGGGCTGGCACTGCTGGGGCCACACCTCAGATCCTGGGGCACTTCTGGGAACCTCAGGACAAGAAATGGACATTGAGGGGCTGGAGCGTGTCCAGAGAAGGGAACGGAGCTGGGGAAGGGGCTGGGGCACCAGGAGGGGCTGAGGGAGCTGGGGGGGCTCAGCCTGGAGAAAAGGAGGCTCAGGGGGCCCTTCTGGCTCTGCACAACTCCCTGACAGGAGGGGACAGCTGGGGGGGATCAGGCTCTGCTCCCAGGGAACAAGGGACAGGATGAGAGGAAATGGTCTCAAGCTGTGTCAGGGGAGGGTCAGGTTGGACATGAGGGAAAATTCTTGCACTGAAAGGATGCTCAGGCATTGGAAGGGGCTGCCCAGGGAAGTGTTGAAGTCACCATCCCTGGAAAGATACAAAAGCAATGCAGATGTGGCGCTTGGGAACACGGTTTAGTGGTGGGTGAACAGTTGGGGACTCAGTGTTCTCATAGGTTTTTTCCAGTTTAACTGATTCTATGACTTTATACTAGAATTTGTAAAAGAGACCATTCAGATGCCAATAGCTGTCCTTGTCTCCCCATATCTGTACCAGCTGGTCCAATAAAGGAAGCTGCTTATATTTAGTAACTTGTCTCAGTAATATAACTACTGGGTTCTTGATTTAATACTCTTTAAGTACTGATAATTTTTATATTTTCTAGCATTCATGGTATTTCATATCCATGAATACCTAGGGACTGAAAGCTTGTTTTTCACTTCAGTTGAAATGGGATTTTACTTATCTAATACAGGGAAAATACAGCTAGATGTGATTAAAACAAGTTTTAGTTCAGGTCTTCAGGTCTTTTTTTCCTATGTTTTGATCATTAACACAAAAAATGAAAATAGTTTTTAACTTCTTTTTCTTTGCACACATTTAAATATATTTTCAGATTTTTTTAAAAGCAGCTAGTGATGAAATAGTAACTGATTAAAAAAAAACCCTTCAGTTTGTTTGTTTTCTTAGCACTAATTTGGATCTTTATGTCCCTTTACTCATGTTCCCTTCCCCCCAATGTTTTTTACCAGTTTACCAGGAGTGATTAAAGACAATGGATCCAGACTTTTTAAATGCATTTACACAGCCTTCTACACTTGATCGATTCCTAACTGAAGATGTCATCGCTAAAGGTATGCGCTTTATGAACCAGGACAGAAAAAAGGCCAAAGAACCACCTGAAGGGCCAAATAGAAAATGTGCTGTACAAATGAATTCTATATCTTTCAGCAGTGATCCCATGGCTGTATCAGAAATGAGTAAGCTCTGTGAGTGTAATTTGGCTGCTGACTCTTTGGGGGCAGATCATGAGGAACCAAAACAAAGTCCAGCTGGTTCTTCAACTGAATTTTAAGTTTCACACATGTAGATCTGGCCAAGTGTGTTTTCCTCTTTCTAGAACTGTCCATCGAGATCTTACTCATTTGAAGTACACCGAAGCATAGTTTCCAACAGCAGGCTTAGTAGTATGCTATACCAGTTTCTTGCTCATAAGGAATTAGCTAAAATGAAAAATAAATGCTTCTACATTGGGCAATCAGCCATATTGGGAATATCAAACTGATAGCAGATTTAGCTGCACTTGCTTTAGTCATATCTGATAACTGTGATGGATCTTGTTTGCTGCCTTCCACAGGCGAGAAGAGGAAACTCATAAAACCAACCTCAAGCAACAGCCCCAAACTGGAAGAATTGAAACTGGTACCACTTCTTTTACTGCATTATTTAACCCTCACCTCGAGTTGTGCTAAAGCAAACAAAGAACCTGGTTCATTAACCTCTTTCAGCCCTGTAAATTGCCCAGCCCTCTGACCCCAGTCCCCCACTCTCTACAGATGGGAATGAGCTCTGCTTTTGGCATTTGGGCTTCCCACCAAGGAAGCCAAACTTTTGTTCCAGGACAGCATCAGGGTGGCTGGGGCCATACAGGATCAAGCTTCCAATGCAGTGAGCACTGCTGGGTGTGGAGTGCAGATACAAACCTGAGAGGCTTCTGATGTGACACGTCTCCTAACCTGGGCTGTGTGGGGGAGCCACACCAGAAGCACCCGGTTGCTCTTTCATTGTGATGGTAACGCAGCAGCTACAAGAATCCAGGGATTCTTGGGAATCTTGGGATCTCAAGCAGAAATGTCAGCATTTGCTGTGACTAAAGAGAGATATGGTGCAGGTTTGCTGCACTGATCCCATGTTAACTTTTAGAAGTGCTCTAGTGATTTGCAGCAACCTTCAGCTGCAAAGGTTAGCAGAGAGCAGAGGGGGATGGGATGAAGAATGTGCAAGTCACCAGGAATTCAGGATGAAAGCTTTCAGACCCTTGTACAGTGCATTACCTTCTTGAGGTAACTGTGAAGGATGAGTCCTATTCCACAGGCAAGTACTTTACTTCCATCTAATTTTGAAAGTCTCCCTAGTGAGTTCAATCGCTGTTTCAATTTCTCTAATGACACAGTCCACATAATAAAACTTCCTGGAAGAAAAATAGCATGTATCTTATGCGCTCCTTGCATTATAGAGGTGCTGAAATTGTTATAAATATTATGAAAAGCAGCTTAAGATATGTGCTGTAGTTTGTATTTTGTAGTATTTATAAACATGTAGGTAGGTGTGTTTCTATATTAGGTATTCATGCACATTTGATCAAAAAGTTTTGATTTTGTGTTGGGTTTTCATGATGTTGTTATACCAAAGGGAAAGTCTGAAAAGTGGTGCTGCAAAATGCAATTATGTTGTCTACAGAAAGACTGGATTTGTTATTTTGAGATTGCTAAAAATGAAGAGTTTTCCTCAGTTATGAAAATTTCTGTGAGCTTCAGTGCTTAATCCATTTCCTGTCAGAGATTCCTGAAATTATGTTCATCACTGTTTAATGTCTTTTCTTTGGGTGATGAGGAGATGGAAATTGTGTCCTGAGGGAGACAAAGTCCTCTGGGTTTCTATCAGTGCCCCTTGATTGCCTTCCTAATCTAAAGATTTGATGGCTTCTCTAGAGAAACATTTGGGATGGAGACAGGGACAGGGAGGAATCTTCAAGGGAAGAACAAGGGAAGCAAAGAAACTCACTGGGGAGAGAGACTTTCACTGCATTTTCATTTTGAGGTGGCTCTGGAGAAGTGAGAAATATGAAATGGCTCCCTGTAGTTGCTATAAATATCCAGCTGCATGTAAAATGGAAGATGGTTAAATTTGGAAGCCAGCAGCAAACTTCACAAAGTATTCCTTTTCTCCTTTCCCTGTTTGCTCATTTGTAGACAGGAGGATCTGCTCTGTAGCTGAGTGGGGCCCCCACAACTGGGAAGGAAGCAAAACTGTGTGAGCTGCAGGCTGTGGATGTGGCTGGGAGAGCAAAGGAGGGATGCCATAGGGCTGCTCAGCAGTGCTTGCTGCTTTTCTGACTTCCCTCTGGCTGGACTCTTGTGTTCAGGGTTCTGCTCTACCCCTCACACCTCCAAAGTGTCACCAAGCATCAGCTGAAGAGCACAGCTCTTGTTACTTCTTAGCTGAGGATGCCTTTTACAGTTTGACAGCTTCCCAGTTCAGGCTTTTTTATTTCTTGTGCAGTTTCAAGCTTCTCAGAGACTTTTCAAACCGTTCTTACATTTTGTTAATGTTGGCAAGCTTACAGGAATCTGGTACAAATTTTCTCCTCTGTTTACGGCAAGTGAGAAGGATATAATCCACTCCAGACACTCACTCATAACAATCACAGCAATAAAAGCAATACCCTTCCCTCTTACAAGAGGGATGCTCATGTTGGCAGCCAGCTGGAGCTACTGCTTTTCTGTTCTGCTTCACCAGGTCATATTCCCTTTCCCTCAACACATGTGAATAAAACACATGCTTGGAGAAGCACTGAGGAACTGCTTTGTTCTTCCATCTAGAAGCACATGTGGTTCCTCTCCTTTTGTAGCCAGACCTTGGCTTCCTGAGCAGCTTCCCCTTTGCAAAGGCAGGAAGGATATTGGAAGGCCAGTGGGAGGACTGCCATGTAAGAAAGTTCCAAGGAGGTATTTGGGGATTGAGTGGTACAATATTGCAGAAAGAAAAAGAAAAAAACAGGAGATGAGAGGAAGGAGTGGTAATAGTGTGGATGAGTACAAGAAACTACCCACAGAATGAGCCAAGACTCTTTTCTTACAAACTTCTTCCTGGCAGTTGAATTTGTGTGAATTCTGTGATGTGGGATGAAGGCAGGGGATGGGAAGTGTACTGTGCAGCCTTTTCCCTGGCGGAAGTGGGAAGAGTGTCTCTTTCCCGAGCTGTATAACATAATTCCTTGGACTATAAGTAGCGAGATGTCTGTCTCACTTGATATTTAGGAAAAACTAACCCTTTAGAAAACAACCAAAAAGCACAAAGGAAGTAGAGATTGAAAGCAAACCAAGATCTGAGATAAGGGACTGAAGAGAGAGGTGAAACAGAATATAGCACTGAGTGCTGTGCTGTCTGAACAACAGGATTATAATTGCTTTGTTTTCCCCTGCAGGTCTTGACTGAGTGGATCAACAGAACTCTGAAAGAGGAACACATAGTAGTTAAAAGTCTGGAGGAAGACCTGTATGATGGGCTGGTACTTCATCATCTCCTGGGTGAGCTGGTCTTTTGAGTTTAGCTCTTGCAAACATCTCATGGAGGAGCTTTCCAATCAGAGAATAAACCTCAGGAATCACAGTAGCACGGACCTGTCATCACTTCTCACTGCACTGAGGACCAGCTGTGATAATCACAATTCTGAACAAATTCCCACTATTGTTTCACATGGTTATTTTACTTCTAAGAAATTCTTAATACCTGCTAGTTGACATAATGAAAAAGTTAACTATGAAGTGTGAAATTCAGCACTTCTGAAATGAAGGAGGAACACAAACCAGGAACATAAACCAGGGACACAAAGGTGGTTTGTGGTGCTACCAGAAACATTGGATGGAATTGGCACAGCAATATATGTTTTCTTGCATTAAAAAAAAAAAAAAAAAAAAAAAAAAAAAAAAAAAAAGCTGGGTCCAATGGTCCAACGAACCGTTCTGGTTCTGGAACTGGTAAAATCTAAGAGGCTTTTGGCACTATGTGGTGCTTGTATAAAGATATACAGGCCTCCTGGCGCAGCCTGTTTACCTATTTCTCCATCTCTCCTGTCCCTACTATATTTTTCTTTCCCTTTTCACTCTCCTTTGGGACGTCTTTTAAATCTCCTTTCCACCAGGGCTGAGAGCAGCAGCATGAGCAGGACTGGCTGATTTTTCATAGTTTACTTGCCTGAGCAATGAACTTCTATATATGAATTGATATTGACTTTGTACATTATCTACAGAAAAGATTCACTCCTTGGATTTCTGTAGAGGAAATGGAAAGAGCTAGGGCTGGGGGATGATGCTACAAGGAGTGACTTGAGTCCTCTCCCTCTTGCAGAGCTCTTAAATGATACTGAACATGAAAAACAAGAGTTTGTGCGCTCCACTGTCATTTTATGTTTCTAATTATTTTCTTTTTCTCTTCTATGATGTTAAAATACATCCTTCTTCTTCCTATGGATCCTCTGTAAAAGAAAACTTAGGATCTCTCAAGCTGGATGTTGAGAAGATTGCATTAACAGAAAAAAAACAGCGAAAGAAACTCTCAGTGATTCTGGAAGTCGTGGCCAAGTGTTTGCAACTGGAAGAAAGTCAGCTGAAATGGAGCGTGGAATGTAGGTGCAGAAGTGAAATAGAAGAAAAATTATCCATCACAGGCTTCTTGTCCTATAAGGCTGCTGTGAGGCAATGTGCTGCCAGAACAGTAATTAAACAACCTGTTTTCAATTACTAGTTGAATCAAAAGTGAGACAGAAATATCTGACCTGCCTGGGTCTGCCTCCTCTAAGTGCGTGGCTTGTGAATCACTTAAAAGCCCTCAGCATCCCTGTATATCTCACTTTTAAGTTGTGCTATTGCTAAATTTTGATATTATACAAACTGCAATCTGGTGTCCCACTGCTGTTATGGCCCTCCATGACTTTGGGGTTCTCTGCACAGGGAAAATTCATGATGTTGGAGGGAAGTTCACACGTTTTGCACACTGAGCATTGTTTTCTTCCTTTATAGCTATCTTGGCAAAGGACTTACTGAGCACACTGCATCTTCTTGTTGCAATAGCAAAGCACTTTGAACCCACCCTGGTTCTGCCTCCAAATGTTCAAGTGGAGACAATCACCATCGAGGTATTTGTAGTTTCAGTATTTGTTACAGTAGATCCTAGAGTCCTTTCACAAGGCTAACCTGCTCAGAATTAGAAAAAATATGTGTGCAGCTGTGAAAGAGCTACTCGTATTTTCCGTGAACCACACCTTTCAATTTCTGAGTTTGTTGGATTAGATTGAGTACTCAGTTTGAATACTCTGTCTTTAAAAGGGGAAAAGCACTATGCTGTTTTTCTTCCTCAGCCAAACAAAGGAATGGTCAAAACTGAAAGCAGATGTTGATCTCTGTAAAGAAGAAAGTGAAGAAATTCTGCTGTTACTGTCTCTAAATATTTTAAAATAGAAGATTGTATTCTGTGATGGTTGGTCACAAGGGTTCTTGGGTGAAGGAAGAGACGAGATCCTTGACTCCATTATCAGAAGGCTTGATTTATTATTTTATGATATATACATATATTATACTATACTAAAATAAAAGAAAAGAAAAGAAAAGAAAGGTTTCCAGCAGTTGCTAAGCTACCTAAGAATAGAAAGTAAAGAATGATAACAAATGTTGCTCTCTCGGACTGTGTCCGAGCGAGCTCCGTTCTGGATTGGCCATTATCTCGAAACATCCAAGCTGGGCCAATCCAGACAGACCTGTTGCATTCCACAGCAGCAGATAACCTATTGTTTGCATCTTGTTGCTGAAACTCTCAGCTTCAGCAG
>VZSU01001260.1:878221-903670 GCA_013398715.1 Nesospiza acunhae
AGCAGGAAAATTCCTGAGAGAGGATTTTTCATAAAAGAAATGTCTGTGACAGTATTCATAAATCATTAAGTATTTTTAATGCTGAATATTTATTTCTTTAGGTGATGGGAGTTTTTACTCCCTTTCTGTTAGGGTAACATTTAGGTATTTTTCTCTACAAGCAGATATCTACATGTTGTCTTCCTCTACTTTGTTTCTTAAAGTCTGTTCTGAGACTGTAGAAGAAAATTTATTTATTATATTTTATTTATTAATTTTATTATTATATTTTATAATAAGTATTTATATTTATTTACAATAAATATATTTAAATATTTATAATTGCAAAAATTAGCACCACCAGTGTATGTAAACACAGAATGTTTTTCACTGCATGAAAGGGAAGAGCAGCAAACACCAAGGACTTTGATGAGGAAGTAAGAGATTTCCTGTTTGAGACTGAAGAGAGCAGAAGGAAGCAGAAATCTCTCAAAGCATCTGTACTAATTGTACTGGAGTTATTGACTAAGTGCCCTCTGATAATCATTTAAGGCAGCAAACAGGTCATGAAAGCTTGCTTATGGAATATGTTTTGTGTGACAAACCCAACACTGTTTACTGTCCTTTCAACAGATCACCTGTGGAGGATTAAATACATCAAATGCGGTGGAATATATCACAGAAAACAAGTAAGAGGGGACATGTCTGTTTTTTACACTGTCAGTTAGAAAAGAAACATTGTGGGTGTGTTCCCCCTTGCAAAAAGTAGCTGGGATCATGATGATGAAAAAGGTGTAAGCCCAGGCAGGTAAATGCATGTGAGCTGTTTCTCTGATTTCCTCTCTTTCTTTTATTCCTCTCTTCCCGTTTGGCACTATGGTGCAATACCTTTATTTATTCTATATACATAAAACAATATGTATGATTATTCCTTAAACTTAGCATTTGTTATTGCTACGGAATTTCATAGCAAATATAGTAATAAAATTTCAGTACTGTAAATTTACCTGTGTCAGACTAAACTGGAAATTTTCTAAAGCCACAAAAGTTTAAATCTACTTTAAATTTGCTGCTGTTTTTTTAATAAATAAAGAGAAAAGAGGCAGTTATTTTCTTATTTTACTCTGAAAGAAATGTTTTAGCTTGCTGAATGTGTGAGGTACAGCCATTATTAAAGGAGTTTAGTTGGATACCATTTATATACCAAAAAAACATGCACATCATTCTAAGAACTGTAAACAGATTTTCCTACTATCATTTTTAATATGCCAAAACATCTTCAAGCTCTAATATGATGAGCAGCTTTTTGGAAGAGGATATTGAGGATTGTGCTTGTAAAATAAATGTTCGTTAGTGTGTGGGCCAGTTAAAATCTCATATGTTTCCAAGACCATACACAGATACACAATCTACTTAAAAATGTCTGTTGGAAAGTCACTCTGAAATAAAGTTAATGCCACTTTGAACTCTATCTCCTGCTTTACAGAATAGCAGATAAGCAAAGCTTATGAATAAGATCAGCTCTGCTGAATCATTTTTCTAATTCTTGCTTTTTATTGCACTTCCAGAGAGAATATAGAAGCGCAGTCAAGTAAGTACTGGCACTGCCAAGTTCAGTGTCTTGTTATGTGCTTTTATACACCATGTCCCAATCCATTTTTACCCCATGATAAAATCAGTATGCTCCCACTGACGTTAATGGAGATTCATGGATTTTTCCTCGTGTTTTTCTCCAAATGTCTTCTGTTACTGCCTGTTTATACCAAGAGAATACAGCTCGGAAAATGGGTGGTCACTTTGCCTGTGGGCTACAGGCAACAGATGGAAGGGGAGACAGGGCATGAAGGTGGGTTGATGACACAAAAAAGAAACCTGCCTGGAGGCAAAATGCCAGCTTGGATTTGTGCACGGACCATGTTCACTGTTGGAACTATTTAAAAAGGCTTCAGAACTGTGTTTCTCATTGCTACCGGTTTTTGTACTTTCCTTCCCACAGTTTGCAAATGAGATTTTGAAATCCACTGGTACTGGGTCGTGGATGGCAGCTCAGTCAAACATCCCCAGAGCTTTTACCCTTAGGGATTTTGAGGGCTGGGAAACACTTGAGGTGAAAAATGTCCCCATGGGCAAAGCCTGCAGAAGATCTGGGCACTGCTGCGGGTTCAGTGTGAGCTGCTTTTCCCTGCTGCTAAGAAGCACACTGCACCCCTAGAGAACCAAGGCAACCGTTTTAATTCTCGTCTGTGTCCTTTATTTTGACATTTTCATCCTTTGCAGAGGTTATATTGCAAACAATATAATTTAATATCTATTTATCACTTTTTCCACTGAGCGTTCTATAGTATGGGCTGAAATTGTGAAAAAACCTCCAACTCTCACCCCCTGCCCCAAGCAAAAAAAAAAAAAAAAAAATTAGGAAAAAAAAAGGAAGAAAAAACCCCAACCCATAATTAGGTGTTTCTTTTAGTGGGCTGATTCTGCTGGGAAGAGAAATCTGCCATTCACTCTTCAAGATGCTCTCACTCTATTTTTGACACAGCTTTCTTAGCAAAGAGAGAAATCCCAAAGCGTGGCTCCAGAAGAGGGCTCTCTCTGATTTGTTTGATGGATTCACCTATTCCCTGCCATTGCTCCCGCAGCTAACCCACAGAACAGAGAAACCAGAGGAATCCCTTTCACCAAGGAGGCTGCTCTGTCACTATCTTTTGGGAGGAATTTCCCTTCAGCAAAGCTGCCTCTGCTTTCCTGTGCTGCAGAAGATGGTTCTCCATTTGAGCTGCCAGAGTGCCTCTCCTTGCTCGGCGTGTTTCAGATATTTTGCTTATGCTTGAACCAGAGCTGGGTTGTGGCTGGGTGAGGAGATGGATCCTGCTTTTGCTGCACCTGGGCAGAAAGGGGAGGTGACAGTGGGACTGGGATACATCTCATTTCCTTGGAAGTTTTAGACTCCTGGTAGTTCTCTGGCACAGCTCTGCTGGCACCAGCTCCTCACCCACTTTAAACTGGGTGGCAGAACTGGCCATTTTTGAGGTCTCTAAGTTTTCAGAGGAAGGGCAGAGTCTCCATATCTTGCTTGTGGTTTTTTGAAGGAAGGAGCATTGGTATTTTTCTGCAAATTTGGTGTAATTGAAATTTCTGTTTGAGGAGAGCAGTAAAACACACAGCTCTTGTGCTCCTTGCATTTTATCCCAGAAGTTCAGGGTAAAAAAAACCCCACCAAAGTGAAAAGAAATAAACCATAGTATTGTGAAATTTAGCCAGTGTGCAGACTAGTGGCAGCACAAACTGAGAACCTCTGAAGGTGAAAATTACAGGGCTGAATGAAGTAAATTGTTTCCTCTGATGTGGTCAGGCTGAAGGGAAGCCTGCCATCCTGTCCTCTGATAAATATAAAAGCAGAATCTTTCTCTGCCTCCCTGCTACTCTTTTCCTCCTTGGATTGTAAGTTGCAAATACCTTTCTCCTTCTGTAGCCACATTAAAGCTCTGATCTCTCGGTTATTAAAAATGAAACCAATTAATGTTGTTTTGATACAGAAGATGATGCCTTTGATGAATTATTTAGCTGTGATCCAGATAAACTGGTTGCTGTAAAAAAGGTAATTTACTTTTTTAGTTGACATCAAAATCTGTTAGGCTGAGCTTAAATACTAGAAAAGTCTAAAAAAGTTATTTTTTCCTTTCCCCCTTTCTTCCTTTTTTTCTTTAGGCACTTTTGCAATTTGTTGACCAGCATGTTGGAAAATTAGGATTAAATGTGAAAGACATCGAATCTCAGGTAGCGTGCTCCAAGCTGCATGGTACCCATGTTTTGTCAGCCATTTGGGTGTTTCCTCTGACCATTAGGAATTCTCCTTTTTATTACAGTAAATTTGAAATTTGGCAACATAATGATTTCCAGGTTTAGGTTAAGATATCAAGCTTTGGTCTCTGAAGTTTCTGAAGCTAATAATTAATGCAAAAATACAGACTTTGTATTGAATGCTGCCCTTTGTAATGCTACAGGGAGTAATTTTCAGAGTCTGCCCAGCTCCTAAGGGTGCTCTCTCTGTCAGGATGGAAATAAGGGTCTCCAGAACATTAAAATGGAAATCAAGTTGATTGTCATATTTAGTGATTGTTGATGTTGCATTTGCTTCATGGTATGAAGGCCTTATTTTCATCACATTTCAAAGTCTCATCCTTGACTGTAGAGCTTCTTTAGAGTGTGAAATTGCAAGAGAATTTGGGCTGAGCACCCTGAGCTCTGGTGAACAGGTGCTCTTCTGAATTTTTGCAGGGGGCAACTGTAAGAAAATAAGGTTTTCAAGTGTTTTGTCCTACCTAACTAGTCACAATTTTCTATTATTTATAGTTATGCATTTGTGCTCATCTGAAGTGTTTTCCTATTTGGAATTGTTTGTTTTAATAGCTGTCCTTTTACAAGGTTGTATTTTCACAAATATGAATTTGGGAGCCTTACCTAACTAAATATGAAGTTCACTGTGGAAGAGGTTGAGGGAGCTGGGTCATTAGACTGTCTGTTTGCCTGAGTAACATTTAAATTCCTTTGTTGCTAGAATGGCATTTACTGGAATAGCTTACTAAAGGCAAATAATTTTCAGGTAATTCTTATCTAGTTTTCAGATGGGGTTATCTTACTTCTCCTAATTGGACAACTAGAGGGCTACTTTCTGAATTTAAGGAATTTCTTCCTGAGCCCGGTCAGCACCATGGAAATGGTAGGTTGTTCCGTAACTGTGTAGAGCTTGAGCCATAAAACTGTGTGTTCTGCCTCTTGCTTGCACTGCTGCTGCTGTGTATGAAGTCCCATGCCCACAGTGTTTGCAGGAGCGGGGTTTGGGGCAGTGCCAACACAGGCACTCAGTGCTGTCAAAATATCTCAGAACAGGTCGGTGTCCTCTTCAAAATTAGCTTCTCATGGGAGGCAAACACCTGTTACTTGGACTTGTTTGGCATTGGCCATGCTTCTGCAGCCTTCTTGTGAAATCCAGGGCTCTGTGTGCTGGGAAATGGGTGTGTTGTCTTCTACCAGTCTGTGCTGCAAACAGGATTTGAAGATGATGACACGTCTTGCATAGCAGAAATGGATTCCTGAGAGTTCCTTTATGCTGCCCTAAAAATATACCTTAATCAAGACATGGCCAGAACATTTTGAAGGCCCCTTCTCTGTTTGGGTAACTCTTGAGAGTTTACATCCTTTCCTCCCCCAAGGCTGGGGGCTGTAACATACTCAGCCAGACCTGCTTGGCACCTTTTTACACCTCTACCAGGCAGATTTCATCTGTGCTTTAAAAGTAAAAGCTGTCACCAGCCAGAAGGAAATGTGTGCTGGGCTGCCTCTTCCACAGGTCTGGAATGTTGATATATTTTGAGATATTTGAGGTATTTTCAGATTGTCTCTGGTGTGGGTAGGCTTTTATTCACTTGGGTCTCTGAGCAGCTCTGAAAATCTTGAAACTGTAGCTATTTTTCCTGTTTTGTGCTCAAATCTCTGGAAGTGAAATGTGTCAGATCTTTTTTGCTTGAGAGCTGCCAGAGAAGAAAATCTCTCCTCTGGCATGGTTTGCATTACAGCTTCCCCGCACAGATGAAGCTTTCATCTTTTCCCCAACCTTGACACAGTTAATGCCCCTGGGCAATATTTATTCGTACCAAAAATTCTCAGAGATCCTATATGAACAAATAAATATTCCCATGGAGCTTTTCATCAGAAAGTTTAAAAGCACAATTGTTTGACACCTAGATTCAAATGTTGTCAAAATCTCATTGCTGTCAGTTGGTAACTATTCAAAGTATTAGGAAAAAAATGTGAGTTTTTCATTTTTTTGTTTTTTTAAATCCAAGAACAGGGAAAATATATTTTGAAGTGTCTAATCAGACATAATCAAAGCATTTCCTTAGAGTTGTTTTTATTCCCTTTCTCTTCCATTGAGTTTTCAAAATTGTTTGGTCTGTTCCCATTGAGTTGGACAGAAATTTTTAACATCTCCATTAGCTTTATTCAGAGGAAGTCACTGAATATTTTCTTATTTAAAAATTCATAAATAACCATTTTCCTTTTGGTTCAGCCCTATTCTAGCCTCACAGATGTCTTTCTGGAAATGAGATAGCCCTGGTACAATTCTGGTACAAATCAAAGCTCAGACTTCCTAGTTCCTACCCTGCCCGTCACTGGCATCAGAGAAGAATAGAATGGGGTTGGGTACTGCTTCAGTACAATAATTTCATTTTAGCAAAGTTACTCCTAAGGACTGGACTTGCCGTTGAACTTTGCCAAAGTGGTATTTCCAATTTGTTTCTCCTCTGATGCTCATTACAAAATGAAAAGTTAGATGACAACTAAAAATATCGATCAACCATAGTCCAGCTGTCATTTGTACACAAAACATGTCTTTCAATTCCCCTGTGCTTTTTAACTCCCTGTTATTTTAGACATTAATTGGTGCAGTAAAGTACAAAGACGTAGCCTCTGGTGGATTTAAAAGATCTCATTTGTTGTTGGCATAGTGACAAACACATGCACTGTTGGGATCAGTGTGGTGCATCCACCTTACAGATCCTTCTAACCAAAACAATTTCATGACAGAAATTTAGGAGGTGATCAATTTTGAGGTGCAAGAAGCTAACACTGCACGTGGGCAGGTTTGCTACAGTTTTTTGGGGGGTCTTTATTGCTAAAAAAGGCATTTACAAGTAACGGTAAAGAAATGCAGCTCTGGGTGCTCGTGAGTGTAGAAAGGTGTGTGTTTTCTGAGACAAAGAATACAATCACAAAATAGTTCAGGCTGAAACTAGGGGGGATATCTGTGCAGTCATGAGATGAAGATTATGATGATGATGGAGGGCTCGTGTGCTTGTCAAAACTGTGTGAATTTGGTTCTTTTGCCAAAACAAGCCCAGAGCTGAAACACCCCAGGTGTCCCGGCTGCTGTCCAGTTGTAAATTCTAGAAAACTGTCCAGCTCTTTTGAGTCAAAAAGCACCTTATTTTTAAGGCTTCCCTTTCTTGGGGAATTATTGGTATTTCTGTCTGAAGATGCTTTTTGAAATGCACATGTTGACATTCCTTGAAAATCCCCGATGTATTATAGAGAGGGAAATGTACCCTTTTTGCCTGTGCTGGTTCACTAAGGAAACATTTGATTTATTAATTCCAATCAGCAAATTATGTAGAACCGCATGGTCTTATGCTCTCCTGTCTGCTGACTATCAGAGGAAGGAAACAAACCTGAATCCAAACAGGCAGCCTCAGTTATTTGTAAACCAGAGAACCAGGTGAAACATAAATCTGTTTCTTCACTTCAGAGCACAGGCTGGCTTATGCAGGGGGGAGTCCTGTGCTAATTGTCACAACATAACAGGGAACAGCAGCTTCCCAAAGGATAAATTGCCCAGATTGCCCAGTAGCTCAAGGAAGGCAGGAAGAGACCATCTGAAGTTCATTCAGGTCTTGTTACTCCTTTAGAGGAAGGGAATTTGCTAATTACCAGCCAAGTACACAACTACCCTTAAGCTGTTAGAAGGCGATATTACTTTAAAAAAACCGATTACAACTACTTCTTGTGTGTGTGATGCTGCTTTTATGTGGGGAAGGGAGAGAAAAAAGCAGTGAGGAAAAATGAGAAAAAACCCCTCAGCCTTCAATTCATAGATGTGGGCTTAATTTCTGATGAGTGTTATTAAGGATATCATCACTACTATTAATGTGAATAGACATTTTAGAAGTACAACAGAAACTTGTAGCTAACAATCATAGCTGATCTTTGCAATTCTGAAGGAAATATAGAGAACTTTTCCCTTTTCATTTGTTCCAAGTGTGGTAAGCATATGAGCTTTGCTTAAAAATGCCCAGAAATATACCCCATGCATCCATTAGATCCAGTTAGGAATCTAGCCTGTTTTCCCCATGAACACAAGTCTTTTACATGCAAGGTCTATTTTTAAATAAATGGGTTCTTCTGCCCACCTCATGGGATAAGTTTTGCTGGAGATGGATTTTACATCTAATTTTATATGATAATTGGTAAAAATTCTGAAGAGCACTTCATCAAAACTAAGGAGAGGAATACGAATACATATTTATGAATCAGTTCTTCAGCTACTAGAGAAATACTTTTAAAACCTTTTGTTGGTTAGAAAATATTGTCAGCTATATTAATATCTCTCTCTCTCTCCAACAGCTCCACAATGTTAACCTGGCACTGGAGTTGCTAGCAGAGGGAGGCCTTCTGAATTTTCCTGTGAACTCTGAAGGTGAGTCAAAACATGCAAACTTACCTGGAATAGAATTGCTAACATCCCAGCTTAGCAAAACTTCAGGTAATTGCAGGAAGCAGGTTCTGGAAATGACACTAGCACATTTCCTTATATGACTAACCTACAGTTCCGAAAGACCTTTTTTTTAAAAAAAATCATTATTTCTATACTAAAGAAGTTGGCTTGTTATAAGTTTAGTAACTTTACACTAAACTTAAACTGTTTAGTAATTCAGTATTTGTTAAAATTTAAACCAGTGACAGCTCCTAGGGAAATTACAGCAGCTGAGCTGGAGGCAAAGCTGTTTTCCTGTCTCATAAAAACTTTCAGTGCATTAAAAGCAAGCTTGTTTCTGTGGGAAGATACCTTGAAGAATTTCTCTGGAAAATCAGAAACACTGATCACTATTCAAACTCAGAAGAGTGGTGTGTCAGTCTCCTGAATATGAAAGTCACAGTTTTTTAGTGGCTGTTATGCTTGGTTAAGACTTGGGAGCTGAATCTTGATCTCCTTTATTCAAGTGAATGCTTCCATCACTGAATCAATGAACATGCATGCTCCTCTTTCTTTCTCCACCACAAAAACAAGCAAACATCCAAAATTTGGATGAGTCCAGTTTTCCAATTAAAATACTCCACAGAAAAATTTAGTGACAGCTCTTGATGGGAGGAGGGATGTGGTTAATTAATGGGTGATGCTGTGGTTGCGAAGTCTGACCTCTTGCAGGGCACATCTCTGCATTCCTCTACAAGCTTGTTGCTGAAAAAGGAAGTCAAATCTTTATTAAAAATAGCAGGTAGTATTCCAGTTTCAGCTCCCTGTTAGTTACTTGTGAGTGGGTGCATGTGTTGGGTACATAACACATGGTATCATGGAAAGAGAGGATTTAGGGCTTCCTTTGTTTTTCCTTTTGTTCTCTCTTCCCACTACTGCTTTGGTGATGTCAGCAGTTTGCATGCTGGTCATTCACAAACTGGGCTTTTTGCTGGGCTGCACAGAGCTAGGAGCCTGGAAAGCTAAAGAGCTTTTATTTATGTTAACATTAACAGAGTAATGGGTGTGGGCTCAGGTCTCCATGCTGAGATCCACCTTTTGTGAGAAAAGATATAAATCTTTTTTCTTCCTCCCCTTTGGCTTTCCTTCCTCCCCTATGGCTGTTCTGTACTGCCTGAAACACAGAGCTGATCAGTATAAGAAATACTGGTGCCAGCATCCTCAAGTCCTTTACCTTCACTGTGGAAATCCTCAGCTAGTGAGTGAATTTAATACTATTTAGAGTCATTGCTAGAGTTACACTATCTAGACTCTAAAAGGGTCTAATTTTACTAGTGTTTCTTTGTTGGTCTTTCTCCCAGTGACTTACAGTACCATAAGAAGAACAGAAACCCCTCTGAATCCATTACCCTTTTCCACTGAGATTTTAAAATAAAAGAGCAGTTTATATAGCCAAGAAGAAAGAAGCTGAAAACTAAATGAAAAAATCTCAAAACAATAGAAACAAAACAAAACCAAAAATCCAATAAAAAACCATGCATCAAATGATTGATTTAATTTCCATCAGCAAAACATGATGGAAATACTACAACAAAAAATAAAGTGTCAACAAAAAAAGTGTACAACAAAAAAATAATGATTCCTGACACGGAATAATCATAAACTCCTCAAGATATAAAGCCCTATTAAATTATCTACTCTGCTCTTTGCTAATGAATTTCTTCCTCTGCATTATTTGCCCTTATTTGTCTTCCAGCAGCAGAAGTCCCTTTTCTTCATGTTAATTTAATAAATTATTAGTTTCTACCTCTGTAGTTCCTATTTTGCTTCCTGTTGCAATTCAATTTTCCAAGTTCCCATTATAACTGGGGAAATGCAGGAGACTGTCTTTGGCAGGTGCAGTCTCATCCTGTTCCAGGGATTGCTAATACTTCCCATCTGGTTTTGTTGTCTCTGGTTTGTGTATCCACAGATATTGTGAACGGAGATACGAAGGCTATAATGCGAGTTCTGTATTGCTTGTTTTCCAAATACAGAACCAAAGAAGGATGAAGAATAAGGCCAAGAGCTTGAGCTGCCCTTTTTTTTGGTGTTTTTGTGGGGTCTTTTTGTTTCGTTTTGTCCCTTGCAGACCATGGTATGGTTTTTGGATTCCCAGCTCTTTTTGCTGCTGCTTCTGGGCATGCACTGGTGTTTGACACTCGCTGTGTTAACACTGTATAGCAAATATGTTGTTCATGCAAGGTTTCACATACACAGCCTGAGTAACTGTAAATGTGTCTCCATAGCTGGTGTTATTCCAGGGCTGTAGCTCTTATTCCAGATCCTGCCTTCTGTATTCTCTGAGGCCTCCCAATGCTGCAAAGAAATTAAATGTGTTTTTTCTGGGCCCTGTATTCTTTGCTCCTGAAGGTGACTTTGAAAGTTATTGCATCCTCCCCATTTTCCTGCTTTGGGAAGTCATTTGGAAAACTAGAGATGAGAAAGACCCACCAGAGTGAGAGGGCTGAGACACACCTCAAGTTCAAAACCTGCTTTAGAGAGGCGGCTAGTGCTGTCAGACAAGAGGATATGAATGGGATGCCAAATGAATAGATAGCAAAAATGAAATGTGAACTTACCAAGTGTTTTATAAATGTTTCAGTGCTCATTTGCTTGAATATGGAAAAGGCACTCAGCACAATATGCTGGTGTGAAACCGTGCAGGAACAGAGGGTTCTCCTGCAAGGCTGTAGAAGGATGCCCTTATTTCCTTGCTAAGCCAGTGCCAAACCATGCCCAGCTCCAGTTGCAGCCCTGACACCAACTCTGGCTAGTAGGGATGCCAATCCATGTCTAGCATGTTGTGAGAGGGAGTCACATCTGCACTTTGTCTCCAGTAAAAGGTGGGCAGGTGCTGGCTGAGCTCTGCAGCTGGTGGAGGCCACTATGGGTGGGAGCAGTGAATTCAGCTTCCCAGTGCCTCTGACAGCTGAGTCATCTCAAACTCGTCAGGCTCTCCTAGGTGAATTTGTCCAGCCTCCATCCCCTGCCTCCCAGCAGTTTTCTCTGGGTACATCAAGGTAGCCACAATTTATTAATGATCACCCTCGGTCTTTCTTGGGGGATTTAAATCAGAACTCCTTTCAAAGCCTCCATCTATTCTCTTGACCTTAAATTTATGTCATGTTGCATAAAACTAGAGATATAATTAGAAAAAAAAAAGTTTCAGTATTTTTTTCAACTTCCATCTAAACTGAATAAATTTCCTGCCATGGGTAGCTCTGACATTTGATCTCTGGTCTGATCCTCTGTCTGTGTGTTAATGGGAAGCCAGAGCTCACCGTGTTCGAGTGCTGACATTTACAGAGGAGAATTTGTTGTGTCTACCTCTGATCATGCAGCCTTGGGAAGATCCTTAGATAGCAATGCTGACAAGTCTTTTGAAAATAGTAACACTGCACAGCTGCTGGGGGACGGAGCTGTGCAAACTGCCCTGAGACCAATCCCTTCTCCACCAAGAATTAGCTTGTGACATTTTTACAGAGAAAAATACAATCTTTGATGCCAATGAGCTACCAAGATCACTCGATTCCCCAGCAAATATTAGTCGTGGTGCTGATCTGGACAATTTAAGTAAAAAATATTTGGTTCTTTCATTTGCAAGTCCCCATAGGCACCTTGCTTGATTCCTTAATGGGCTTCCAAGAATCAACTGGGAGACCTGAGAAGTTCATTCCTGCCCAGGATGTGGCTTGTGGAGAGCAGGGGGGAGGGGGCAGGAGGGCCTGGGCAGTGATTAGGTAGCAGTCTGGCCTTTTCCTCCTGGGAAGCTGTCCTGAACCTCTCGCCCTGTGCTGGTGATCAGAATTCAGTTCCAGCGTGTGACTACAGGCATATGACCTGGGGTAGGAAAGAGCCACCAGCGCTAGGAGAATTAGCTAGTGCTGCCGTGGTTAGATGGTTATTACTGCTCAAGGAAAATGCTGGATTTTAATCCGTGTGCTCTGAGTTTTGTGTTCCATGCCTCTGACATAAATAAATTCAGTGCTTGTACTTCCAACAGGGGAAGTCTAGATCTTGATATTTAATGAAAGAAAGGATCATATTCCCTTTCCAACACCAACTTGCCTAAACCTGTTATAAACAAGTCATTCTTTTGAAAACATACAGGGGAGAAAAGACAGTTAATGTGCTTGAATCAAAAACATGCTGAGACCAAAAATTAATGTTTTAATCTGCTTTTTATGCTGAGAGCAAATTTCTAATACACTTGATGTGTCTGACCTCGTTGATAAAGGGTCTGTGTTTGATTCCTAAAACATGCTGTGGAATTTTACTAATCCATCATACAGACACCCACTCCATAAATTGGTGTAATATACAAATGCACTATTTACATTTGAGATGTAGCCACAGCCTTGGCACCATTTTAATAATAAACATAAATTGACAGAGCCAAAAAGAATATGCCAACACCTGATTTAGTGGAAGGTGTCCCTGCCCACAGAAGGGGTGTGGGAACTGGACAATCTTTAAGGTCCCTTCCAAAGCCCTACAGGAGCTTCTGTTGCTTTCCCTGTTCCACAGGCCAGTGGTCCAGTGGCTTTGGGTCACAGCAGTAGCTGGGAAGTGGGACAGATCTGAAGGGTTCCCAACTCCTCCTTGCTGTCATCTTTCCATCATCTACTCATCCAAAATACCCAGACTCATCCATAAAAATACATATTTCTGGAGGTGGACTGGCAGGGCTGTGAGGAGAGAACTGCAGGTGGAAGGGGCAGAGTTACCAGGGTGACTTTAAGGGAATGTGGATGCACAGAAGTTTTCATTACAGGATCAAGCCACTGACAGTGATTGGTATTGCCTGTAAAGCCTGAGACAGGGAATTGGAGAGCTGTCCCTGCTTTCAAACCTCCTTCTTCTCCTTGGGAACTGGTCCTGTCAGGATCACGCGGACATTTTTGTCACCCCCATCATGTGGCTGCAGCCCTGGAGCCAGGCCCTTGCTGCCGTGCAATGGGGCAGGGGAACTTCAGATAGAAAATTCAGGCAGCTGCTTGATGGGTAGGAGTGCCAGTAATAGTGTTTGTCCTCTCCCCTTTCCTTTCCTTCCTTCCTTCCTTCCTTCCTTCCTTCCTTCCGCCACTTCCTTCCATTTCCCCCTTCCTTTATTCTTTCCCAATGGTTTCTATTATGTTGTTTCTTGCAGGGAGCCATCCTCACAGTGGCTGCTGTAAGTCTCTTTGGCAATTAGGTTTTCAAACCATGAAAGCAGCTCATTCAAATTCTTCTTCTCCATGAGCTGTGTTTGTGTCTGTATGAAGGACCTTATTTTTTCTCTTACAGGCTGCTAAAGTTTCCCCAAAGAGTAAAAGCCATTGTCAGATTTTCACAAGTGTTTTTTTTTTTCTAGTCAATTAATATTTTAATAATAACTAGATGAAAGTGTTACTTTGAAGGAAACAAATGAGTGTATATGAGCCTTTCTGCTCACTGTGGAGATGGATGGATTTCCTCTGCCATTCAAAATTTTCTAGGATGGTGAGACTGTGAACAGGATGTAAAGACTGAGGTATGGAGAGATGAGTTTTGAGACAAGTGATAATGAAATCAGGACAGCAGTACTGCGGACTGGCACATCTCCGCTGTCCCATCTTCTCCATCAACCAACTCCACTTTCTAGAACTTAAAAATGAGGGGAAAAAAACCCCAAACACAACGAACCACCTCTGAGATTTTTGCATTTTGTTTTCAACTAAGTGCATCAGGGTACCTTTGCCATTCACTTCCCCCCTTAGTTTTCTAAGCCTTTTCCCCTATGTCATTCCTGTATCATCAGAGTTCCCCAAGTCATTCTGCTCTAGCCACTGGCTAAAATTAAAGTTACTAAGGATTTTTTCCATTGGTGCCCTCTCTCAGCCTGCACATAACTCATTTCACACCCCTCAGCAAGAAGCCAATAAAATAATACAGAATAGCAGCTAAATATTAGAGGAGAATGGAGTAGCTTAGTCATAAACTGATTCATTTTATCTGTAGAACTGTAACTGGATGCTTAGATGGGAGCTCCCCAAATCTGCTGTCATGAAATGCTGGGGAATTGCAGTTGGGGTGCTTCATGCTGTTCCCTGCACTCTATTGCAGGCGCCATTGGGATTTACCTGCTCCAGAGAGCTGCAGCCTACACTGAGCTTATCCTAGGGCTGCAGGGAGCACACACCCCGTGACAATGGGGTGATTCAGCTTCCTTTGGGGAATAGAGCCCAGCTACAGGGTTGTGCCCATTCTGGTAAATGGAAAGTTGAAATATATTATCTGAAATGGCAGTGGTGCAATGAAAATGTGATCTGACCCTAAACACAGCTGAAGAACACAATTCTGTTATAAAATAGGAAAAAGTCTGGATAATTTTGGCCACATTAAGTTATACCAGTGTCATAGTAACATAAAGACTCCTAGTGGAGTCAGATATTTGTATTTTGTCAGGTATTCTGGAAGACACACCGACTAAAATTATGGAAGAAATGAATAAACCTAAGTTTACAGCCTCATTCTAGCATCCAATTTTTCTATGTGTGCTTCCCCCTACATATTTCAGTATTTTGGCATTCTGACTCCTTGTCCACTCCAATTTTCCTCCCTTTTGTGTCCCCCTTGTGGTGCTGACATAGGTGGTCCAACAATTCCTTCCTGTCTTCATACTCTGAGCTGCCAGGATGTCATTGGGAAAGTATCTGGTAGAGAAGCTGTATTTGAAATGCAAAAAAGCTGTGTAAAAACTCTGGAAACACCAGCTGGCTGCTGTGTATAAGAATTTAAAATCTTTCTCAGTGGTGCAAGAAGAATTTCTTTATCCTTCCTCCAACATTAAAATAATATCAAAGATAGCAGATAACATTTTGACTGAGCCAGCATGTTAGGGATGCAGAAGTACAGCCAGATCCAGTAATGAGCTAATTTTCCTTCCCCCTTTTACCTTTTGATGCAGGGCAGCTGAGATATATGTGTCTGTCTCTGTGTAGTTTTCCTGGCTGTATTCTCTTTTTTGGCAGGAAGATGTTGAATATGGAGGGTTTGAAATTTTTGGAGTGTTTGAAAACTCCAACAGGTCAGCTTCCTCTGGTGCAGTTGTATCCTGGGGGCTTTTTGTAGTTGTATAGGGGATTTCTGGATGCCCATGGGTAGGAATTGTGTGTGCAGCACTGTAGCTTCTCCTGGATGTCACAGGTTAGCAGTGAACAAGTGGGGCTGGGGAAAGGGATTTTCCTGGATCTCAGACGCCAAGCCAAGAGGGCAAGAGCTATTGATAGAATTTCTTGTAGGGGATCCCCACTGTGGAAATATTGACTCTGGCTCGCTGCTAAGTTTAGGACCATGTGAAACACGTACCCTGGACTTTATGCAGAGCAGATGGTCCACACAGGCTTTACTGGTTAGAGTGTGTCAAATAACAGATTGTCTAGAAAAGTTTGCTTGCTTTTGGCAGACAATTTAATTCAGCTCTTAGTGTGTTACTGAAGTTCACTGTGCATCTCTGCAGAAGTGGGCAGCTAACACATTTTGTGTCATCTGCCATACCAAAAGTTTTTTAAATAATTAAAAAAAAACAAAGTAGAAGTTGTGTCCCTACTTGTTCTCTTGAGTGGAGGTGGGAAAAGGCAGCTCCAGTGTGTGAGTAGAAAATGAAATCCAGAAAATTGATTCATGTTCAAAAGCCACAATCTCCTTCCAGCTGGTACAACATTTTTTTTCATTCTCTTTTAATTTGCCCTTTGAAATAATTCCTCCCTTTATTTTAGAATCAGGAAAACATAGAAGTCTCAGGCTTTAGTGCAAAAAAACCACAAAAATAGATTCTGCAAACTTTTAACATCTACACAGAGTAGCTATTAAGTGTAGTACCAGCTATCATCAGATTCAAGAAACCCAAGTAGTGTTCAGTGAGAAGTGAGCATACACAAACATGAATGTTAAAGCACTGATAAAGCTACCAGCTCAATCATATTAAGGATGATCATCTTGTGAAAGGTTCCTTGGAAGAACTGGATTCTTCAGGTCTCTCTAGGTAAAAGTCATATTTTTCTCTTCTTTGAAGCAGTTTATTGAAAACATTGTAGTGTAATACAGGCAAAAGTACCCCATTGAGCTGTCTCACCTGGACTGGTCTGTAATGCTCAGCAGGCAGGGCAAGGCTTTACACCCAAATGATTTTCTATGGTAATGCTCTTTTTGCTTTATCTGATGTGTGACAGTGTGAAACTACTGTCCAGTTACCTCCTTGCTATATAGCTGAGCTGATACATTGAGCACCCCAAAGACCTGGCCTGAGACAGTGTTTACAGATGATACCTGAGGAGCATAAAGACCTGCAGACTGTGCTTGTACGTGATCCCAAGGGGTGGCCATGTCTTTAAAATGGCCTTTAATAAATATTGTATCTGTAGCTGTGAATCACTGTCCATGTTTTACGTCAGTGCCACATTGCACATCTTGCAGGTGAAATCCCTTTGCTAAGGTGTGTCTTCTGTGAACCTATCTGGGCCCAGCTCAGGCTGGGAGTCAGTAAGATCAGTGAGTTCTTCAGTGTGAGCCCTAAAACCCAGTCTTTTCCCTTCTACAGACCATTACTCCAGTGACTGCCTTGTCCAGATGGGTGGCCAGCATGGCCAGCAGTGTGTCACGTGCTGTGACTGGTCTGTAGGTGCAGGGTGGGACTTCTATTGACAAGGACAAGGGTGGGGGGATGCCCTCACTCTCCACAATTCCTGTGCATTTTTCCAGACCCAGACGACAGCAGGCTCCCTCCACACTAATCCAGCCCTGCTGACAGACCACGCTGTTGCCAGCTGGCACAGTTTCATTATGACTTTATTATTAATCAGCGTTTGTCAGTTTTCTATCGCTCAGCTTGTCTCCTTCTCAGCAGTGGAGCTGCCAGAGCCCCCAGTGGGGTGAGGGGACTATCATTTTCTGTACCTCTTTTTCACAGTCATTTGCTGTCTCCTGGGGAGAGCAAATCTTGCCCAGAGCCTCCAGCTCCATGGGTGAGGGGATGTGGCAGTATCTCTGAGGAAGTGACCTGTGAGGAGGGGCAGCAAATTCACAGAATTCACAGAACTCACAGAATTCACAGAATTCAAAAAGTCACTAGGTTGGAAGAGAACTTCAAGATCATTGAGTCCAACCCATGCCCTAACATCTCAAGTGAACCATGGCACCGAGTGCCACATCCAGTCATTTTCAAACTCCACATCCAGGGATGGTGACTCCACCACCTTGGGCAGACAATTCCAGTACTTTATCACTCTTTCTGTAAAAAACTTTTTCCTAATATCCAACCTATATTTCCCTTGGCACGCCTAAGACTGTGTCCTCTGGTTCTGTCAGTCGCTGCCTGGAGAAAGAGACCAACCCCCACCTGACTACACCCACCTTTCAGGTAGAGAGGACACCTCTCAGCTGTAGCGAGTGATAAGGTCACCCCTGAGTCTCCTTTTCTCCAGGCTAAACACCCCCAGCTCCCTCAGTCATTCCTCACAGGGTTTGTGCTCCAAGCCCCTCACCAGCCTCGTTGCCTTCTCTGGATGCGCTCAAGTGTCTCAATGTCCTTCCTAAACTGAGGGGCCAGAACTGGACACAGCACACAAGGTGCGGCCTCACCAGTACAGGGGAAGAATGACCTCCCTGCTCCTGCTGGCCACACTATTCCTGATACAGGCCAAGATACCGTTGGCCTTCTTGGCCACCAGGGCACACTGCTGGCTCATGTTCGGCTGGCTGTCGACCCCTTGACAGTTGTGAGTCATGCCAGGGCAAGGAAGGATGTGGATTTCAGTTTTACCTGGAGAAGGAGAGCAGTCAGGCAGAGGTAGCCTGGAGGAGGAAGAAACTTGGCTGGTACTAGGGGGATAGCTGGAGGGTACACAGGGAAAGTTTATATTTTCTCAACAGCCTCACAGTTCTCCTTGTCTTACCTTCCAAGAAGATGCTGACAGCAGAAGGACAGAGTAACACAGGCGAGAAAACACAATCCTGATGGATGGTTGGGAACCTTCAGGTCTGTGTTCCTTAGAGGAAAGGGTTCAGTGACCAGCAGGCTGAGCATAGGGTGCTTTAATGACAGCTCTGAGGTCCCAGCTTGTGCTGCTTCTGAGGGTGCACAGCCTGCAACAGGTGGCCTGAGTCTTTGCTGGAGCCCAGCTGCATGTAAGCTGTCACATAAATGCTCAGGAGAATACCCATTGGGGAAATGCTGGCAGGCAGACAGTACCTCCAAAGAGATTTTTTAACGGCTCAGTAATCAAGTGTATCAAAATCCATCAGCAAACAACCTCACTGAGCATACTGGAAAATGCTCTCTGACTTCTCACTGCCTTGTTCTTGTGAGGCTATTCCTACAAAGCTGGGTATGAAATGCTGCCAGCACTGGTAGTAATAAATGGGTGGAAGTGACCACACAGCTCTGAAGGCAGAAGAATAAAGGTCTCTCAAAGGTGACTGTGTGTGAGGAGATGTGGAATGTGTGCCAGGCAGGTAGTGCCTTCCCTCCTACCTCCTCTACCCACAGGAGGCATTGATACTGTCCAAAAATGGTGCTTTCTCTGGCCCGTGGGTGCTCTTTTTTGAAGACTCCCACTACTGACTTAGCTGTGAATTCAGTGGGAGTTAAACCAAATTAGAGCATGTTGGGAAATCCTTTTCAAAATACATAGTCTGCCGTCATGGGGATGCTGCATGGATGCCTTCCAGGGCCGCTCCTAGACCAAGCAGGATTGTCACAGAGTGCTTGTGAGAGTGACAGACTCCACCCATGGGACACAAATGGAAGGCAGGATGGGAGGAGTGTGGGCACCTGGGTGCTGACCCGTTATGGGGAGAACCATGGACAAACGTCTGGGAGGTGATCCCACTTCCTCCTCATCACAACTTTCCTCTGGAACAAAATCTCTCACAAACTTGGTGGCTCCAGAAAATCCATTTGTTGCTGGCTTAGAGCCAGTGCAATCAAGAAAGCCTCCTTTGCAATCCTAGCAGCGGCATGGACTGCTCACTCTGGTTTTGCTCATAAGCTATTTTGGATTAGCTGCAGATAATTGTGCTGACTGTTCAGTGGCAGCCTCTCTGCATACTTAGCTATATTTGCATGTAGCAAAGCGTATTGGACCTTATTACTTTCCGATATCCCTGATTTCCTCTCATCCAAGCACTGAAGCAAATCCACTATGAGGGGTTTAAGAATTAATTGTCTATCAGGGAGCTAAAGCAACTTTATGGAAATCCTGCTTGCATTATCCTTGGAGAAATGCTGTGGATAACCAGTAGTTTCCAAGCAAGGGGTTTGGGTTTTAACTGACTGATAATCAGGCATGGCAAAATACATCAGCAAATAGCCTGAATTAGTGTACTGGAAAATTAACTAATAGCTGGAGGTATGTTCTTCTCTGGAATTATTCTTTCTGTGATTTGACAGCTCTAGTAATCCAATTGCTGTGAGTTTATTTTCATATTTATCTTTCTGTGAGGAGGTGTTTTAAAGCTTGTTTTAGCTTGCTGACTTCTAATGAAGATTATTTATTTTAAAAAAGTAAAAGGAGGGTGCTTTGCAAACTAGATTGATCTCATAGCAAGGAAAGCCAGGGTGAGGTGCTCCTCATGTGATATGCTGGAAGTAGGGCAGAGGTGGCCAAGGGTGGTCTCCACAGGAAAACGTCCCACTACCTATCCATGGCAGGAGCAGGCACTGCTCCTGCAGAGAGAAAGGGACTCTGGGGACATACTGCTGTATAACCTGTTTTCAAGGTTTTTTTAGGCCCTGTTACTTTTCATTTTACAATGCTATTTCTCACCTCTCTGTAGTTTCTGACTGTGTATGGAGGGTGTGTGTGCGTACTCATCTGCCTTCCTGCATGAGAAAATCTGTATAAAATTCCCTTTTGAGGTGCCCAAATTAACATAATGACTAAATGGTAAATAATCCAGTAAATGAGAAATTTCAGGAATCATTTTATGATATGAGAAGTTGAAAATCTGAACAAACACATGGTGAATTAAAGAACTTTCCATGAAGGTGGGGGTTTGCCAGAAAGACTATTGTTAGATGCAAATATGCATTTCTCTGTGATTACAAATCAAGGCAGAGATATCCTTCAATTTGCAAAGGGAAAGAAAAAAGCACTGATGTAAACCAGCACCTCTAACTGAGCTGTTCTGTGCTAGAACCTTGGAGGATGGCTCTGCTTGGGTAGAATCTCCTGCCTGGCTGTGATGGAGTGGCTGTGCACTGGGACATGAGACCACCTTATGTGTGGCCGTAGCTCTCTTCACAGAGAGCAGCAGGCACAACTTTCCCAGGAAAAATCCTGAGGAAGCTTGTGAGAAAGCTCAGAGAAAGAAGAAAAACAATTGTTATCTCTATTTGCTGCTCCTGTTGCTTGGCACATGTGGATTGTGTTAGGAGATTGTTTACCAAAAGGTAGTTTCTTAATTGGACTCTGGTAATGGTGTTTTGATTTCATTTGACCAATCGGAGCCACGCGTGTATCAGACTGTCCAGCAAGGGCACTGGGTTTTTCCTTTTAGTATAGTAGTAGTACAGTATTGGTGTAGTATGTAGTGTAATATAGTATAGCTTAATAAAGCTTTTGTTCAGCCTTCTGCAGTCATGGAGTCAAGGCTCGTCATTTGTTGCCTCGCGTCTGTATAAGTTGGACTGTTCTGTTCCCCCATCATGTAATGGTTCTGCCCTGGTTCTCTCCTCCCTCCCTTGAGCTGCCAGTTATCCCAACTCCTCCCCAGTTGCCTTGGAGACCAGTGTATCCTTTCTCAAATCCCTCCCTGGTGCCCTGTCCGTCACTCGGCGCTCCCACCCTTCTCTCTAGAAACTTCCAGCTAGAGCATTGAGAGATTGGTTCAGGGGCCGGGGCCCCACCCTCAAGTTATCCCCATTGGGGTTTTCCCTAAGTCAACCTTTTGTATCCCACTCCTGTCTAAAACTCTATTTGCCAGAGGACTGACTCCTCCCCTGTCTCCCTCCCTCCTTATAAGCTGTTGCAACCTCCCTGTCCGCTCTCTTCAGCTGTCGGTTCCCCTGGTACCCAATAAACCTGGATTTACCACAGCTGGAGAGTGCTCTCTTTTTCTGCTGACTGTAGCCATAACCCAAGCCATGTCCTATCACAAGGTAGCGCGGCTGTCATAGCACAGAGCCTTTGCCTTAGGTGCTGTCCCAAACCATGGAAATCGGGATAGTGCTCCCCTACTGCTAGCAGTGCTGGATAGCTGGCCGGGACGTCCGAGGACAATCCTTCTCCAGCTTGACCGCTTCAGTCATTGCCTGCTCAGGGGGCTCCCTGCAACAATACTTATGAAGGTTAATTTTTTAAGGCACAGTGGTCACACTTACAGCCTTTTTTCCCAGATTCCATTGTCCGACGTATATTCTGATAATTACCATGGGAAGAGCCATTGTGATAGTGGTACCTTTGTATTCCCTTGGGGAAAAAACAGCCAAAACCCAGCCTTTGAAGCAGTGACTGAGTTGTATTTTTAAATTCTTCAACGATTGCCTTAAGTAGATGTCCTGGATTGCCAAGCAAATTGTATTCCATTTGTTATCTGTATGGCAGTTATCTTCTGTTAAGTGGGCAGTTTTCCTTATCTCTTCCACAACCCCTCCTCCCTCTGGGGAGGACACCTGCTGACAACAGGCTATTGAATGTCACTGCATGACTGATAAGAACTATAGCATCCCATTGTGAGATGCTCCCCCCAGGGGGAAGAGCCAAGCATTGCTACCCAGATATAATCTTGAGATTCTGGAACACCAGCACCACTTCTCCACTGGATTTTCCCAGAGGAACAGCTGTCCCTTCCACTGGATCTTCAGAGGAAGACTACACCTTTCTACAGGATCCCTGCTCCAACGGAACCACACCTGACGCTCCAGTAGGACTGCAGCCACAATTCCAATTGGACTGCTACCAACACCCTGACCAACAGGGTGTCAGGTTGTGTTCTGACTCTGTCAGTGTTTTGGATTACTGCATTTTTTATTTTATCTTTTTATTTTCTTCCCTAGTAAAGAACTGTTATTCCTGCTCCCGTATTTTTTGCCTGAGAGCCCCTTAATTTAAAATTTACAGCAATTCGGAGGGAGGTGGTTTACATTTTCCATTCTGGGGGAGGCTCCTGCCTTCCTTAGCAGACACCTGTCTTTCCAAACCAAGACAGTAGATGAGACCAAGTCTCAGATAATGGGTCTAGAAAAATATTACTATTAAGGGTGTGCTGTCTATAATTCCTAACAGAAATATCCAGGCTTATCTGCTTTCAAAAGGGCACTCCACTGCCTTGCTATTTAAACAAAGAAACAAAGAAAAAGAGGTGTGGAGCTGCCAACCTTTCTTTCCCACTCAGATTCTAATGCCATTATCAGTTATTTGTGTGCAATTTTCCTCATTTTGAAATAGAGATTTTTGGAGTTCACTTCAATTAGCAATATGAATTAAGCATTTAAAGTTTAGCCTGTAGAACTATGTATTGAATTTTAATTTAATTTATTTTTTTTTATTTAAGAAACCTCTGCCATGGTACAAAAAGCATAAAAAATGCAAATTTCTGAAGTTTCTTGCATAAAGAACAATACCAGAGAAGACCAAGAGCTGCAAAGAGCCCAGATAAAAAGACTCCTCTGTCTCCAAGCTAATCAAGGCTGACAGACGTACTCAGATAAGCACCAAGATACCAAAAGTGCACGTGCAAAGGAGAAAAGTTCAAAAGTTCAGTCATGAAGACGACCACAATCTTCAGCCTCAGAGACCACCAGAGACCCCAGTGTGACCACCACAGCAAATAACACATGCCCAGAAGGGCGTAGATGTGATTGCCGTACGAGGCGAGAACAGGTGGGGCCAGGAGTTAAATATGCATAGAAAAGTTGCGCAATGTATTGCATATGGAAGACCTTTGTGAATAAAAATGTGAGTCAGACTGAAGCTCAGGGCACAAGTTTTCACGAGAGATAAATTTCTTGCGCAGAGCGCTGACGTACTTACCCACTTCATACCTATATCTAGTTGTAGAGTTTAGTTATTCTGTGTATCGCTTCAATTTCTTCTGGGCTTTGCTTCCTCATCCCTCCCCATTAAACTTTGCACTTAATCGTACACCATGTCAATAAATACACTAAGATGGAGAATCTGGCTGCAGATCTTTGTATTTTGCCTGGTTCTGCCTTGTCCTTCCCTCTCTGGCGCTCTGGGGAGGCTAGGGCAGGAGAAGAGAGAAATGTGTAAGAGGCACCTTTGACATTGCTACTCCTGTGAACTTCACCCGGAGCTTTTGTGGGTCTGAAGAGAGGCAGGTGCCTTCTTCATGCCTCTGTCAGTATTTTTAAGGAGGAATCATGCCTCCCTCCAAGTGTACTAACCCTAGGTGCTGTGGTGTGACTAGAATGAGGAGTTCTGTCCCTCTGCTCTCATCCTGGCTGATAAAAACATGCCAAAATAGGTGCTAGAACACGATGAAGACATGAAAAAACTACCTGAGAATTTCTGCCTTTATTTTAAGTGACAATCCTTGTGTAATGCTATATTAAATAATTTGATGGAAGGACTCAGTTGTGTTGCTCTCTTTATTGGTCATAGGGTGAACCTCAGGTGCCGGAATTAAACCCTGCAGATGTGCATGGAAGTGTCTTGGTGAGACCACAGAAAACCAAGCTGTCCCTGTCTGATGCTCATCCTCCAGGTGCGCGAACCCTGGCCTGTGGCACTGCTGACACGGCATGAGGGCGGGGACAGCCCACAGCTTCAGATGAGTGTGACACCACAGTGTAGGACAGGGCTATACCACACTGGCAGGTTGCATGTTCATTCCAAATCTGTAAAACTGCTAAAATGCTTATATCTGACCTGAGATTTTACCAGCAATTTGTGCTTTGGGTCAGCAAAATGTGGTTTGGCAAGAATCGGCTTTTTTAAAGCCCTATCTCCAGTCACAAGGTAAGCATGTGTGAAACTGGCAAGAAGCCAATGGCATCCCAGGTTCTGCCAGAAGCAGCATGGCCAGTAGGAGCAGAGCAGTGATTGTCTTAACCCATAGGGGGCTGGTGAGGCTGTACCACAAATCCTGCATCCACTTTTGGTCCCCTCATGACAAGACATGGATGTGCTTGAGTGTATGCACAGAAACAAAATGGAGGTGAGGAGAAGTCTGGAACACAAGTGAGATGAAGAACGCCAAGCGAAGTGGAAGTGTCCAGCACAGAGAAAAAGTGCCTGGGGGAGACCTTATAGTTGTCTACAGCTCCCTGAAGGGACGATGTTACCAGGGTGGGGTCATTAAATCAGCTGGGGTGGGGACAAGGGGTGGGGACAAAGAGTGGGGCTGGGCTGGCTGTGGTGAAGTGTGACATCCATGACATCATGGAGCCATGTCACAAATGGGGGCAGCTATACAAGGCCCCAGCGGGTAACGCTGATTGCAATATAGCCAATATTTAGTGTCACTCGAATTTGTGATACCTATTAATCCTCTTAGGGCATTTATATCTTATTATATTAAACGATATTATTATAAGGTTTCCATAAAAGAGATACATTGATAACATACATCGCAAATATCTCCTATATATTGCATATAAGAATTTTTTTTAATGTAGTAGTAAAGAGATATAGCATGTCTCTGTCTTCTGGGGACCAACAATAATGTTCTATAGTTAGAGCTTTTATGAGAAGCAACCTGGAAATTTCGTTGCTCTCGATTCAATAAACTACAATATTCCAGAGCCTGGATCGTGCAAGACTTCATTGACCTCAACCAGATCTATAGTGTAGGTAAAAGCAACAAGTTGTGAATCTGGGCTTGTGTAAGAGTCTCCTTGAAACTGGCCAAACTTGCAGTGCTGAATTGGTTCTAATCAGAAATTGAGTCCAGCTGCCCCCGGCCCCTGTGATCACAGAATGCCAGAAGGGCCTGCCTTGGAAGGGTCCTTAAAAACGGTCTTGTTGCAACCCTGCTGCCAAGGGCAGGGACACCTTCCCCTAGGCCCGGTTGTTTCAAGCCCCGTCCAGCCTGGTCTCGAACACTGCCCGGGATGGGGCAGCCACAGCTGCTGTGGGCAGCGTGGGCCAGGGCCTCAGCAGCCTGAGAGGCAAGAATTTCTTGTGCGTCTGCAGCGCAAGCCTGCTCGATGTCAGTGGGAAGCCGCTGGGCCTGGTGCTGTCCCTGCCCCTCTC
>VZSU01001261.1:24537-38494 GCA_013398715.1 Nesospiza acunhae
GCTGAAGCTGCTGCTTCCTTGTGGTGCTGAGAAACACTGGAAATAAACCTCTGCCACAAGCTGAGCTCCATTTGTATGTTATTTCATCTCTAAGTAAGGTTAAAAAGACTCTGTGGCCTTTAACCACCCCTAAGCTTGACCCAACCTATTAGAGAGATGCCCGGTGCCCCACCCACACATTGTACCCTCACCCGGTGTTGTTAACAGCATTATCCTTTGCTGGGGGTTTCATACCTTCAAAATAACTTTTGCTATTTAGGTTTAGGAAGAATGCTTCAGCCTTACCTCGACAGGAAGGTTTGAGAGGAATCCAGAGCCTGTCCTGGAGGAGCAGAGGTGCTGAGCCTCCCTGGGCTGGACTGGCCGACTCTCCCCGAGACTCCCAGCTCTCTTCTGTCGTTTTTTTCCCCCCTCGGGCACTTCTGCAAAAGACATTCCTCGCACCATGGCTTCTTTTGTTCCCCTGGCTTCCTTCTCCTTCCTCCCTGGCAGAGCTCCAGCTTTATTTGTGTCAGAAGAAGCAAACAGGGCGCATCGCTGTTGAGGCGCCGGAGCCTCGTCCGAAAAGTTATCTCGGGACATTCTTGAGTGGTGGCCAAGAGAAGAAAAAACCAGCCCCACAACAAACCACACTAAAGTCCTTTCTCTGTGTTTCTCAGTGCAGCGAGAGGGGCTGAAGCCAACAGTGATGTCACGGCACAGGCAGGGGAGGACAAAAGGTGGCAAACTCTTCCCGTGGCATCAGCCACAGAGCAGGAGCAGCAGGGAAGTATTGCCTCCTGGATAGCAAGAGCTCTTCCCGCTAAAAAACATCTTGGGAACGCTGAAATAAACGTCTCCTGACTAACTCTGCACTTGTAAAGGGGATTGGTTTGGTTTCAGCCCAGGCTCTGGAGCGTGGCTGCCCAAGCAGCGTCCCTGGGCTCATCAGGGCTCAGGGACCTGGGGTGGGAGGGAGCCTGAGCAGCTGGGACAGAGGCTGGGCTTGGAAAAGTGGAGCAGCTGGATTTGCCTCCTTCTGCTCTGCCTAGCAGGGAAAAAACACCCCTAAGGTTTAAATCCCATTCAGATGTGTCAGAGTGAGGCAGACAGCAGAGGTGCAGAAAGTCAGGACATGGGATGGAGTTAAACCCGTCCCCAGAATATTTTCTGAGTGTCCAAACCTTCTCCTCCCCTCCTTGCAAAAGGAAAAGCAGCACCCTAACGTGAAGAGGGTGAGATGGCAGGTGCCAGGCAGTGAATCTCAATCTCCTCCCTGCCCACCTCCTTGGCAGAGCCCCGATGTTGGGAGATCCAGGTGGAAAGCAGAACTCTGGGGTGTGGGTGGCTGCTCTGGGCACTGCTCCCGGCAGGAGCAGCCCATCCGTGAGCCACGGCAGCCACCTGCTGGTACCTGCTTGCCCACATCGCTGCCTGCAGTGCCCAGACACACACCCCTGCCTGCCCAGAGCACCTGCAGAATTCTCCCTGCTGTGTCCCAGCCCAGCACCACCCCTGCCCGCAGCCCCAGCATCACCCACACCAACCAGGGCAGCTCATGGTGAGGGTTATGCTGCTGTGTCCATCCCATGGGATGGCACTGCTCCTGGCCTCCAGTGGGTCCCCAGCCTTTGCCAGAGGGTGCTGGGGACAGGGGAACAGGGCACAGGGGAAAACACCTGGATGCAGGGAGTTCCTGTTGTATTTATTTATTTGTTTATTTTAAATTTACTTTTTAACTCTAGCCCTGGCAGGCAGATAATCCAAGAGGAGATGCTGACCTGCTCAGACAGGGTCAGGGTGCTGGAGCTTGCCCCCAGCTCCCCATCAGTTGCCCCATCCCTCCCAGGCACCCACAGGAGTACTGGTGAGGAGCCCCCCTCTCTTCCCAATGACCAAAGCAAAGCTCAGCCTGCTGTCCTCCTTCAGCACTATTTTGGCTCAAAGCACACCTTATTTTGACTCTAATAGCTGGCCTTTATAGATGATGATAACAGAGCTGCAAAATTTAATTACGTTTATCCAGCCACTGCTGACTCCTTTCCTCTGTCCCTGGCCCCAGTGGTGGGGATGAGATGGGCCAAGTTGGGCTGAGCTAGAACTCACAGCATTTTTGGGTCAAAATACAGCCCTGTGCCCCTTTCTCCCAGGAATCAGCAGCTCTGCTGGCCACATCCCATGAGGCAGAGGGTGACTGTTCTCAGGGCTGACAAGGCAGGGACCCGGTGTCCTCCTGCCATGGATGAGTGAGGTGTCAGAGCCTCCCCAGGGTTTGCTCCTGGTTCTCCCCAGTGACTGAGCTCCTTTCCCAGCCCAGTGTCCCTCCCAGCCTCAGGGTCAGGAATTCAATCTCCGTGAGCAGGGGCACAGGTGAGAGTAGGCATCATTTTGTCAAAGGATAAAGGCTTTATTTATTAAAATAATAACTCTTTTTTCTCTGTGAGGCAGAACACCTGCAGGGCTGTGTGTGCTGTGACGTGAGTCACCGAGTGCTGGGGCTGCAGCTGGTCACAGCTACCAGTGATTTCACTGATGAGATTCAGTAACACTGATGAAATGCATGGAATATTTCCCACTGTGGCTCCAGGAATCAGGGCTGAAGGGGTCTCTGCTCCACAGCCCCGTTGGATGCCACCTCCAGGTCATGCTCCTCTGCATCCCTGGTGAGGTCTACAAACACCTGCAATGGGACACAGCGGGAAGCACCTCATCATTGCCATGGACTGGCTGTATTTGTGCTGCTCACAGCTTATTTCTTCTTTTTCCACAGGCAGTTCCCAGCCTGGAGCTCCTGCACAAGCCTACCTGGTGCAAAGTGTTCAGTGACAAGCTGTACTCCTCAAGCTTGAAATTCCGTTTGGCTGCGGAGGGATGGAGAAAGCATCCTTAAAACCCAAATCCACAGAAACCATTTGAAAGTGATTTCCTTATTTAACTGATTGTTTCCTTTTACCTGCTTCTAGCTGTGAGAAAGACCTGGACAGAGGTAGTGCATCTGCCACTGGAATCTTGTAGGTGAGCATGGAAGAAGTCCTGAAAAAGCAATAAAAAAAAAAATGAATTCTTCATCTTGTGACTCGGCAGTGCAGTGCCGCAGACATCTTTTCATGAAAAATCCTTTCCTTAGGATTTTTCCTCCTGAGAAGCTGAGAGGCCTCAGGAACAAAATGTAAACAATGGTTATCTGGTGCTGCAGAATGCAACAGGTGCCTCTGTGATTGGCTCATATTGGTTTGTTTGTAATTAATGGCCAATCACAGTCAGCTGGCTTGGACTCTCTGTCCGAGACAGAAGCTTTGTTACCATTCTTTCTGATTCCATCCTTAGCTTAGCTAGCTTTCTGATGAGATCCTTTTCTTCTATTCTTTTAGTATAGTTTTAATGTAATATATATCATAAAATAATAAATCAAGCCTTCTGAAACATGGAGTCAGATCCTCGTCTCTTCCCTCATCCAAGAACCCCTGTGAACGCCGTCCCAGTGCAGTTTGGGGGGTTTGTAAGATAACTGGGCTCCAGGTAAATCACTGAGCAAGGTCAGCAGGAGGGAGAGAGCATCCCAGCCCAAGTGCAGGCTGTGGGCAGCCCATGGGCACTGACCTTTCCTGCCGAGCTGCCTGGGGGAAGAGGTTCAGGATTTCGGTGTGCAGAGCATCGCTTTGCCCCGCGTCTGTCATTTTGAGTTCTAGGTGGTAACTTGTGCCAAACTTCCTTTTGAGATCCTCAAGGGAACCGATGTACCTGCAGAGGGGGGAAAACATTGCTCAAACCACAACAACCAGCTAATAAATCCATGGCTTGAGGGAGCTGAGGAGTGGCTGCATATCCTTTTATTCATCAGCTCTTCATACCGTGCAACCTCCCACAAAATTGATTGTTACACACTTGGGAGTATCCAAACCATATTTTCCATTAGATTAGGAATTTAAAAAACCAAACTAGCCCCAAAATAACCCCAAACTAACCCCAACCCCCACACTAAACCCCAAACTGAAACTAACCCCAAACTAACTCAGACTAACCCCAAAATAACCCCAAACTAACCCCAACTAACCCCAAATTAACCCCAACCCCCAAACTAACCCCAACACCCAAACTAACCCAGACTAACCCCAACTAACCCCAACCCTAAGACTAACCCCAAACAAACGCAGACTTACCCCAAATTAACCCCAGACTAACCCCGACCCACAGACTAACCCCAAAACTAACCGCAAACTAACCCCAAACCCCAACTAAACCCAAATTAACCAACTAACCCCAAACCCAAACTAAACCCCAAACTAACCTCAACCCCCAAACTAACCCTGACTAACCCCAAACTACCCCAGACTAACCCCAAACTAACCTCAACCCCAAAACTAACCCAAACAGAACCCCAACTCCCAACAAACCCAAACTAACCCTAACCTAACCCCAAACTAAGCCAAATGAACCCCAAGCAATCCCCAAATGAACTCCAACCCCCAGATTAACCTCAAACTAACCCAAATGAACCCCAACCCCCAGATTAACCCAAACTAACCCCAACTAACCCCAATTAACCGCAAACTAACCGCAAACTAACTGCAATGAACCCCAACCCCAGATTAACCCCAAACTAACCCCAACTAACCCCAATTAAGCCCACTTAACTGCAAACTAACCGCAAACGAACCCCAACCCCAGATTAACCCCGAACTAACCCAGACTACCCCCAAACTAACCCCAATTAAGCCCAATTAACCACAAACTAACCGCAAACTAACCCAAACGAACCCCACCCCCAGATTAACCCCAAACTAACCCAGACTACTGCCAAACTAACCCCAACTAACCCCAATTAAGCCCAATTAACTGCAAACTAACCGCAAATGAACCCCAACCCCAGATTAACCCCGAACTAACCCAGACTACCCCCAAACTAACCCCAATTAACCGCAAACTAACCCAAACTAAGCCAAGCCAGCCCCAAGCCCAGCCCAGCCCCAGCTCACCGGAGCCGGCCACACGCCAGGACAGCCACGCGGTCGCAGATCGCCGCCGCCTCGGGCAGGGACTGCGTGCACAGGATGGCTGCCCTCTCCCTGCTCCTCATGGAGGCCTCCAGCATCCTCCTGCCAACACAGGGATCACGGTCACTTCCCGCCAACAGCCACGGAAAACCTCCCGGCTTCTTTTTCTACCTCTGCCAAGGTGGGGGTTGAGGCGCTACGGATGGTATTTAACGCTCAGGTTTAGATGTTTGTTATTTCTTATCTGTATTAAAATTCGTCAGTTATACAGCATTCTACTAACAGGCTACAAAATGGCTAACTATCTTTCTATACAAGGTCTTTTGAGGGCAAACTATCCAATTAAGGAATGACACCTAATTTTTTTTTCACTTTTAAACCAACAACTGATCACTCAAAGTTCGCAATGCAGACTTTTCTGTCCAATTACACAAAACCACCCAAACCCATGGAGAAGAAGGTGAAGGAGCAGCCTCCACCCTCAAACCTCCATCTTGCTCTATATATACACTATATTACTATAAATATGACTATATTCTAAAACCCCAAACTCTAAGTTTTCCACCCTGTGATATTACACACTTCTAATCAAACTCCACACCCACAATCCCAATGTTATAAATCAATTTTGGAAGCCTTCTCCATGGCCTCAGGTCAAATATAATATTTTCTTGTGGGTCTGTGCGCTTCAGCACAGAAAGTTTAAAATTCTCAGCATCCAGGACTCCAACACTGGTCTATGTCTCCCTCCATAGAAACAACCTTTAAAAGTTACTGGAAAGCAGAGAACTATTTAAAAGACTTCAGTTTTCTCATTTAAAGATGACCTGGATACCACTGCTATGTTGTAATTTATCATGTCAGCATCCCTCCAAATTTTGCACTGATGAAAAGCTAAAGCAAACTACTGAATGACTCAAGGGAGGACTTCCGACAAATTCTTTTCTTGCTCTGAAGAAAACAGAAATTTGGGCTTTTGTACCAAATGCATGGGTTCAGCTGGTGCCTACTGAGATTTTTTGGGGTGTATTAATGACCATTATGAGGTAATTTTTTGGGGTGCATTAATGACCATGATGGGGTCATTTTTTGAGGTGTATTAATGACCATGATGGGGTCATCTTTTGGGGTGCATTAATGACCATGATGAGGTCATTTTTGGGGTGTATTAATGACCACTATGGGGTCATTTTCTGGGGTGTATTAATGACCATTATGGGGTCATTTTTGATGTGTATTATGACCATGATGGGATCATTTGTTGGGGTGTATTAATGACCATGATGGGGTCATTTTTGGGAGTGTATTAGTGACCATTTGGCATCATCTTTTGGGGTATATTAATGACCATAATGGGGTCATTTTTTGGGGTGCATTAATAACCATAATGGGGTAATTTTTTGGGGTGTATTAATGACCATGATGGGGTCAATTTTTGGGATGTCTTAATGACCATTTGGGGTCATCTTCTGGGGTGCATTAATGACCATTTGGGGTCATTTCTGGGGTGCATTAATGACCTTTATGGGGTCATTTTTGGGGTGTATTAATGACCATTATATAACAGGGCTGCCAGCTGAGTGAGGAGCTCAGCAAGCTCTCCCCATCCTCTGGGCATTGGGAAAAAGGGAAAAGACAGATCTCCACCACCACCTCTGCCTGCCCAAGAGTTCCTGCAATGATGGGTGAGCCCATCCTGTTAAACCTGTCCCAGGTTCCCATTCCTGCCAGGCCAGGGCTGCTCACCACATGTAGCGCTGCCCTTTGGGGTCCACGCTCACGGAGGGCTCATCCCAAAGCATCACTGCTGGGCCTCCCAGGATGCTCATAGCAAATGACAGCTGGAATGGGAACAACAGCAGGTCAGGGCTCCTTAATTTACCTGCAAAACTGGTGCACCTTAATCCCCGCGAATTTTTTCAAAGCTGAAGCTCTTGATTCTAAAGTACAAAAGGAACAGGGATTTAAAAAAATCCCGCTTCAGGTGTTCTCAGTTAATGTTTTAATCTCTCAAAATCAGATTTCCCCAGAACCCCTGATCCTGCCAAAGACGTGAAAGTGGTTTTCCATCCCATTTACTGGAAGATGTAGGTGGTGGGGCGTGAAGAGGTGATTGTAAATCCAATTTGTGGTCAGCACTTATTAAACACATAGTGCAGAAGAATGGGAAAAGGGGATGAGGAGGAGGGAGGGAATCCTGCCAGGAGGGATTCAAAAGGTATTGATGAAAATGAATGATGCCAGGAACCCACTCAACTGAAGGTTTTCTCTGTACCACGTCCAAGAAGGAGCGAGCAGGGTTTGGGGAAGCAGCAAAGACAAACCCAACATGTACCTTTCTGGCTTCTCCAGCAGATAAACTCCTCGCTGGGGTCTTGAAATGCTTCAGGAGATCCAAGGTCCTTCCTATGCTGTGAGGAATGGAAAGGGAAAAGCCTCAAATGACCATCTTGGTGTGCAGCCTCGGTGGTCAGTCGTGCTGAGGAACACTGACGTATTTTGGTTGATATCCATCACCTTGGGTTACTTGGGGATTCTGCTCCTAACTCGGATGTTAAATTGAGGAATTTTTGCAGAAATTCAAGGCAGGAAGTGCAGCTAATGAGAGAAGTGTTACTCATGCAACTAGCCATGAACTGAGACAAGTTTGATTTTTTTTTTCTGAATTTTCCCAGGTAAACTTGGGCTACAATCCTTATAGGCAAGGGACTGAGACCAGTATAAAACAGCAGACCTCATCAGGAGAAGCCCAGGAGAAACTCTCTAAGGGGAGAGGCATTGAAGATATTGTCTCTTAACCACACGAGCCAGTTTTGTTAAAGAGAAACCCTTCCCCACCCTATAAAATCACAGAGTGATTGGGCTGGTGTGGGAATCAGAAACACAGAAACTTCCACAGAAATGGAAAGATTTCATCTACAGCCTTGGAAGAAGCTTAGATTGATGCAAAAATACAATACACAGATATTAAGCAGAAAAATCATAAACTTATATTTCTATAGTCGTAGGTGAGAGTATTCCTTAAGTAAGTAAGAAACTGTATTGATAAGATGGTGAAGGGTTCATGATAAGAGTGGGGTTGTATGGAATAAGCTGAGAGTTTAGAAGTTATAACAGAAGCTTTTGTGTGCAAGTGAGACAAGCCATTAGACAAAAGTATCTGCACTGCAGCAGGAGTAAGTAAAGGCGATAGATTAGAAAAGCAAAATAAAATTTTAAAATATAATAAATAAATGGACAGTGGCAACTGTCCATTGGTTTAGAAAGTTCTATATTGCCTTGTAATGAAGAAACTTGTGACTACTCTTGAGCTATGGCCAAGTGCTTGCTCCTGTAAAATCTCATGGCCTCTGAGATTGATGTTTATCTGAGCAATAAATCATTCTTAGCTTGAAAATAGTCCCAACCCTTCATTTCCAGCAGGGACAGACAGGCTGGAAGGCTCCCCACCTCAGGAGGGAGGGAGGGAGAACCAACAGATGAGATAATTTGGCTTCCTACCAGCTGATGGCAAGAGCAGCATCTTCCTCCCTCATTCCCCTGATGGCAGTGAAGGCCTCCAGGTGCTGCAGCACTGTCAGGTGTGGCCAGAGTGGGTCCTGCTGTGGGCACCAGCCCAGGGCCCCTGGGCACGGGGGGGCTTCATCCTGGCTCCTGAGCAGCACCTGCACAGACACACAGCTCTGGTTGTGGGGTCACACAATCACAGGGTACTTTGGTGGGAGGTACCTGAGAGCTCATCCCATCCCAGCCCTACAATGGGCAGGGACACCTTCCACCAGCCCGGGTTGCCCCTGGACAGGGGGGCTTCATCCTGGCTCCCAAGCAGCACCTTCACAGACACACAGTCGTGTCACACCATCACAGGGTACTTTGGCTTGAGGTATCTCAGAGCTCATCCCGCCCCTACAATGGGCAGGGACACCTTCCACCAGCCCAGGGTCCCTGAGCAGCACCTGCACAGACACACAGCTCTGGTTGTGGGGTCACATAATCCCTTTGGCTGGGGGATATCTCAGAGCCCACCCCATCCCTATAATGGGCAGGGACATCTCCCACCAGCCCAGGTTGCCCCAAGCCCCATCCAACTGGCCAAGGCAAGCAGCTGTGTGGTCAGCAGCCACTTGGGAGTGGTCACCCTCCATAAGCAGGGGGATGCTGCTCCATCTGCTTTTTCACTTTGGGTGATATTACCAACACCAGCCTGTCTTTTCCTAGTAATCCTCTTCTATTTCCAACCTTCAGTCCCAAATCTGTAAGAGCAATGGCATTTCCCCTCCCCCTGAACATGCCATTAATCATTCTGCACGCAATTAATGATGGATTGTCACTGGCCCAACGCTGCTCACATTCGTTTTCAATTTCCTGGTTTTGCAAGGCTGTTTATGGAGAATGTTATTTTTTGGGGTTTTTTAGATGTCAACAATTCTTACAGGGCTCGAGACATTTCACAATGGGTTTCCAATGCCAGCTGAAGATTTCCTGTTGCTCAAACTCTTAAATCTGTAACACTGACTTTGATGAACACTAGAATTTATGCATGGCATAAATCAACACTTTTTCTCAGCTGTGTAAATATCCAGGACACATAAATTGTACATAAACATCCATATATCCCCTGATTGTAGGAAGATTTTGCTGGTTTGTCTTATCACATCTTTAATTTATGAATGCATCAAGGTCATCTCTGCAGCTGCTCCAAAGAGCCACCTACCTCCCCAGCAGTCACTGCTACACCTCCAGAAATCATGTTCAGAGTTGTGCTTTTCCCAGCTCCATTGGGTCCTAGCAGACCTAAGACTTCTCCTGGAACAAATATGCAACAACTGTTAATAATATTTCTTGGTCATATGACTTTTCCCCTGTATTCTATGTAACATTTAAAGGTATAGTAGGAGAAAGGGTTGTTTTATCCCCATAAATTAAAATTTTGAATGCAGGAGCCCAGAGTGTCAGGTCTTAATGCCCACAAGAAAATTCTAACAAAAATATTGCCTCCAAATGAGACCTTCACTTTAGATTTTAGTATTTTTATTATAGGGAGTGCAGAAAAGTACTTGAACCTTTTTTAACACCAAAAGAGAGGTTTTTGACAGCAAGTTTCTTCTTTTTCTTAAAGATGGAAGTGGCTGCCCTGACTTCGTATTCCTTGCGCAAACTGTTGACAATGACCAAGTCCTGCGAAGAGACAGAGAGGGAAATAAAAATTCTCCTCCTACCCCATGAGACAGCTGATCTGTTCTTACCATTAAGCAGGACTTTGAAAAAGAGAAAATTTCTAAATTGAAAAGCCATAAAACAGAGGGGAAAAAAAACAAACGAAACCAAAACAGGAAAATATGCAGGATGGGAATAAAATAACGGGGCCAGCTAAAGTCCTTGTGGTGCCACCGTGGGCTGGACAGTGAGATCTGCCCAGGATTTCTGCTGCTCAGAGTGACTCTGAGATATGTACAAGTCTCTTTTCTCAGCCTGGCAGCTGAAGAAGGAGTCAGGATTGTTCTGTTCTCAAGATTATTTATTATTTCTAACATTCTTTTTCTGACTCGCCGAGGTCTGTCTAGCAGGTCAGGTTGAGGCACACTGACCACCCACAGAGGCAGTGTTGGCTTTTATACTAAAAACTACATACAATTAATTACAATAACTTCTAAATACTTATCAGTTATGTTAGACAGTGAGTTTTTACCTTAAACTAATCTAAAAGTGCTAGCATCACTTAGAACATGGAGGCTGGGAAGAAGAAAGAAGGAGGACAGGGCACGCTCAAATTCTTCTATATTGGGACTTCGAGCCCCCATTCTAAAAACCTCAAAAATCTACTTTTCACCTTGTGATAAACTAACTATCATTCTGCTTAAACTTTTGTGCCTTGTAAATCTTCATATAAGGTTGGTCATTTTGCCATGGGTCAAGATTAAAGGCACAGGGGTCTTGGGCTCTGTGCCAAGGTCTCTGAGCCCTCTGTCAGAGTTTTGAGTCCTCCAGGGCAGCCAGAAGAATTTCCTGGGTTCTGACTGTTGGGCAGGATGAAACAGGAAAGCTTTATCAATATGATTGCTTCGCAAAAGATTTTGAGAATATGGAAACTATAAGTGAGATTGAAATGAAAGCAAACTCTGAGATCTCTTAGTTACTGAACAACTGGAAAACAATGGTGTGGCTGCTGAAGGTAATCCCCTTTTGATGGAACAACACCCTCTGCCTGCAGACAGGTCCAAGGTCAGAGCAGACCCTGCCAGCTTGGCAGAAGGGGCCCAAAGAGGAGTTTTTAGGGTTTAAAATGTAACACAGTATGGTAATGTAATGATTCTTATAGGTTGTATGTAAATGTTATAGGATTTGTATCTTGTACTAGATTGGTTAGCGAGAATCAGAATATTCAACACAGAAGATGATTTGTTGTAATGGGAACTTTGCTCTCTTACTCTTAGCTCTTAGCTCTCACTTTTACTCTCTCATGCTTTTAGCTCTCTCTCTCTCATCCTCTCTCTCTCTCTCATCCTCTCTGCCCCTCTCTTCTCTCAGCCTGCTCTGAGCTGTGCTGGCAGCTCCCAGCAGGGCCCTCCACTTGGCCCTTTGCAATGAACCCCAAGTTCCACAACCAGAAGAGGATTTATTGTATTGTACCGGGAACCTCGCTCTCTCATCCTCTTTACCACTCTCTTTACCTCTCTCTCCCTCTCTCTTTACTGCTCTGAGCTGTGGCTGGCAGCTCCCAGCAGGGCCCTGCCCTTGGCCCTTTGCAATAAACCCCAAGTTCCAGCCCTGGCCGCAGAGATCTCTCATCTCCGTCCATCCTGCCCGTGCTGACCCCCCCGTCGCTCCTACACTGACACCATCTGAGTGCATGAGCTGAGAAAGCGGAGGCAGATGGGAGAATGAAGATGATGGAGCATGGAGGCAGAGCATGCTGAGGGCTGGGCTGGGGCTCACCTGCTCGCGCTGCAGCGAGGCCAGCGCGGCGCGCACGCGGTCCCGCTCGGCCTGCACCTCGGGGGGCTCCTCTCTGGGGGGCTCCTTGTTCTGCTGGGCCTCCTCCCTTCTCTGCTGGATCCTGTGAGTGCACCAGGGTCAGACTAAGCCCCTTTCTGACCCACAGATGGGGCAGCTGAGGGGCGTTTTAAAAGCTTTTATTCCATTTGCAATCTCATGAGGAGGGTGAGACAACACAGATGTTCTAATTCACAACATCACAATCAGAAGCCAACTATTTCCTAATTACAAAACACTGTAAGTATTTCTTAACCTATCAACTTTGACCACACTGTATGTCTTAACATCATGTCTAATCATCTAAATGTCTAATCATCTAAAATTACTGTGACCGTGTTCACAGGGATCCCAGGATGAGGGAGGAGACGAGGATCTGACTCCATGTTTCAGAAAGATGATTTATTATTTTATGATATATATTATATTAAAACTATACTAAAAGAATAGAAGAAAGGATTTCATCAGAAGGCTGGCTAAGAATAGCAAAAGAAAGAATGATAACAAAGGCTTGTGGCTCGGGCCCTGTGTTCAAGCCAGCTGGGCTGTGACTGGCCATTAATTAGAAACAACCACATGAGACCAATCCCAGATGCACCTGTTGCATTCCACAGCAGCAGATAATAAATGTTTACATTTTGTTCCTGAGGCCTCTCAGCTTCTCAGGAGAAAAAAATCCTAAGGAAAGGATTTTTCATAAAATGTGTCTGTGACAAATTACCCCTTGTGAATCCTACTACTATACATCCTTCATAATTCTAGTTCTCTAAAGTATCTAGTTTTATTTGCAAAACCATCTTTTAAAACTTATTTCTAGTTCAATTTCTCTCCCAACATCTATTCTATAACATTTCTAAGTCAATATTTCTTATCTCAAAGTTTACACACAGATACACAATATGTGAGCCTTCTGTCAAATCTTAAAAATTTTCTACAAGTCCTTTTCCCACAGGGGAGGAGAGATGCTTTCACTGGGAATCACTTCCAAAAAAGGTTTGCATTTTAAAGTTTTTTCCAAGTATAACTAGAGAGGACATAAATGCATATTTATATCTAGAAATAAGTATAATAGTTTTCAAATTTATCTCCCAGTGCACAGACTGGGGCCTGAACTATCCACCACCGTGGCAGGAAGGAAATAAATAAAATTTCCTCAAAGCATCAAATTCCCTATTTTTTTTTTAATCTAATATTTTTTGCCAGCTGAGGTTGAAGCTGGTGACACAAACATTAGAAAGGGAGCTGTGAAATGGCACCTTCCAGGCCCAAATTTTGCCAGATCAGTGTTTTTGATAAGCCCCAAACCTCTGGGGCAGTAAAATGTGTTTAAAGGATCACACTTTTAGTGCTGCCACGTTTTAAATTTATTGCAGGGCTCCCACCTAAAGTGTGGTCCCTTAAATTTATTTAGTTGGCAGCACCAATGAAACCCAAAATTTATTTGCCCTTGGGGAGCTCACAGGCTCAGAGTTGGAAGGGACACACAGGGATCACTGAGCTGTTCCCCAGATGGGGTTTGCTCAAGTATTTATTCCCGGGGAGGAAAAGCTAAATTTCACTGTCATGGCTGAGGAAATAAAGGGCAGCTTTAGCTTTTCTTTCATCTTTAATTATTGACTGGTTCCCTGCTCCAGACATGCCAATCATCTAGGCAAGGAGAATTAAAATACACATGGCAGGTTTGCAAAGCAATTTGGGCATTTAACCAAATTACAAATTTTACCAAATTTTACCTTTTTTGGGCATTTTACCAAATTACCAAATTAACCAATTACACTTGGCAGTGTTTGGTAATTAAATACTTTCTATAAATCTTCTCCCATGTGACTCAGGTCACTTCTTGTTGGTGACAGTTAAGCAGGGAGCACTTGGACGACCTCAACCTGATGAAGATTTAGGGAAAGTCTCCATCCTATTTGGAACAATACTGACACCTTTGAAATGGAGTTAAAACTTTTCTGTTTCAATTTGGAACTACAATTTACCCCCTG
>VZSU01001261.1:38531-59105 GCA_013398715.1 Nesospiza acunhae
CTGAAATCACAATTTTTATCCTCTCAAGGACACAGAAAAAAATTAAAAATACTAACTTCATCCACATGCTGACAAACATTTTTCACATAACATGACGTCTGGAGGCTGTGCAGCTCCAAGCCCACCCTGCAGACTGGGATAACTGTGGCTCACAAGGAACCCCTGGGACCCACCTGAAGATGGGATCAAACCCTGGGACTGCTTCTCCATATCTCATCTCCAAACAGCGCAGGAGGAAAGCAAAAACCACAGAGTGGATGTATGGCTGAAAAGCAGACACTCATCAGGCTTGGGTGCAGACAAGGTAACAACACACCCCGTTAATTTTAATTATAAAGGGATGCACTAACCCATCTCATTAATTTCAGCTGTTGAAAAGGTCTGCAGGGGCAAGGAGCTAAATTGATGCTTTGCAGACATTCCTCTCTGATATGCAGATTATTTGCAAAAGCCTGGATTTCTTACAGCAGCTCTAGCCCAGATAATCCACCTGCACCCCAACAGACACCCCATGGGATGGGAGATCCTCTCATCCTTTTGTAGAAGCAGCATTGGCATGATCTGTTTATTAATAACATCTCTGCCTTCTACGTGAGCTCCACTTAAGCCCCTGCCCCATTTTTGCAGCATCCAAGGGCCACATCAGGCACAAGCCCAGGATTTCTTGGAATTTGCCTCCCCTGCCAACACTTAATGGGAAATTTTATCTACAAAATCCATCCTTTCTTTATGGGGAGAGTTTACAAGCCCAGTGCATCAGTGGCAGTCATCCCTGCCCAAGCAACCATCTCCGAGTCCCTCCTTACTGCAAAGACAGGCATGTAGATGTAATTCCATGTCTCAAAAATGCTGAAATCGTGGTACATGAGGAAATTCTGGAAGAAAAGGAGATGAGTCAATTAGAAAACTCCTCAGCATGGTGTGTCTCAGGGCAGGGTCAGAGCAAGTGGGGCAGGTAGGGATGTTTAGCTGTTCTTCAGGATGGGATAAAGGAGCTTTGATCTGCATTTTTTTCTTTGGTTCTTACTGCCTCAGGGGGTTGTGGCTTCCTTGGCTACAGAAATTCAGTGGCCTCAAATCAGTCAGGTTGAGTTGACCTTTTCCATCACTGCTTCTCTCTTCCCAGGTCTTTGGCCTTCTCCCAGCTCACTTCCTCCTTCCTGGCTTTCCCATTCCAACACTTTCCCCTCCCATCCCACCCCTGCTGCCAAAACACAGCCACTGTAACAGCTCTTAGGGACTAAACAAACCAAAAATATCCCAATCAAACAAAGGATTAACAGGTCAAATCTCAGACACTTCTCTCACTCAACAGCCTGGAACTTCTCCTGTTTCCTTTTCCCTCTTTCTCTCTTTTTGACTGGGAATTTGGGCAGTGCCTCTTGCTTTGCCAGTTTGCACCATTAGGATAATTATTGAATTTAGTAGGATGTTTTTTGCTTACTAGTCCAGAGAACATGATCCAGCCCACAGGGGGAAACATAGGAATCAGCATACAGATGTAGTAAAGCACTTCATGATGGTCACTGTGCATAAAAGCAACATAATTCACCTGGAATAAAGCAGAAAAACTAGTTCCAATATTAATGTATTGTTGCTAAAAACCCAGGATATTTGTCAGCGATTCAGGTTATTCTGCTGAATATTGATATAAATTGAAATGTATTGATGCAAATTTGAAATAAAGCCCCAAGTGGCAAGGTGTGTAAATCAAATATTTCATACTGAAAGTGCTCCTCACTTACCAGAATGAAGGTTAAGGACCAAATGTAACGATTGCTTCGCCCCATGTGAAATTTGAAGGCCATTAAATAAACGAAGAGGACAAGAGATATTCCATAACCAAAGACGCAAATGAGCTGGAGAGAGAGAGAAACATCAGTGACCAGGAGGTGCCTGTGGATACATGACAGCCTGCCCAGAGAAGCCCATTGCAAATAAACTCTCTAAAGCCAAATCCTGCAGTGAGATGAGGGCAGGGAGCCGTTCCCATTCCCCCGTTTTGCCCAGAGCTCACCAGGGTCAGCACAGCACGGGTCTCCAAGGGGCAGATGCGGGTGAAGAGCACCAGGAGCCCGAACATGAGGCACATCAGGCTCCAGAAGAGGGGGATGTCCACCAGAGCCTGCCCACACCAGTAGGCTGAGGGGAAGAGCCCCGCAAGCCGCAGCTGGGAGCGAGCCTGGAGCTGCAAAAACGACAAAAGTGAGAAAAGGGAGAGTCTAAAACATCAACCCTGCTCCTTCTCTATTCCCTTGCTCCTCCCTCCCTCTCCTTTCCAGCACTTCCAATTCTTAGTTCAACCATTGTTTAAAACCGTGTCATTCCTAAAATGAAAAAAAAAATTAAATTATTCAGATCTCAAAAGCTTTATTAACATCCACATTATTGTGGGCCCCAGCTGGTTCCCTGGGATGCAGAGAAGTGCACTTTGGTACTGATCTGACTGATTTTCTTCTATCATCCTACCTAGAAACCACATCATCACGGAATGGTTTGGGTTGGAAGGGACCTTAAAGAACATCCCTGCCATGGGCAGGGACCCTTCCACTGTCCCAGGCTGCTCCAAGCTCTGTCCAGCCTGGCCTTGGCACTGCCAGGGATCCAGGGGCAGCCACAGCTACTCTGGGCACCTGTGCCAGGGCCTCCCCAGTGGTGCTCTCCAGATATTTTGCATTGCATTCATTCCTCGTGCTCTTTACCTTGTAATCCTCCACGCTGCTCATCGCAAAGAGAGGAGGCAAACCAGCAGCCAAAACCAGCAGGTAGGTGAATAAGCCAAAGAAAATGTAGTGCTTCAGCTCTGGGTTTTCTCCCTGTGGGGAGAAATTCAGTCATCCATGGCTGATGCTGCCCAGGGAAGATCTGGTTGGCTCAATGCTCATGAGATGGTTGAACACACCAGTGAGCAAGAGCAGTAATGGTAAGTTAGTGGTGTTTAAAACAGAAAACAAGGCAAAAAGAACAAAATAATGACATTTAGTGTCCTAGAATTTGCGGAAATAATTGGGATTACTGTAAATTGTTGAGGATGGAGACCCGCTTTCTTGTTGCTGAGGAAAGGTGGGGTTTGCAAAGATCACTGTTGTATTCCCACCACGCTCATCAGCATGGCCTGGCTGTAGAGGACCTTAAAGATCATCTCATTCCACCCCTGCTGGGGGCAGGGACACCTTCCTCTGTTCCAGGTGGCTCCAAACCCCATCCAGCCTGGCCCTGGACACCTCCAGGGATCCAGGGGCAGCCACAGCTTCTCTGGGCACCTGTGCCAGGGCCTCCCCACCCTCCCAGGGAACAATTTCCTCCTAATGTCCAATCTAAACCAATCTGGCTCAGTGGGAAGCCATTCCCCTTTGGCCTGTCACTCCAGGCCCTTGTAAACAGCCTCTCTCCATCCTTCCATCAGGGACTGGAAGGTCACAACTAGATCACCCTGAAACTCCTCTTTTCTCCAAGAACAATCCCAATCCTCTCCAAACAGCACCAATTCCTTACGGTACCGAAACCCCGCAGAACCCTTGGGAAAATGCCCATTAAACACCCCGAGGAACCAGCAGCAGTGGGACCGCTGCCCTCAGCCCTTGGGAGCTGCTCCCCCAGCCCCCAGGCTGTGCAGTGCCCGTCTCTCCAGCTGTCCCAGGCGATGCTGGCCCAGCAGGGAGGGACCCTGACCGTGTAGAAGAGCTGGCTCCAGAGGCGGAAGCGCGCGGTGGAGTTGAAGAGCCGCAGGAAGGTGTTGCTGAGGATGTTCACCAGCACAGGGAAGCAGTTGATGGGCTCTGGGCTGCACATCACCGTGAACTGGCGGCTCTGAAGGTGTCAAAATAAAAAAAGGCCTTCATGTCCCTGAGAGGTGTGAGCAGCACTGCTGAAACTCCTTATTATGCAAAAAAAAAATTCTCCCTTTTCTGGTGCGTCTTGTATTTTCCAGGTTCCCCGACGAAGGGAGGAATTATGAATCTGACTCCACGTTCTTAGAAAATTTATTATTTTAAGATATTATATTATATTAAAGAATACTAAACTATACTAAAGAATACAGAAAGGACACTTACAGAATGCTAAAAAGAGAAAAATGAAAACTCCTGACTCTCTCCAGAGTCCTGACACAGCTTGGCCCTGATTGGCCAAAGAGTGAAAACAACTCACAGCAGAATCCAGTGGAACAATCACCTGTGGGTAAACAATCTCCAACCACATTCCAAAGCAGCAAAACACATGAGAAGCAAATCAGATAATTATTGTTTTCCTTTTTCTCTGAGGCTTCTCAGCTTCCCAGGAGAAAAATCCTGGGCAAAGGGGATTTTCTCAGAAAATGTGACAGCCACAGGTGTGTTTATTTCTCTCATTTAAATACTTCTCAGGAAATCCTGTTGATGTACAGGATGAAAGAAGGAAAAAAATATCCCTCACCTTGCCTTCCAGGGATATTTTTATCGCTCCATTATAATTTGGAAGGCTTGTGATGTTTTTCTCCAAGGCTATTTCTGGGGTTATGTTTTGAATCTTCAAAGCAGCAATGAAATCCTCGATTTCTGATCCTGAAATCAAGTCAAGGACAAAAATTAGAGTCATTAGAGGCATTTTTTTCATTAAATAGAAACGGTTTCATATAAACAAGTTCCTACTTGCAAAGCAGAGTTATGTTTAAAACCCCAAATATTGAGATTCTAAGGAAACCCATATTTTTTATATCTTTCCTATTTATTTAAATTGGTTAAACAAAATATATGTTTCAAACTTAGTTCATTTATTGCCTTTTTTTTAAACTTGCCTGCTTCATTACTCTTTGACATATCATCTATATCATTACTAGAACTGCATTTACTTTTGCTCAAAAGAAAACACCTCTCAATGCACATTCCTTTATATATCTGTGGCATTTGCAAGGTTGCTCTGTCAATTATAATAAAATTCAGATTTATGCAGAAAGTGAGTCAGCCTCACATGTTTTTCCTCACCTGTGTCATTGAAGATGAGGAGGTTTGTAGACCTATTTTGAATTTTCTCTTTTGTGGGAAGAAAATAGTGGCTAGATGTGATTTCCCAGCTGCTGGCCGTGTGCCACAGATGAAACAGCATTAAAACCATCAGTGGTGGAAGGATAAATATTCCAAATAACAGCAATCTAGATGGAAAAACAGACCATAAGTGAGGCCAGGGGAAATCCACCAATAAGTAATTGTGTGATTTATGGGGAAATTTAAAACTTAAGCAAGCCAGTGTTCTCCTGCAAAGTCCAGACTCCCTCTGTTTTTGCAGCTTTGAAACATTTCCCACCTAATTCTCTGCTTCCAAACATCTCCAGCAGTATTTAAACTCCCCCTGAGCTGCTCCAGGGCTGCAGGGCAGGTGGGAGCTTCTGTACTTACATGCCCCTGAGGAATTTTCCATCGTGCTTCAGTCTGAGCAGGTGAATTCTCAGCACAGCACACACCTGCTGCCTCCAGAGCATCATCCCACTCATGGCCAGGATCCCCTGCTTGGAGAGCCACGGGAGGTTCTGCTCCCTCTCCTCGAGGTCTCCATCTCCTGTGTGTTCACCATGAAATGCCATTACCCACAAAGAGCCTTCCAAGGACACCTTTTAATCCCAAACAATCATCAGGGATCTTCTGCTCTGAACAGAGGGATGATTTGATTTTTTTTTTCCTAATTTTTTTTTTTTTAGTGAGAGAAGAGTTAGAAGGGCAAAGAAAAGGGGCCATAATTAATGCAGAATAGAATTTATATTGGTGAATTCAGACTGGCTGGTGTGGCAACACATTCAAGATCTTCACTGGCCTTGGGAAGTGCCTTCTATAAACTTTATGCCTTCCCACCTCCTGGTCTGGGCTGGACAACCCTCCAAAGGTAAATAAATACCCATCCTCATGCTTGAAACCCTTTGGGAAGCCAAGACAGAATAATTCGGGCTTCTCCAAGATGGTGTTCCTCACTGAAGGCGAGTGGGACACAACTAAGCCACTCTAGGTCTATCAATATTGACATTCAGCAGAAATGGATTAGATATTCAATTAAAACCCACGTTTGGATGGAACTTTATGGATGCCACGCTTGCAGAAGGGAGTGAAGGCTTTACCTTCGGGATCGACGGCTTCCTCGCCCTGCAGCTTCAGGAAAACATCTTCCAGGGTTGTCCTGGTCACCTCATAATTCACCACCCCCTGCAAGAGGCTGCTCTCCAGGTGGCTGAACAGATCTGCACGGGAGAAACAACCAGGCTCAGCCCAGGCTGAGTGCTGAGCACAGGCTCAGCCAATGTTAATTAACAAACTCAGCCAATTAACACTGGATGTTCCAGCATTCAAGTCATTATTTGCAATGACCGACAAGTCGTCACTAATTTTTTGGGTGCTTTAGAGGTAACTAGTGGAAAATTCAGTGGTTTTGGTTTTCGTGGACAATCCTGAAAACAGAAGAGGGTCAGTGGATTTTAGTTTGTAGATTAGTTGGTGGATTTTCTTTTTTTCATCTTCATAATTAATATTAGCATGTGCACTGAAGGGTGTCCATAAAACTGATATTTATGCAGCTTCCTAATACCACACATTATGGACCAAGGAATATAATTATTCCCTTCACAGTAACTTTGATTTCTGCTTTTCCCACCAGTAGGTTTCCTTTAAAAACCCCGGCACACGGGCAGGTTTCTCACCTGGGAAGCTGTCAGTGTTTTCCAGAGGCAGCGTAAAACACAGCTCATCCCTCTTCTGTCCCTTGAGCACAGCATCAGGGATGTACTGTCTGACCACGGATGACACAAGCTCTGGGTCACAAAGGTCATTTATGTGCATCCTGTTAAAAAAAAAAACAAAACATTGTCATAATGTTAAATAAGAAATAAAAAATGTGTGCCTCATCTGGTTGGAGTACAGAGCCAGTGGTGATTCTTCCACAGGGAAACCTCCAAAACTGGACAGAACTTCAGTGGGGATTTTTACAGCCATCTGCAGTGCCCCTGGTTTTGCCATGCATGCACAAAATGGGTCAGGGTAAGAATTTTGATCCTGGACAGTGCTGCTAAACCAAGAACTCAGGAATTAAACTCCTAAGAAGAAAAACAACTTTGCATCAAAGCCATTGAACATCACTCTGGCACCACAGATCACCTCACTCTGGTCCCCTTTCACTGCAAAGTCATTTTAGCTGTGCGCTCAGAGCTTTCAGGGTTGGGTTCCAAAGAAAGACAGCTTGTTGTCCAAAGCAGGGAAATTTTGGCAGCCTTAAAGGTCTTCTAAAATGAATTGTCAGGATTTCTATTACTGTCCAGATAAACTCTGCAAAAACACAGACTCTACAAGAAAATATGAGAATGAGAAGCTTTTCACAAAAAGAGTGATGACCAAAACAAAAGGTTTTACCTTAAGTGATAGCCAATTCCCCACTTTCTCTTCAAGTAGAGAGATGAGCCAACACTCTGTAATCTCCCACAGGAGAGGAAAGCTTTTCGGTCTAAGGAGGAGGGAATGCAAAGGATTTAGAGGGATTTACAAGAGTGCAGCAGACTGACCTCACTCTGCTCCTTCTGAACTCAGCAGACATTTTAATAATAAATTGAGAGGAGTAAAGCCAGACCAGCCCTGAAGACTTTTTTAAAAAATATTTTTAAACCAATGCCTTTCTTCTCAGCATCATGGTTAACTATTTTAGTTCTGCATTCTTGTGGGCTTTTGGAGAATTTCCCACGCAGCACAGGAATGATACAGAAATGGGAATAGCGGCAAGTAAAATAAAAATAAAGGAAAATTATGGAAAATAAACCGAGTTCCGCTGACACAGAGACAAAGCCAGATAATGTGGAAATGCTTTATCCTATAGAGGAGCATGAGCAAAGAAGACTGCTTTATCCTAGAGAGGAGCATGAGCAAAGCCTTGGAGGGACACACCAGCCCAGTTTTAACCCTTGCCAAGCTCAGCTGGGGCGGTCACTGTCACATAAAACACATCCAGCAGTGCCACAGTGGGGCTGTGCCCTGGAAACCCCTGGTGTGCGCCCCAAGGCGCCAGCCTGGGCTCACCAGCCTGAGTGTCTGCCTCCTCCATGGACTGGGTGGCCACGAGCGTGGCGCGGCCGGCGCGGCGCTCCCGCAGCAGGCTCCACACGTGGTGCCTGGAGCAGGGATCCAGCCCCGCCGTGGGCTCGTCCAGGAGCAGCACCTGCAAAGCACAACCAGGTCAGAACTCCCCGCAGCCCAGCCTGGGCAAGAGGTTTGATGCGGCAGTGATAATGGGGGGCCTGGAAAATGTTAAAGATAGATTCTGAAAATGTTAGGCTTTGCGTTTTCTCAGATCACTGCACCTGCGTAAGCAGTATGATAAATGATGTAATTGTTAGATGTGATGATTGTTTAGTAATGCTTAGCTGAAATCTATGTATACAATAGAACAATATAAGTTTAATAATTAACTTGAAAGTAATATAACGATAGAATATAAAAACATGTTCCTCTCGAATGTATGGCGGAGTCAGATTTGGGTGGATCACCCCTGACCCCCAGAGCTCTTAATAAAAGCACCGACATATAATTGCTTATGTGATTATGTGTTTCTGAACGCTAACAGCAGCAGCTCTCTGGCCACATAAAGAAACACAACCTCCCCAGGCATCGTCCTGGGGAAGGCTGGGAGAAAGTCTGAGAAAAGAGTGATGAACAATTCTTATCTTCACTTGCTGCACCTGTTGTTGTGAGCATGTGGAATGTGTTATGGAGAGTTGTTTGCCAAAGGGTGGTTTCTTAATTGGCCAATGGTGATGGTGTTTTTAGTAAAGGAACAATTAGGTCAACCTGTATGGTGACTGTCTATAAAAGTAATTCTTAAAAGGAGAGAAGAATATAATAGTATAATAAAGTGATGGAATAGTATAATAGAGTGATATATATATCACTATTCTATACTATAGAATAGTATAATAATTCTATACTATAGAATAGTATAATAAAGTGATTCATCAGCCGTCTGAGAATCATGGAGTCAATGCTAATTACTACCCCTTTGGGGATGCCACACTACGAGTTTTATAGTGACTTCTGTGAGCCAGAGAGGAGTTTGATAAGAGGATCCATGTTCACCCCTGAAAGAATTTTCTACCAAGATCCCTGACATAGAAACCAAGAAAGAAAGAAGGATAAATAAGAGAAACCTGCAGCTGCCTCTTCCAATGAGCACTTTGTTTGTCTTTCCTGACCAATGAGTAAAGTGTAAACTTAGGAGTTTTGTAAGAATGTATAAAAATTATGCATGCTAGAATAAAACAGTTTGAAGCCTTCTGAAAATGGAGTGTGTTGCTTTGTATTGTGTCCATCTCAACTACAACACCAGCCCACGTGGCTCAGTTCCATGCTTGCATCACTTGGTTTCATGATTTGATGGTCTCGCTCAGAGAAGAGAATGTACCCTCAAGAATGGCTTGTTTTTATTGCTCCTTCTCCTGTTGCACTATTACCAGCCTTCTAATTAAAAATATGGCTCTGATTGAACCAGATTCCCCAATCCTTCCAGTAAGTGAATAGTAGCCTGGAGTGGCAGGGGAAAACCACAACAGTCTCTGTGCCAAGTCAAAATGCAAAGCTATGTCCCAAAACAACACATGTTGTGTGTGCACAAACACAACCAGTCCCTACCTGGGGATTTCCTAAAATTGCAATTCCAAGAGACAATTTTCGTTTTTGTCCCCCACTCAGGGCTTCAGCACAAACATCCTGAACATCGGTGAGGTCCAACATGACGAGAACTTTCTGCACCTTGGGAACACACAAAGACAAGAGTCACATTTCCAAAGCACTGCTTTGAATTCCTAAATGGCTACAAACATTACAACTTCAAGATTTCAAACTTACCTACCCATAATGGCTTTGCTTGGAGATAAATAAGACAAGTCTGACTTTTAACTCATGACATGAGGATAAGAGAGTACTGGAAAACCACTTTTCCACTAAATCAGGTTTGTTCTTATTTCCACAGAACAAGATGCAGGTGATCATTTTTTACCAATAAAGCACAAAGTGCTCAAGATGCCATAAAAGAGAAGTCAATGGCTGAGAAGCACATACCAACCTCTTCATCTACTTCCTTCCATTGAATCCCCTTGATGTGAGAAAAAACCCTCAGGTTTTCCTTCACCGTTAAGGCTTCAAAATGCAAATTAATTTGGGGGCAAACCCCAACCTTTTCCTGCACTCCTTCCATACTCCACACTTCAGAAGCGTTGTAGTTGTAGATCATTGCAGAACCTGCACAGGGGTGAATAAAATATTTGACATCAATTCCAGCACCATGGATGCTTCCAAAGTGTTAAATTAAAAATTCAAGAAACAAAAAAAGCAAAATAACCAGATAGCTCAAAGATTTAATACCTTTAAAAAATATTTCAGAGCACCAAAACCCTCCCTTGCAAATAAAACCATATTTCCTATAGGTGTGCAGCTCATGGAAAGCACCAGATGGAGAAATGACCATGGTGCACACATGAGGGATTCATTATCCCTGGAGTTTGTGCTGAAGGAGAAATCTTCACTGACAACAACCCAGCATGAACCACTGAGGGAAAACTTGGAGGTTTTTTTCTTATTTTCCCCTTACACTTGAAAAAACCAGCAACTCAGCATCCAGGCCCATCATCTCACCTGCTGAAGGCTTGGAAAATCCACTGAGCACATTTAACAGAGCAGTTTTCCCAGATCCACTGTGACCCAGCAGGGCAGTGATCTGCCCTTCATATATATTTAAGGACAAACCTGGAATAAAAACAGGACAACAGCAGATGGAAGTGTGTGAGAAGTGCACTTGGACCTGTAGCTCTTGCCACAGGTGACAGAAGTGACATTTTTTAGAAGCTGAGAAGCAAAACCAGATCCAAAAGCACAGGTTTGTTCTTCAGGAGTTAGGCCTAAGCTTAGTAAGGAATTATGTCTTGATTGAACTGAGGGAATAAATGTATTATCTTCAATATTTAAAGAATTTTGACTTCAGTTTTCTACGAGGTTCATAACATTTTATTTTAGTGTGGCTCAAAGAGTCCTCAGGAAGAGAAGAGCCCAGAGCTTTTCCAAGACGTGAGATTTCAAGACATATTTCAAAGCAGCCAGACTCTCCCCCCTCATTTTCTTTTTTAAAAAAATACTTTGTCTTTCTGTGGGTTGTTCAGGTTGTGTTTGTTTGGTTTTTTCCACTCAATATATACCTTTGAGCCATACTGATATTTTTAGTATTTTTGTATTTTTCATTTTTGATATTTTCACTTGGATTTCTTGTTAAACAAAGGCATTTAACAAATACCCCATGACTTTACTATGGCTGTGTCAAATATTTGCATTGGCAAGTGCTTGGAGAACACAGCTCAGGCAGGGACAGCAGATTTGGCCATAAAATCCCAAGTTTGCTCAAAATAGTTTACATTTTGAAAGGTAGGTTTGAGAGGGGATTTCTAGAGTGCTTCATCACTGCAAAAACACAGCTTCTAAGGAGATTTCTGCTGTTGCAAAAAATATTAAACAGATTTTCCTGGAGGGAACAGGGAGATAATGAGCTCGTAGAAATTTGCCAGTAATTTACCCCAGCAGAAATAACCTTAGCACAATATAATTTAACAGGCCCAGAGGCAGAATTCAGTACAGCCAGTACATTTGCAAACATTTTGGGTTTTTATCTAGTGAAAAATGAATAAAATAATTACAAAGCCTCTCCTTACCCTTTAAAGCTTCGACGCTTTTTTTTCTTTTTGTTTTTTTTTTTAACATTGTGTATTCAAAAGAAAAGTAAGCAAGCCATTATTTATTGAATCACAATTTGGGGCTGTTTCCTCTGCCTCAAGTTACACTTTTAAAACTTTTGGGGGAACATTTCCCAACCTCCTCCTCCACCTGGTCCTGCAGAAGGAATCCCTTGATGTAATTCATTTCTGGTACCTTTAAAGCAGGATTAAGCCCTGTGCTTTTCTAAAAGCTGCTTGAAAGGTTTCAAAGCCAAACTCGAGGAACATTTAGTGAGTGAAGGAGGAGGAGGAAGATATAAATGTGGATATTTAATTAGGAGTGATGACCTAGCTGTTATTTTGGCACATTTCTGGTAACAGCCAGAAGGCAGCACCAGCCACGAGCCCACCCAGCCCTGCAAGGATGGACAGGGCAGCATTTTCTGCAGCACACTCTGCGCTTGAAGATGCTGGGAAAGGGGAACAGACTTGCTGCTGAGAGGGAGGTGCAGGACAGGGAGTTGGAGGATGCTCCACATCCAATAAATGTTCAAATCCAGCTCCGGAGCGGGACAAAACACCGAACAACCCCTGCCCTTCACACATTTGCATTAATCTCATCCACAATGCCAGCTGCCAGCCTCACGTTCACCAGTGCAGTGTGGCTGTGCCCTCTCGAGCCAAACAACCCACACAGAGGTGTATTTTTCTTTCAAAGGGAGCCCCTTACCTGATGGCCTCCTTGCCATCGAAGCCTGGCGGCATCGGCTCGGTGTCACCGCCCAGCACGGGGTCGTGGCTGCCGCCAGCTCTCGCCCCCACGGACCCAGTGCTGCCCCTGAGCCAGCAGGAGCGTCTCAGGAAGAAGGCAGGAGGATGTGGGACCCCGTACTTGCCTGAATCAGAGGCAGAGAAGGGGAAATATCAAACAAAAACCTCCATCTGTCGGCTCCCATAAGTGCCCAGCCACCGCTCCCCCGGCAGTGCAGAACGTGAGCTTGCAGCAGAGTGAAAAGAATTTATAAACTCTGCAATTTAAATTGCCCATATCTGGTGGGGAATAATCACAGCCAAGACCCCATTCACAACCTCTTCGGTTCTAAGAAATCAGAACAAGTCCTACAACACCCTCCCAACCCCAGTGGTCAGGGCCGTAGGAGCAGGATCTCACTGCAGGGTTGCAGTTTTCTCTGCTCCCACCACCCCTTGGGTAACTTTATCTCTACAAAGCAAGGAATTATAGAAGAAAAAGCAATGAAGTTTGCATTTTTCCCCTCACATTTTCACTCACCAGGCAAAACCTTATCAAAGTAGATGGCCAGCAGGAAATACAAGGCACTGTCAAGGCTCAGGATGAGGTACAGGTTATAAAAAGGGTACAGCTCTGGGCTAAATGCTGGTCCATATTTTTCTAGTTTTACCATCTAGGGGAGGAAAAAAAGCAAAAAAAAAAAAGCAAAATTCAGATGCAACATTTCCTTCAGACAGAAATACTTTGTGTGAGGTACTGCTGTGTCATCACAGCCATTTTCACTCAAAACCAACTCACTCGTGACCACGACGCTGTTTCTAAGGAGGGAAAGGGTTTATTCTGACCACAAGCACCAGAAATGCCTCAGTAAGCTGAATTTCAAACCATGCAGAAGTTACAGAGTGCTGTTTGCAAAGGCAGCACTTCCAGCCTTCAGTTCCTGCAGCCCTTGGTACCCACCAGCCACATCCCACTGCTCATTTTATAGATTTAAATCTGTTGCAGTAAAATTCATGATGCACTTGAGTGTCCAACCATCTTTGCCACGATTTGGCAAAGCTTTTAAGGATTTTTTTAGATTTTTTGAAGCCAAGTTTTCTTTTTAAAAGCAGAAGGGGTGACTGGGTTGTTCTGGTGATGCAAATTGTGGCTTTTGCTGCTCTCTGGCAGAATTTTGGGGGCTGAGCTCTTGGGATGCACTGGTTTTATTATGGACATACCGTTGCAAGGCCAGCTGTGAAGGCAAAAGGACTGAAGAGGTTTAAAATCCATTCCAAAGCTCGTGGCAGTTTTTCAAACAGTGTCAAAAAGCCCAGTGCCCCAAAGAGGATGTGAAGGAGAAATCCCACAAAACTGGAAATGTTTGGCTGCTTTAGCAACGAGCTGAGCAGGAACGTGAAGTGAATCTGCAGCAGAGAAAACCAGCAGTTAGCAGGATGCATTTCTGCTGCAATTAAAAATAAAACAACATGAAAATAAGAGCAAAATTAGAGACCCTGCTGGGTTTCAGTTGTTCTCTCCAGATGCACAAGGCTTTGTCTAGCAGCTCTGGGATTTAGGGCAGGTTTATAAGGTTTATAAGGTTTATAAGACAAATCACTCCCAGCCTCATTTTCACACCTCTCTTTACTCTGATTTCGAGTCAGAATCTCCCAAAATATAATGGTATAAAAAATATACAAAAAATAACCTAAAACCTAGCCTATAAAAAATAACAAAAAATCACAGCAGAGTATTTTTGTTACCGTCTCGTATAATACCAGCCCTAAAAAGCTCTGCAGATATTTTAATAAGGAAAGAAATGGTGCATCTTATAAGAATACAAAAGCAAACTTACGCATGCCATGCCATAAAAGAAATAAAAAAAATACAGTTCCAAGAAGCTGTTGTGATTAAAAACTTCACTCAGGGTGACCCAGGTCAGCAGGCTGGCTGTGATGGAGACATACACAGTGTACAGCAAGCTCCAGGATAACCTACAAGGGAAGGCACAGTTATTCCTGCCCCTGAGCATGACATAGTCAAAGTGGTATGAGTTCAAATATTCTGTCTTTTCAACCATTTCCAGTTTCCAGGCAGGTGCAAATATCAGAGAGGGACAGGGAGGGTCAGGGTGGGAGGGACAGGGAGGGCCGATGACTCTGCTCTAAAAGGACGTCCCAGAGCACAACCAAGCACAGAAACGTGTCCAGGTGGGTCTGGAGTATCTCCAGTGAGGGAAACTCCTCTCTGAGCAGCCTGTTCAGTGCTTGGTTACTGCTCAGGGAAAAAGTTCTTCCACAAATCCAGGCCGGGCACGTGCCCAGGTCTCTGCAGCTCACTGCTGGCAGCAAGGGGACACAGGGAATCTGCAGCCAGGACCTTTTATCCCTGTGCTTTTCCAATGATGGGAAATACTCATGCCCAGATGGGTCAGGAAACCTGTTGGGATAGACCCTGCGCCCCTCCTCTGCTTCAGCACTTAGGGCTTTCTGCAGAATTTGTTGTTTCTGTGAGTTCCACCATTTTCTGGAGGCAAACAGCCCCTCACACCCAGAACCCTGCTGCACACCCCTGCTCCACCAGGAGGGCTCCTCCTCTTTTTTGGGGAGGAGAAAAGCAACAAAACAACTGCAAAAAACCTGCCTCGGAGCAACAGGCTTGGAAACAGAGGCCCCCCCAACAAAAAATAACCCCAGAATGGTTCAGATACCTCAAAAATCCCCTAATTTCACCCCTGCCATGGGCAGGGCCACATCCCACCAGACCAGGCTGCTCCATACACTTGATAAAATAATTCCTGTAATTACACATTGATAAAATAAAGCCTGTAATTACATATTGATAAAATAAAGCCTGTAATTACACATTGATTGATTTCTGAGGCTTACCAGAAGGAAATATCCTGCAGGCCCATTGCTCTCATCAATATCTTCAGCTTCTTCTTCTCCTTGAGAACTTTCACTGATAAAAAGTGCATGTATGGGCAGTAGCTCAGTATGGCACAGATAATGAACCAAAGGTAATCCAGTTTAAACAGAGGTTTCATCACAGTTTGCAGGTGAACTCCAGTAATTGACTTCATTTCTTTCCACACAGAGTGGTTGGTTTTCATCTAAAGGAAATCAGAAATTAAATTCATTTCATTTTTGCAATGAAATAGCCAACATCAGAACAAACAGGGGGTTACAAGCATTAAAATTATTAGTTTGTCAATAATAGGGTTATGTTTATAAGCAAATAACAAGTAATTAGTATATTTTTGTGCTGACTTGCAATAAACATTATTAAATCCTTGTTCCATTCACTGCCTTGAGCCATGACAATCATCCGTCATTCTTTTAAATTTTGAATTACACTGATTATTTAAGAAGTTGATGACCACAGAAAATCAGAGCACCACAGGATCCCAGAATGGTTTGGAAGAGACCCCAAAGATGCCCTTTTTCCACCCCCTGCCATGGGCAGGGACCCCTCCCACTATCCCAGGGTGCTCCAAACCCTGTCCAACTTGGCCTTGGACACTTCTAGGGCTGGAAAAACGAACTGGCTTGGTGGTTTTCGTGGTTCTTGGGGTTTTATTCCCCTCTATTTTTGGTTTCATCAGTTTGGGTTTTAAATGTACACAGAGCTGTGGGAAGAATAGCAAATTGCACCATGAGCACACTTACTTCTATGACTGCTGCATCAATGCTGGACTGCACTGAGAGGAACCCCCCATACCAGTACAGAGGGACTTTGCAGTGCCTTGCTGAAAAATCCCAGCAGGTTTCTGTTGGGGAAACAAATTTTCACAAAAGAATTAATCAATATTTATCAATACATTTCCATATACATACTTGTGCGTGACGTGTGGAGTTGAAAATGAGTTTTATCTAAGAGAAAATCAAGATTTGGGGTTTACTCAGCCTTTTATCTTTTAATGTGTTAAATCTCTGGCCAGGGACATTAATGCACACACAATTCTCATTTTCCAGGCATGATTTGATGTGTTAAGGTACAAAAGGGAGAGGGGCCAAAAGGCACTGGATGATCTCTGGGCTCCCTTCCACCCCAAACCATTCTGGGATTCCCTGATTCTCTGACTGTGGTTGACATTAATGTTCTTACAGATTTTTTTCTCTGATGTTTTTTTTCCTTTTACAGATACAAACCCTCAAATTTTAACTCATGTTTTTCTTGAGCCATTTGGCACATGCAGCCTCCATCCCTTTGAGGTGGCACAGCAGCACAGAAATCCAGCTGAACAGTTTTTAATGCAAAATCAAAGCCTGGGGTTTCATTTATTTTGTTACCTATGTGCTCAAAGCCTTCATTTGGAAACATTGCTTTGCCCATTTGAAATCTGAGTGTGTAGGAGAAGTCATCCTTAAAAACAACACCAATGGTTTCCTCCTCCAAAAGTCCCTTTTCTTCCATTTTTGCCTCATTTTCCACTTCTTCTATGATTATACCTGCCATTAGAATAAATAATTAATATTGAAAAAAAGAAAAAAATAAATAAAACCAGCACAGCTTGTCACAGACACATTTTATGAAAAATCCTTTCCTTAGGATTTTTTTCTCCTGAGAAGCTGAGAGGCCTCAGGAACAAAATGTAAACAATGATTATCTGCTGCTGTGGGATGCAACAGGTGAATCTGGGATTGGTCTCATGTGGTTGTTTCTAATTAATGGCCAATCACAGCCCAGCTGGCTCAGACTCTCTGTCCAGCTGTTACCTGACTATTCCCACAACAACGAAATTGGGCATCACCACCATTTTTCCCCCTCAAAAATCACGTGGGACAAATGCTCTTGTCCCTCCCTGCCACAAGAGTGGGTCAGGTCCCTTGAGCCGCTGCAGGGACGTGGATTTCAGAGTCTTTTACCCCTCAGCGATGAGCTGGAAGCCACTTTGGCCATGATGCTGCGGGTGCTGTTGGTCGCAGGGGTGAACGCGAGGGTGACCCCCGAGGCGTTGAAGGCCGGCTCGTCCAGGCGCCCCAGGGCCTTGTAGGGGAACTCCTGGCTGGGGTAGTACATGATGAGCCCTGCAGAGTCCCTCAGGATGTACAGGAAAACCAGCGAGGCCACCCACTCCTGCAGGGGAGGAAGTGAGAGGAAGGGCGGATTTGTCTTTCCAAACCAGCTGTGGGCCTGCTAGTTTTATCGGCCATGGGATAAAGGAAACAACGGGAGGGATTCCACCGATTGATGGATGGAAAAAGGTATTTGCTTTTACAAATAAACTTTAGGTTTGCTGATAAATGAAATTAGGCATTGAAAGATGAAAGAAACAATGAGGAAGAAAAACCCCTAAACTCGTAAGAATTAAAAATTAAAAGGGAGGGTTGTACATTAGAGGGGAATCTCTGGGATCAGGTGTTCTGGGAAGTCTGAACTTCTCAAGTACCTCAGAAATGGGGAAAGAGAGAGGGAAATGTGGCTGGGAAATTGGGATAAAAAGGAGGCTGCGTCCTCCAAAAATTGGAGAGACCCCAGGGGAATGCCCCATGGCCCCTCCCTTTATTCAAATAAAGTAAAAATTACTCCGGTCTCCTTTTTGGACATAAACATCTGATTTTTATGGATTAAATTTCCTGACAGAAGGGAGGAGGGAAATGCAGAGGTGAGGGGCAGTACATGATCAGCCCTGCAGAGTCACCAAGGATGTAGAGGAAAAGCAGAGAGGCCACCCATTTCTGAAGGGAAGGAGGGAAGGGAAGCAGAGAAGGAAGGAGGGAAGGAATGGGGGAAATGCAGAGGTGAGGGGCAGCCCAGGGTGCCTTAGAATTTATCTTTTCTATTTTTCAGATACACTGTTTTAGGGTATCACTGTAAAACTCCACAGCTGCCGTTCTCCTGTTTTATCCAGACAAAAAATTCCTCTCCAGGCCTGGCAATCAAGGGCACCTCACTGCCTCAGGCCTGGGGAGATGGAAACAACAGTTAATTGTGGGGGGGAAATTCTGTGTAAATGACTTCATTATCTGAAGCTGCAATTGGAGGATTAACCCCTGATATGTAAATGGACCAAATTTATAATTGTTTGAAAATCTCCATTGTCCATCTTGGGTGTACCCCGCAGAGGCACAAGGTGTATTTACTGAAGGCCCGACTGCCCAAGGTGTATTTATTGAAGGCCTGCAATAAATACCCATTTTATTCCCTTAATCTTGCCTCTGTTTTAGGCGGCCACCCCAAGGCATTGGGGAGGCTCCTCCAGGACCCCTCTAACCCAGCTCTGAGCCCCCTGCCCAGCCCAGCTCAGCCTTTCCCCTGTGCGGGAGCGAGAGCTGTTCCACAGGTGCGCTGGGTTTAAATGCCTGCAAGGTCTCAGATGGAAAACATGTTTTGTTAGTCCCAGAGCCAGCGAGGTCTGGGGATAATTTGACACTGGAGCCATGAATTGGACATTGTGTTCCTCCTGTGCACGGGGCAGGATCAACAAGCAAAAGGCAGCAGCCAGCTCTGTCACGAGGCAGAGCTGTAGTGTCACAGGAAGAAGGAACTGCTGACATTTCCCAGGGAACCACAGCTGAGCCTTCTCACATCCCCTCACGCAAAAACAACGCAACGTGAAAATACTTGGTAGTAGAAATCCTGATTTCCCTTTGGAAGAACTGACACTTGCCTGGAAACTTTTTGTCTTCATCCTCCACACCAGAAGAATATTTTTCCACAGGAGAGCACAGGTTTGCTGCAATATTTGTGAGGCTTTCTTGGATGCCCCCTGCATTTTTCCAGCTAAGATGGGAAAGAAAATTATGTAATTTAGAACAAAACAGCTCACTGGGAGTTAAATAGCACTTCAGAGGAAGCCAATAACATGCCAAAGGGGGAGAACTTTCCTCCTTAACTTTGGACAAGTAAAATTGAAAGGAAATAGGCCAAGATCATGCAAGGGAACAGAGAGCTGGGCTGGACTCTGAGCTGCATCTTCCACTTGCACAGGTTCATCCTTCCTCATCCAGACTCATCCTTCCTCACCCAGGTTCATCCAGGTTCATCCTTCCTCACTAAGTTTATCCTTCCTCACCCAAATTCATCCCTCCTCATCCCAAATACATCCTTCCTTATCCAGACTCATCCTTCCTCACCCAGGTCCATCCTTCCCCATCCAGACTCATCCTTCCTCATTCAGGTTCATCCTTCCTCATTCAGGTTCATCCTTCCTTATCCAGACTCATCCTTCCCCATCCAAATTCATCCTTCCTCATGCCAGGTTCATCCTTCCTCATCCAGGTTTATCCTTCCTCACCCAAGTTCATCCTTCCTTTACCCAAACTCATCCTTCCTCACCCAGGCTCATCCTTCCTCATCCCAAATTCATCCTTCCTCACCCAAATTCATCCTTCCTCACCCACATTCATCCTTCCTCATCCAAGTTCATCCTTCTTCACCCAAATTCATCCTTCCTCATCCACGTTCATCCTTCCTCATCCACATTCATCCTTCCTCATCCCAGAGAGGCTTTGTGGAACAGACAACTGCTCACTTTCCACGTTTCACTGCAGGAAGTGAATTTGTGTCTGGCCTCAGACACGTGGTTTGTTGGCAGAGCGCTGCTCACGTGCCCTGGGTTCTGAACCAGACCCCGAGACACGTTACAAACACTGGGCAGATGCTAAAAATAACCTAAAGTAGAGGCTGCCACTGCCCGCCTTCACCAGGCTGCTAAGAGACCAGTTTGTTCTGTTTTCACCCAAATATTTAGGAACTTTAATGCAGTGGGAGCAGGGCAGGATAAGAACACCCATGTGCTCCTTAATATCCTCCTAAATGCTGAGCAGGGAGTATTTCTTTGGGATGTTTATTTCAGCTCCAGATTTAATCCTGTGGCCAAGCAGCAAGAACAGGAGCAAGTTCAGAGCGATGGGTTTCACCCCCTTCCCAGGGGAGCAGGGCAGGGAACCTCCCAACATGTTTTTGTGGTTTAATCCTTTCAAATGGCTGAAACCCAAAATCATAAAAACCCAAAATCAAAGCAACCTCAAAGGCAGAGTCTCCATCCCCCTTGGACAGCATTCCTGATTTCATGGCTTGGGCAGCTGGAGTTAATAAATGGTTCCACTGCTCTGTTCCCTTCACTGCTTGTTTTTTGGAATAATTAAATATTTGCGTACTGCAGGGGCAAGGGATCCAGGATCCCAGTTATCACAGGGCT
>VZSU01001261.1:59234-91318 GCA_013398715.1 Nesospiza acunhae
AGTGTCCCTTTTTTTCTTTTTTTTTTTTTTTTTTTTTTTTTTTTTTTGCTCAGGTCTGGATTTCAGTCATGAACTGAAAGCAGCAGCTCAGCCCAGGATGTTTGGGTAGTAAACAAAGCGTGGTGGTGTTTGGATAACAAGGACAACATGATGGTCTTTAAAGGATGCACGGAATCTCTGCAGTCACAACAAACAGTTTTTAAATGATGGAGCAAATCTAAAACTTTTTAGAAAATTTTAACCAAGTTTCTACCAGTTTTAATCTACTTTTTGCCTATGGAGCAAGGAGCAAAAACCACTGGGAGCCAAAAATGAAGCCAGGAATTCAAATAAGTGATGCTGCCTACAAAGGCTGTGGAATTTAACTTTCAGTCAGAAACCTCATAAATATTAGCTATTATTAACTTTAAATTAGGTATCTAATTAATCTATTAGATAATTATCAAAAAGGTAAAAAATACAGCCGAGGGAGAATCCTCTGTGTGGCCTGAGGCTCAAAACCTCAGATGGAGAAGGCAAAATAAACACATCAGAAACTGGAGGCAGTGATGTTTGGGAAACTTTAATCCAGTTAAGAGCATCACTTGTAAAGCTGGATGTCTCCAGGGGCTCGTTGAGTGCATCCAAACTTCCTGCTCTCCAGGAACTCCCTGCCAAGGTGTTGCAATAACTTTTCCTGGATCCTGCTTGCAGCTCTGCTCTATCAGAAGCTGTCCCAGGAAGGCACATCCCATATAATCCCTTTATTGACTATCTCAGGGAATTCCTCTCTGGCACCTCTTCACACAGTTTTCCTCTAGAAATTTAACTTTTTGAGGTCTGTTTGAAGATGTCCTGCTCATTGGACTGGGAAACTTTTAAAGGTCCCTTCCAACCCGAAGCATTCCTGGAGTTTATAATTTTACTTCCTAAAAATCAGGCTGCTCCTCAGGAGCTCTGGCAGGAGCCTCTCAATTTTGAGTTCAAAGGGAGAAATCCATGGTGCATCTCACACTTCCCAGAGGATCCAGTGGCCTTCCCAGAGCCAAGGATGAATCCCTGCACGTGGAGAGTGCAGAGCTCTTCCCATCCCCTCCTCTTTGCCAGTTCTTGCAGCTTTTTGTGTTCGCATCTGATAAATCCGAGACAGATTTGCACTGACTCCACTCCAACACAGACTGGAACAGGTTGGTTTTTTTTTTCCTACTCTCAGCTTGAAAATAACAACTCCAAGCCTGTCCCTAATCAAAGCCCAACACTTCAGCTCGTACAGAGAAGTGAAATTTGGGGGTTTTGTATTTTTAGATGCCTTTAGTGACAGCAGGGCAGGAGGAGGAGAACAAAGGGAGGGATCATCACCCAGTGCTCAACCTGCAGCCACAGGGAGAACCAAAATCCACACACCCCCAGAAAAGCTGAATATTTTTGCTCCTTTTCCTGTGAAATACTTTGTTGTGAACTTATAGTCCACCAGAAAACAGAGCTGGAAGGAAACATCATAAAGCACTAATTAGGAAAAACTCATCATCCCCTCACGAAAACTCAAACCCTGCATGGAGAACTTATCCGTTCCTACATCTAAATTAATTTTCCCCTTTGATAAAAGCAGAGATCCGTGGCTGCTTACCTGCTGGTGTGTTTTCCATGGGGTCTCCTGCAGCTCTGGGGTGTTGGGGCTGCTGGTCCCTTTTCAGCCCCAGGGAGGCTCAGCCCGGTGGCCTTGCCCCTCTCCAGGCTGACGTCACCCGGGCAAACCCTCCCAAAACTTCTGCAGGGATGATCCAAACCCTCCCAAAACTTCTGCAGGGATGACCCAACCTTGGAACAGCACCTACAACCAGCTGGCCCCGAGCCTGGGCGTGTTTACAGCGCGCTTTGGAGGATTGCACTCAGCCCTTGCAGATGTTCCCAGCAGGCAGCAGAGCTGGGGTGGCCTGGGATGGGGTGAACCTTCACTCCTGAGAGGTGGCAAAATGTATATAATTTATATATAAAAATTTATAGAAATTAATAATAATAAACAATAACAAAAATAATAAAAATATATTAAAATTTTTAAAAAGAAAATGATATTTTAATATCTGCTGATATTTCTTCTGATCAGTTAAATTCCCCCCAAGCACAAGCTCCAGAGGATTTCTGAGAAGGGGACTCAGGGGGTCTCCAGCCCAGCTTCTCCAGAGAAAAAACTCTGCTGCCTTGTCCTCATCGTGCCCAGAGCCTGGCTCAGCAAATGCTCCTTCCTCTGCTCCCCAGCACCAACGGGATTTTTAGTTCTTCTTTCTCCTTTCCCCGTTGTTTTGAGCGTTTTTTTCCCCAATTTCCACTCCTTTTAATTGCTTTTCCAGCAGCTGCCGCACAGCTGGGAGCAGGATGGAGCGTGTTGGGAGTTTAGAAACAAACCATCTTTCCAGTGGGTCTGCATTCAGGACAGGGAGGTGAGGAAATCACAGAAGCCAAGGAATCCAAAGGAGCTGGGAGGGCGCATGGCCACGGCGTAATTCAACGAGTTAAATGAATTTGACTGTCCCGGAACTTCCACAGCTCCAGGACTGCGCCTCTGATTTGCAGAGCTGCCTCAAACCACAGGGTTGTTGCTTAACAAAAGGCTGGGGCTCTGCTGCAGCTGCTGATTTTCTCATTTTCAAGGCATGAGCTCATTTAGGAGAGGAGCAGAAGCGTTTTCCGGCATCCCTTCATGTTGGGCAGCAGGGGAGCAGCAGGCAAAGCTCCTCGTGCCTGCAGAAAGCCCATCGGAGTGCACTTCACCAAAAACAGCACTTTTCTGACCAAAACCTGTGCCTCAGGTGGGACCCAGCCCTGCCCTGACTATGCATTAGCTACAGAAAAGGATTTTTCACAGAAAAATGACACCTGAACCAAGCAGCCCTTGGGGTTCCCCATCCTGCTGCTGAAGCGGGACCCCAACCCCTCAAGGTTTCAGAGATAAAAATATCTGCTGATATTAATAATTATTAATTATTAAAATTAATATAATAATAATTTAAATAGAAATGATATTCTTTATAGATAAAATTTTATTTGAAATTAATAAAAATAAATAATAATGAAATAATAAGTATAAAAATATATTAAATATCTGCTGATATTTTTTCTGATCAGTTAAATCCCCCAAGCAGATGCTCCAGAGGATTTCTGAGAATGGGACTCAGGACCAGCCCTTGTATCTGCCAGGAGGAGGAGAGGGGCTGGGAAAGGAGCCAGACCCTTCCAGCCAAGGAAAGCCAAGGAAAGCCAAGGAAAGCCAAGGAAAGCCAAGGAAAAAGGAACAGCAAGAGCTCTGGGAAGCCCTTATCAAAGGGAAATTCAGCATGTTAAATCAGGGACTTTCTGGACATCTCTTAAAAGAAGCATTATAAGGGAACGAATTAATTTTACAGCTTAAAAAAAAAAAAATAAATGCATGGCACACTGCCCTTCCACACCATCAGAAACAAAGGAGTATGAACTGCTGGGAACTGTCCCCAAGCTCGGATTAAACTTCTCTGGGCTGATTTCCTCTCCACGGAGGAGCTCAGGGAGCACAATCTCCTTTTATTTTGCTGCACCCTTTCCACTGATCCATGAGGCTGGAGGTGACAGCTCCTCCTCTGCCTCAGCAGGGTCTGTCCAGGAGCTGGCAGGAGCAGACAGTGCCCTCCATCCCTGCAGAGCATCCTTCATGTCCCACCTGCAGCCAAACCTCCCCATTCCACTGCCCCTCGCCCCAGGGCCAGCACCCACCCACAGAGAACTCACCTCGGGCACAGCTCTGAGCACAAAAATGAATTGTTTTATTTTATCTGGGATTCATTTCCCAGTGGCTGGAGGTTATCCACCCCTGCAGATGGACAATGTGCCATGCCACGAGCACACAGCTGCCATGGGGTCACTGCTAGCCCAAAGATGGGCGGTCGGATCCCAGTGTTGCAACGCTGCAAAATTCCCACAAATTCGGTTTAAAATATGTAACTATTGCAGCCTGAGAGCCCTGGCCATGCCCACAGCCAGAGCCTCCCCATGCTCTGGCTGAGCCCAACCACCTGAAACTCTGGTGCACCCCAAAATCAGCGCAGGTTTTGAGAACCCTCCCCATTTCCAGCACAGCAGAACAACCAGAAAGCCAAGAGTTTAACAACCCAATCCATCTTTATTTTGGAAGTACTTCCTGCTGGGAAAGGAAAACCCTCACCTTTACAAGTACAGCCAAGTGCTGAGAGAAAGGCAAGTGTGTAAAAGGAGCTGCACGTGGTCCAGCAGCAGGAGGAGTGTCCCAAACGTGTCACCTTCAGGCTGACACCCTCTGCTTCTGCTGCCAGAGCTCTGCGTGGTGGCTGTGCCATAAATCTCACGTGCTGAACAGAGATACTCTTAAATAAGGACATTCCTTGGGAACCTGAACAAAACCAGACACCTGAAACTCTCCATAGAAAAAACACAACCTTGTCACAAGAGCACCAAGTGAAGGCGCTCTCCAAGCTTTGGATCCATCACAACAACCCTGCAAGGCAGCTCCAGCCAGCTCACCTGGGAATGGGGACCCAAACTGGCTGGATTTACCCCAAATCCCCCCCAAATCCAGTTTATCTCTGGGAGCACAAGGCTGGGTGTGTGTTGGGTGGATGGGATTTGGAATGGCACTGATAACAGCTGAACAAAGAGCTTCAAATGCCAGCAATAAATCTGCTGTTCCCAGGGCATTCCCTGGTTTAATTTTGCCTGTTTTTTCCCCATTCTGGCAGTTACAGACATTTTAGGACACTTTGAAACACTTCTGACATGAGGACAGTGATGTTTTGGGGGAGGAATTTTGCCCCATTTAACACATGATGTCACCAGGCCAAACAGATCCCTCCCAAAGAGGGAATTAATTAAATGAGCCAAATTCTCTGTCCTCTCTGGAGCTGCACAAAAACCAGTGCCACCATCCACTGGGCTCCTCCAAGATAAACAACAGCACCAAACTGAGCTCATCTGGCTTCTAATCCAAAGTTTTCCCATCTGAAATGTGAGGAAATATGGAAACATCTGAAACAGACAGCACAGAACTATTTTACAGACTATTAACTCCAAGTGAAAGAATAAATTCAAGGCAGACACCAAAGCTGCTCACAGGTCACACCAATTCCCTAAATCCAGGTGACAAAAATGTGCTGGATTGATGGGGAGGTGACACTTGGCTGAAACACCACTGGCAAAAAGACACCAAAGAAATGTGGGATTTGGGAAAAATGCAATCAACTTGTGCACACACCTGCATGGGGAAGTGCCAAGAGAATTCTGAGTCCCAAATTGCTCCAAATAAAGGCAAAAGCTCAGAGCTCCCAGCCAGCAGCAGGGTTGGGGCTAAATAAATACAACACCTGAATTTGGGGGTTTTTGTTTCTTTTCTGACAGGTTTCACCCCTGTCAGGCAGTGCTGGAGCTGCAGTTTGTATTAATCCTGTCCTTTTAATCCCTCATTTCCAGGGCTGAGCTTCCCTGGGACATTCAGGGCTTTCTGTAGGGCTTGGGCTCCAATTTTAACTACAAACCCAAAGTTGTGCATTTCTCTGCAACCTATGGGTACAAAAGAGAAAGTGAAATTCTGCATAAGGAGTTCACATTTCCCTAGGTAAGAAACTGATGGAAACAGATTTTGGCTGAACACACTGATAAACCATTATCAGACCTATCACACACATTATTGCCTGATAATTACAAACAGCTGCGACACACAAATCTAAATTTACCCATTTTTTTGAGTTTTCTCAAGAAAAAACAAGGTATTTTCTAACTTTAAAGTGAAGATACATAAATGATATGACTTATGAGGCCTGTGTCTCAATAGAAACACATCTCTGTATCTGTTCATTGCAGAGCAAAATGAACTGGGAGCAATCTTTAATTTCCCCTTATAAAACTAAAAAAAAAAGTGATGATAGCTTTGCGTAGAAAAAAACCAAAAAAATAATATATTTTCAACACACATTTGTCATATCTCAGGCTAAAGGACCACATATTCTACTCTTTTTAGTGCTTCTATGCAAACCAAAGGCACCTTTCTTATGGGTGAGGCTGTGAGCTGGGACCCTTCTATTTGGGGCTTTACAAAGGGGGTGACAAAATGGGTGACAAAATGGGCCCCGTGTTACTGACTGCAACCACAACAACGAAGGACTGGGGAACACTGGAGCTCATGAATGCACCACTGGCAAGGAAAATGCAACCATCTCCAAAGCCCTGTGTGTGAGAGCAGCTGGCAGGACACGCCTTGTCCCAGCCAGGGGAACAATCAGACCGCTCTGAATGGAGACAGGGCACAAGCACACCCACTCTGCCCACCCTTTGTGCCCCCCAGCACGCAGGACAAACCCCAGTGGCCCCCACAGCTGCCAGCCTGCAGGGCAGAGGGCGGGCAGTGCCAGGTTTGACCTGCAGGTGGACGTTCTCAGGCTGGTGGGACACCGAGCTGAGCTGGCTGTGCAGGTCAGGAGCCTCCTTGCAGAGGGACAGGGACCCTGCAGAGGTTTTCCACCCTCTCTTCTAAGCAGGTGCATCTTCAAAGCAGAAGCAGGGGTGGCTGGGCTGGTGAGGAGCAGGGAGAGGTGTGCAGGATGGGCAGAGTGCCCACGATGGGCACGGCCAGACCCTGCAAACCCCCGGGGCAGATGCTCCAGCAGTGACAGAAGGACAGCCCGACCTGCTGCCAGCAGAGCCAGGGGAGGGCAGCTGGGAGCTCCTGCACCAGCCACCAGCTCCAGGAGATGCTGTGGCAGCACCCTCCTGCCCAGCAGAACCCGGGAGCAGCGAGGGGAGGAGGATTTGGGGTCAGCCAGAGGAGCAGTGGGTTGCTCACAGCTCCTATTCCAAGGCCAGGATGGTGGGACAGGCTCAGGGCTCCCAAACCCAGCTGTCCTTGCCCAGCCCAGCTCCAGGAGCAGAGGGAGGGTTGGTGCTGGCACCGACAGGAGTACGAGGAGCTCAGAAAATGACTCGGTCCTCCTGCGTCCTCTCCCACCACAGGCTGCTGTTCAGGGTGCCAAAGCTGCTGTCCTCCTCCTCCTGCTCTTTAGCCAGCTCCACAAACACCTGGAAAACACACAGAAGGAATTTAATTTTCAGTTAGAAAACTAATAAATATTAGCTATTATTAACTTTAAATTAGGTATCTAATTAATCTATTAAATAATTATCAAAAAGGGAAAAATACAGCCAAGAAGACCCCATGCTCCTTGCAGGAACCTCCTTGGTCACAAATACAACTCATGCTAAAATCCTGATGAGTATTCAATGTGTTGCTTCATCTCTGAGTAAGACATTTCTAGTATTTTTAGTATTTTGAGGTTTTTCTCCTTACTCCTACCCTCCTACCTCTTTTCTTCAATGAAAGGGAAGTTCAACACTGAAGGACATTAATTGTCAGCAATAATTAATCCACAATAAGCAATTACAAGTCTCAGCTTCACGCTCCTTCCAGCTACAAACAGCAAATGTCTGTTCTAGGAATAAATCAGAGCAGCTTTTCCACTAATGCCACACATTTGCTTTCTTCCAGTCACTGCAGTTGGCATCTTATTTTTAGAGGGGAAAACAGGAATAAAGAGGAGCTGGAGAGCTGGCAGATGTGATTCACTTTGCAAAAAGGGAATTTAGTTTCCCAAAAATGCCCCGACAGGCATCAGCAAAGCAGCCCCAGTGGCCTGAGAGCAGAGCTTGGGGGACGAGCTGCCTGCACAGGGTGCATCATCATGGGATCATGGAATGCTCTGGGTTGGAAGGACCTCAAGGATCCTCTCATCCCATCCCTTCCACTGCTCCAAGCCCTTCCAAGCTGGCCTTGGACACTCCCAGGGATGGGGCAGCCACAGCTTCTCTGGGAATTCCATCCCAGCCCCTCCCCACCCTTACAGGGAGGAATTCCTTCCAAGCATCCCATCCACCCCTGCCCTCTGACACCTTCATCTGGCACGTTCAAAACCCAGGTTTTAAACTCACAAAGCAGAATTTAACACACCTGTTCCAGTGTTGCTTGAGAAAAGCTGTAGTCCTCGATGTTGAAGGCGTGTTTTACTGGTGAAAGAATCAATAAGAGCAGATTTAGGGACACTTCACTTACTCTTGATTTCCCAAGAAACAGAGTCAGGGACAAACATCAATAAAGGAAAATTAAGTTAAATAAATTTGGAACAGAAATGGAGGACTGGCATCACGTGGCAGAAGTGATGGGAGACAAAAGGATTTGTGTGTGTGATGTGTGGCAGGTGCTTCATTACCTTCCTCCAGCTTGGAAAAAGAATGTGAAAGTGACTGCACATCTTCTTTAGGAATTTTATACGCCAAGATGGAAGCAAAACTGGAACAAAGAAGCAAAACAAATTTAACTTCAAGCAAAATCACTCCAAGTAAAACTATTAATACCCCATGGAATGGATTTGAACTCCTTTCCTGAAGGTCACTGCAGGAATTCTGACTGTCATGCTCCCAGAGGAGAACAGCAGTGATGCAGCTCCAGGTGCATCAGCTGAGGATTGTATTTGCAGGGATCCCTATGGCAGGGAGGAATGATGAATCTGACCCTATGTGCTCAGAAGGCTAATCTATTATTTTATAATACTATATTATATTAAAGAATATGATGATACTAAACTATACTAAAGAATACAGAAAGGATAATTACAGAAGGCTAAAAGAGAATAAGGAAAACTTGTGACTCTCTCCAGAGTCCTGACACAGCTTGGCCCTGATTGGCCAAAGAGTGAAAACAACTCACAGCAGAATCCAATGGAACAATCACCTGTGGGTAAACAATCTCCAAGCACATTCCACATGTGAGCACAACACAGGAGAAGCAAATGAAATCAGAATTGTTTTCCTTTTTCTCTGAGGTTTCTCAGCTTCCCAGGAGACAAATCCTGGGCAAAGGGAGTTTTCAGAGAATGTGAATGGCACAGCTGAGACCACCCAAGACTGTTCTAAGTTCATGCTCCTCCACTCAGATTCAACCATTTCTACTCTGCTTACTCACGGCAGGTTTGCTTCCTGGAGCTCCCAGAGCCCGAGGGTTTGGATTTCAGCTGAGCTGGGAGGTCCCAGCACGTCCTGGAAGTTTGCATCACGTTCCTGCAACCCCAACTGCAGCCCAGGGAGCTGCTCTGGCCTGCACAGGGAACTGTCCCCTCCCTCCCATCTCCCATATTCGAGGAAGGATCTCAATGCCTCAAGGGTCACACTGCTCTGGATGCCTGCGGTGCCCTTGCTGGAGTCTCTGCAGTCACCGAGCCAAACTCGGAGCTGCTGGTGGAACAGCAGCCAGCCCACCCTGCAACTGAGAGCCCCAGAGACCCCAGGCATTTCCAGGTAAGGGCAGAGAGTCAGAACCTCGGGTTTCAGCCCTTTCCCAGGGGCCCTGACTCAGGAGGAAGCTGTCAGGCAACAGCTATGCAGAAATCCAGTTTTGCTTCCTCCGTGCCAAACATCTGTGTGGGCTCCGGGCCCCCGCCCTGCCAGCCCGGGCTCTGCTGCCTTCCACATCCCTTCCTTTTTTTATTCCTCATTTTTTTTTAAGCTGTGTGTAAATATTTACATTCCTTCCCCGGTGCCAAGGAGCTGCTGTGAAATCAGAGGGTTTGATTAATGTGATTAATATCAGTATTTTCTGTGTGTCTGTCAAACCTCACCTCTCCTGGCGGTTGGCGTTGGGGAAGATGTGCAAAATCTGGCTCTGCAGATACTCCACCTGCTGCACATCCGCTGTTTCCCTTAATTTCATTTCCAAGAAGTATCCTCTGCCAAACTTGCTCTTCAGGTGTTGGACAGTACCTATACACCTATAAATTACAGAGAGAAAACACAAGAACAGCCTAATCTCACACAGATCCTTTTTGCTGGGAAGGATTCAATTAAGGTACCCAATGTAAGGTACCAAATTTATCTGTATTTTTAGGGGAATGTATCAGCACAGCTGCCTGTGCCCCCTGCCCCAGGGGGATGTGGGGGTACCTGAGCTGCCCTGACACCAGGATGGCCACACGGTCACAGACAGCATCTGCCTCCTCCATGTAGTGCGTGGTCAGGATTGCTGCTCTCTCCTTGTTCTTAAAGGCTGCTCGGATTGCCCTCCTGCAAAACACAACCCAAACCACCCCTGGGCAAAAACATCTGGCAGGGAACAGCAAATCCTGCCCCAGTAATCCTCATAATCCTCTATTTATGGATTAATGCTACTCCCACAGCAACAATGAACACCTGAGTTTCCTAAAGACAGCTCAAATCTGCATTCCTCATATTATTTTAAGGATTTCTTTCAACCTTCAAGCCTGTGATTCCCAAGTTGCTCTGGGAGAGGACACAGCTGCTCTGCAGCTGGCACGCAGGTTGGGCTGATGCTCCCCTTCCTTTGAGACCCCACCTGCAGTCCTGTGCCCAGCCCCGGGGCTCCCAGCACAGGAGGAGCTGCTGGAGAGAGCCCGGAGGAGGCCACGGAGATGCTCCAAGAGCTGGAGCACTTCTGCTGTGGACACAGGCTGAGAGCTGGGGGTGTTCATCCAAACAGGAGCTCTGGCCAGAGCTCAGAGCCCCTCCCAGGGCCTAAAGGGGCTCCAGGAGAGCTGGAGGGACAAGGGATGGAGGGACAGGACACAGGGCAGGGATGGATGGGATATAAAGCAGAAATTATTCTGCTTTAGTGGAAGATATCCCTGCCCATGGCAGGGGTTGGAACTGGATCATCTTCATGGTCCCTTCCAACCCGGCCCAGTGAGTTATTCCCTGTCTGTGGCTCCCAGGCAGGGATAACCCAGCAGGGATAACTGTCCCCAGAGCAGGCTGGTGCCCTGGAGCCCCAGCACTCACCACATGTGCTGCTTGGCTTTGGGGTCCATCCCCGTGGAGGGCTCGTCCAGCAGCGTCACCCGTGGGTTCCCCAGCATGCTGAGGGCAAAGCAGAGCTGGGGGAAGGCAGAGGGGCAGGGTGAGCACAGGGAGGGTGCTGGGGACCCCCAGGGGGACCCCAGAGACCCCCTTACCTTGCGTTTCAGCCCCATTCCCAGCTTCTTCGTTGTCTTCTGCAGGTGGTCCTTTAAATCCAGCACGCTGGCGATGCTGGGGAGGGAAGGACCAGGTGGGAAAGGTTGGGAGGGGGAGGGTTTGGCTTCCCCCTCACCAGAGAATGCAGAACAGCTCCTTTGGAAGAGCTCAGTTACAAATATTTGTGTACCAAGTATAAAAAAAAGCAGAGCTGGAGCTTCCATACAAAGCCACCTGTCCTGGAGGAGCCTTGGTGACAACAGAAACAGCTCCAAGCTCAGGGCTCCCCATCCTTGCACCTTCTACATAGGTCACTATTAGTATTTTATAACCTTAAAAAATAATTATCAAATAATAATTATATTTATACTAATGATTATTGTATCTCAAATAATAATTATATATCAAATAATAATTATATATCAAATAACAATTATATATAGAATAATAATTATAACTATTATAAATATAATTATAATATAATTAGCAATAATATATCAAAATTAAAAATCCCAACTGAATTTTGTGTGGACGAACCTTCATCTCCTCACCTACGAAGTCACAACTACAGAATTTCAACCAAGCTTTAAACCAAACTTAAATGGAAACAAAAACTGCATTAGGAAAGGTGAGAAGGAGAAAAAAAAACCCCACAAAAAAAAAAAGCCAAAACCTCTCTAGAAATAAGGCTGAAAATAAAAAAGGCTAAAGCAACTTCAGCTCAAGCACAAAGATTTTTGTAATGAACAACTCACCGCTTGATGACCTCTTTAACATCAGGCTGGCTCATGCCTTTGATAGCGCCATAAATCTCAAAGTGCTCCTGCAGTGTGATGTCTGGCCACAGAGGGTTTGTCTGGGGACAATACCCCACGAATTTCACAGAGTCATCCTCACTGCTCAGCCCCAAGGAATCATCTCCCATCAGAACCTGTGAGGAAAATGCCCAGACCTTAATTCAGAATATTACAAATTTACAAACTCTTGCAAAAAAAAAAAAAAAAAAAAAAAAAAAAAAAACCCACATTTGCATGGTTTTAGCAAAATGGCCTCAGGAGTGCTTGCAATAGTGACAATAAAATGGAAATGTGGGTTGATTTTTTGTGTAAGTGTGGCATGGAACATACCTGCCCACTGGTTGGCTCAATCTCTCCAACAAGCATATTAATTAATGTGCTTTTCCCAGCTCCATTGGGTCCCAACAAACCCAGGATTTCTCCTGAAAAGGCACAACACAAACATCGCCCACGAGATCAGATCAATGGCTCCAAGAGCTGCTTTTATAAATCCAACAGCTCAACAGCAAGCAACTGAACTCCAACCTTTCTTCACACAGAGGGAAACATGTTTGGTTGCCACTTTCTTTATTTTTCTCCCCAGAAGAAACTCCTTCCTTTCCTCAAACTCTTTGTGCAGGCTGCTGACCAGGATTGCTGGCATCTGGCAGAGAAGAGGGAGGTGGCTGCAGATCCCAGCAGCTCTGGGGAGCCCCAGACGTTTGGGGGTTTGGGTTTTACCTCCTCACTCCTGGGGCTGCTCAGGATCTCTTTGACTCTCAGCCTCTCAGCCTTCACATCCTCATCCTCGTTCTCCTCGTGAGGCACATCTGGGAACTTCCAGGGCTTGGCTTTGGTGAAACATTTCCTAAAAGGGAGGAAAGCAGCACCAGGGTGAGGCTGGCTCAGGGCTCTGTGCTCTGTCCTGGTTTGATAGGAACTGAGTTTTTTTGGGATGCATTATATGGTACAAGAGGGACTCCTCTCTTCTTGATGAACTGAGAAATTCTTGATTATCTGAAGGGTGGTGATGGACTGAAAGTCGGTGATCTGAGGGGTGGTAACTGAATTGAGAATCCAAGGTTTTGTCTTACTGTGATGTATTGGGAATTTGGTGGGGGGAGGAGGTGTCACAGATATCTCTTTGTGAAAAATTCTTTCTTTAGGATTTTCCTTCTGAGAAACTGTGGCCTCAGAGACAGACGTAACAATGGGTTATCTGCTGCTGTGGAATGCAACAGGTCTGTCTGGATTGGCCCATCTGAGATGTTTAGAGCTAGTGGCCAATCCAGGACTGAGCTCTCTGGGAGACAGTCCGAGAGAGCGAGGTTTGTTATCATTCTTGTCTTTACTTTCTATTCTTAGGTAGCTAGCAGCTTCTGGAACCTTTCCTTTCTTTTTAGTATAGTGTAATATATGTATATATCATAAAATAATAAATCAAGCCTTCTGATACTGGAGTCAAAGATCTCGTCTCTTCCTTCACTCAAGAACCCCTGTGAGCAGAACCACAATGAGGAATGTTTTGGAAGGTTTTCATCCTGAGTTCTGTGTGTGTTTCTTTTTACATATAGTTGTAGGTTAATAAAGTTTTTTTTTCCCTTTATTTCTAATCTGGAGCCTGCTTTGCTCTATTTCTGGTCACATCTCACAGTAACAATAGGGAGAACACATTTTCATGGGGGCACTGGCATTGCACCAGCATCAAACCACGACATGCTCAAAGGCATTTGTAGATTCCTGCAGCTCATCCCAGAGCAGGAGGAGCTCAGGGACTGCCACTGTGTCACCTCCCTGCTGAGCTCTCTGGCCATGCACTGGGAATGGCAATTCCCTCGGTTTTGCATAGGGAACAACCTTACAAATTCCTGATTTTGCAGAGGAAATAATGTCACAGACAACTTTTATGAAAAATCCTTTCCTTAGGATTTTTCCTCCTGAGAAGCTGAGAGGCCTCAGGAACAAAATGTAAACAATGGTTATCTGCTGCTGAAGGATGTAACTGGCGCAATTGGGGCTGGTCTCATGTGGTTGTTTCTAATTAATGGCCAATCACAGCCCAGCTGGCTCAGACAGGGAGCCGAGCCACAAGCCTTTGTTATCATTCTTTGCCATTTTATTCTTAGCCAGCCTTCTGATGAAATCCTTTCTTCTATTCCTTTAGTACAGTTTTAATGTAATATATATAATAAAATAATAAATCAAGCCTTCTGAAACATGGAGTGAGATCCTCGTCTCTTCCCTCATCCTCAGACCCCTGTGAGCACGGTCACAGAAATAACCCCCCCATTTCTGCACTTCAGTGATAATGAAAGAGATTTAATTTCTCCCACTGCACACCCCAGTTTAGCCACCACCAGCACCTTCAAAAGCAGCTCCTTTGGACAATATTTTGGATAAAATCCATTCAGGAGACTCACCTGAAGAAGGGATCTTGTCTGACCGTCCTCCCCCCGTTCTTCAGCTCGAAGCAGCGCAGCAGGAACAGCCACAGCACACACTGCAGGTAGGGCTGAGCAGACACAAACCACCCTGCTCACCAGGCTGGGAACCCTGGCCTGACCCCCCCACAGGGATGAGGGACAAGAAGCTCCAGCCCTGCACCACCACACAAGCGGTGGTGTTGCCAAGAATATTAAATATATCATTACATGCTGCTCAGCAGGCACAACCAAAGTGGGTTGAGATTTAAAAGTGATTATTTGGGGTTTTTGTGCAGAGAGGGGATTGTTCTTGCTCTGGAGCTCTTGCTCCATCAGCAGGGATCCCCATAATAATCAGAATTAACACTGGCAGTGTTAATCACGCCATGGGGGCAGCAGATGTTGAGCTGGTGGGCACAGCAGCTCTCCTGGCTCGGCATCAGAGCAAATCTTTACTGATAAAGATGATGGACAGCAGGGGATCCCAGCAGGAACCACAATTCCCTACAGAAAATTGGGAATTTTCCCTCTACAAAACCAGAGAATGCAATGCCATGCTCACAGCCAGAACTGCCACCAGCAGCCGGTCCCAGGGGTCGTGGAATCCCCCACTCTCACTCTTGCCTTTCCATGAGACCTGGGAATTCAGGGAGAAGCATGGTCAGGTAAAGAATCAACTACAGAGACTCCATTTCCTACACTTCCATCTCATTCAGGTGCTCAAGGACTTCCTGAGCTCTGCAGAGATTCTCCCAAAAATAAAATCCAGCTGCTCCATCCAAAGCCTGCGGCTGCTCCTGCTTTCAAGCCACCCCACTCCCAATGAACCCTCATCCCATCCCTGGGTTTGCTCACCTGGCTTTCCTTGGAATATCACAGAACCATGGAATGGTTTGGGACCTCAAAACCCCTCTCATTCCATCCCCTGTTGCTCCAAGCCCTGTCCAGTCTGGCTTTGGACACTCCAGGGATCCAGGGGCAGCCACAGCTGCTCTGGGCACCCGTGCCAGGGCCTGCCCACCCTCACAGCCAGGAATTCCTTCCCAAAATCCACCTAATCCTGCTCTCTGTCAGCTTGGAACCATTCCCCCTTGTCCTGTCACTCCATCCCTGGTTTAAAGTCCCTCTCCATTTTTCTTGTAGGCTCCCCTCCACTCAGAGAAAGGAAATTTCATGGAAATTCTGCTGCTTGCCCCATTTTCCGCATTTTAAAATTTGCTGCTCTCCCCATTCCTCCCAAGGAGGAATTCCTCCCCAAAATCCAATGTAACCCTGCTCTCTGTCAGCTTGGAACCATTCCCCCTTGTCCTGTCACTCCATCCCTGTTTTAATGTCCCTCTCCATCTCTCTTGTAGGCTCCCTCCACTCAGAGAAGGGAAATTTCATTGAAAACTTGCTGCTTTCCCCATTTTAAAAGCAAACCACTTTGCTTAATAGGAAAAAGGTGATTTTTCTCCTTAGGTGGATACAGAGGACACACCAAAGACACCCAGCCAACCCCAGCCACCTCGCAGGGCTCTGGAAAGGACCCCTGCAGTCCCCTTACCTTTATAAAACAAATCAGGCAGCCAATGAGGGGATAAATTGGGATGAAGATGGAGAAGACATAGTGCAGGATGGTGGTTACCAGGTAATGGTCCAGGAAAAAGGACACCTCAGTGACCACTGTGCAGAGCAGGGCTGTCTGTACCAAAGAAAAGGAGGAAAAATGTCAATTTTCGTCCACTTCAGACACTCCAAGCATATGTTAATTAATTTAAGGTATTTTTTCTTAAAGCTTTAATCACTCAGCATATGGCAGTGAGCGAGACATTGGTAAAAATTTCCCATTTCTTGTGCAATAAGGACACACAAATCAACAAAACAACTGGAATTTTTTGCTGTGGCTTTGGAAATCACCAATCTTCCCACTTAGCCCGGCTCCAGGCCAAGTCACTCACCACTGAAAATATAAATGACCAAAATTCCTTCGTGTTCTGGACTTTTTTGAAGGTGAAGGAGACCACGTAGGTGAAGAGCACGACTGAGGGGACGTAACCAATCAGGCAAAAAATCTGCAGAGACAGGAAAGGATCCTCAGGGAATCTGCTGCATAAGGATCAACTGGAATTTCCTCTGCGCGATACAGAACTCTGGATTTATCTTTGTTACTTTATTTTATGTATTTTGCTGCTTTGGGGCATAGAGAATGTATTTATTAAAGACACAAATTAAGGAATGTGTGGAGAGGCAAAAACTGCCCCCTCTTCAGCTTCCTTTAAACTCTTTCCTGTTTTTATTGGTTGTTTTGTAACACGGGCTCCCATAAATGCTGACCTCAAGACTCTGGCAAACAGTAAGAATTCCACCATGGCATTTCTGTAGAAATTCAAACAAGGGTAGGACAGCAGCCCTGCAGCCACATCCCAAACCTGATTAACTCTGGCAAAGCAGCTGGGAAAAGCTGATTCCTCTCAATTCCAGCCAGGATCACAGGGAATCCTGCTCTGAATTTCAAAGCCATGGAGCCTGGTGCTGTCCTGCCCTTCATGCCATCTGCAATTCTCTGCAGAGATGGGCTCTGCCCAAAGTCACTGTGCCCTCATCAGCAGCAGCAGCAGCCACCAGTCACTCTCACACACACTGAGCACAAACAGGCTCAGGCAGCAGGAGAAAGGAGAATTTCCTTGGAAATCCTGGTGGGTTAAGAATCAACAAGGCTGGAAAAGAGCTTTGAGATGTGAGCGCAGCCAGAGCCCTCCAGGGACAGAGACTCCAGCACCAGCTGTTACTGCTGGGTCAGAGATGGCACAGAGCTGGATCAGAAGGCAAAGTGGTAAAAATTCTGTTTATTTCATCCTCTCTTCTTTTATGGCTTAGTTTGCTACAGGTGGCCTTGACTGGTCATTTAATTAATACATTTCACTTGGCTGGTTAATTAACAAGGCACCCATTTGTAAAGAATCTTATGAGAAAAAGAGATTATTATAAAAACGCTCCTTGTAGGTTGTTTTTAATACTTGGTCATCACTGTTTATTTTTAGGTCTTTAAAGTTTCTCAGGTCAATTCTGGGAAAACTTATTAAGCTTTTTTTCTCTCTGACCAGGCTGTCACATCCACAGGCAGCTCCATCCCAATCCCATTCCAATCCCATCCCCATCCCTCAATTTAATCCCAAGCTCAGTGACCCTGATCATCCCAACCCAGATATTTAAAGCTGACAGAGCAGAAATAAAGGAGCATTTCCTTGGAAAACCCTGGTGTTTTAAATCCCCTTCCACTCCCAACCACCCTTTCTGTGAAGAAATTCTTCCTGTGTCCAACCCAAACCTCCCCTGCTTGATTTTATTCCAGTCCTGAATGAAACTCCCAACTTGGAGCCATTTTCCCCATGAAAAACTTTCTGTCTTTGCTCCAGCAGCGCTTTTCCCTGTGTATCCAGGGGGAAAATCACCTGAATCAGGTAAGGGAAATAAAAAAGACCCCAGCCCAGACTCACCACAGCCAGGAACTTGCCCACGTAGAAATAAACACCGTAGTGGAAGGCAAAGAGGCTGCCAATCATCAGGGCGAGGATGAGGAAGAACAGAGGCAGGTCCACCACAGCCTGGCCAGTCCAGTAGGCCGAGGGATAGAGCCCTGCAATCTTCAGCTGGGTGTAAGCCTTGATCTGCAGCAGGGGAAGAACACAGAGTTAATTAAAATTAATGTTTTGTGAATCCCCTCCTGTGTTATGCTGTTATTGCCAAGCCTGGCTTGGCACAGAAAAGCTTCTCCCAGATCTGCTCCACCCTTGGCATTGTTTTAAAGCCCTCTTTGGCTCTTTCCAAAGAGGAAATCCCAGGATTTTGACCTCCCTGTGGGTCCCCTGGGGTTACCTTGTGGTTTTCTGCGTTGTCCATGGCGAAGTAGGGTGGCATCCCAGTGATGATGATCCCCAGTAACACGGCTTCAAAATAGATCTCCAGCCTGAAAATTGTGTCTGGAAGGTCCTGGGGTAGAAATTAGATTTATTCAATGCCAGAATGTGACCAAAAAATTGCTAAATTAGGAGTTGGAACATGGCTGTGAATGCTAAAATGAAAAGTCTGGGGGTGTCAAGATCACCTGAGCTGCAGCAGGAAGACAAAGACCTGTGGAAGTTTTGGGAGTATTTAGATGAGGAATAAATAAGAACTAAAGAACTTTTCAGAGCATTTATCTCCTGCAGCAGGTCCTCTCCTCTCCCAAAGGCCCCCCCAGCTCTGCACAGACCAAGAACTGCAGGCAACCTCCACCAAACCCACAATTAATGAATTCACAGGGCCATGGAATGCTTTGGGTTGGAAAGAACCATGGAGATCATCTCACCCCAACCCCCAACTCCTTCCACCAGACTGGGTCCTCCAAGCCCCACAGAGCCTTTAATTCCTGACACATCATCCTCTTCCCAAGCCCCTTTTTCCTCCCTTTCCACAACCTGCAAAGTGCCAGCACCTTCCACACCCTCCTAAACCCTGCAGACAGCCCCCAACAGCTTTCCCTTGGTTTGTGGGGTGTTCATGTGGAGCTCTAGGACACAAAATAAAACTACGTGGACACTGGACTTCCCAAGGTTAAAAAAAATGGTTTCATTTCTAACTCCCATTTATAGATTTCTAAAAGTGACAGTGGATTGGAGGGTAACAGTGCCACCTCTCCAATGACACTGGACAAACCAACAGTCCATCAAATCTCTCCTCTTCTAGAAAAGAATACCAAAAAGTTATTTACATAAAGTGTGTGAGAAAGTTCGTTACAAGAATGGAAACATCAAAAAACTTAGAAAAGCCTAAAAAAAAACCCCAAAAACCCAACATTCCTGCACTTCCCCTGCCCCCCCCAGGGATTCTCTGCCCTCTCCCCAGGGTTCCAGGGTGGTTTTTTGGGAGCTGCTGACCTGAATCAAGGGGTTGCTCCAGATCTGGATGCTCTCAGTCACGTTCAGGCTGCGCAGGAGGAGGTTGCTGACAATGTTCATCAGAACTGGCAGGGAATGCACCATGGTGCTGTTGAATATGATGTTGAAAACGTAATTCTAGGAAGAAAAAAATATGTGCTGCGTTAATCCCTCTGCCCTGAGAGGGCTCTCCTTAATTAAACCTGAACATTGGGATAAATCTTTGCATAATCGAGTGCCTTGCAGGAAGCTCTGGGCTGCTCTGGCACACACAGCCTAATTCAGGAAATCAGGATTAAATTCCTAATTCAGGAAATCAGAGATAAATTCCTAATTCAGGAAATCAGAGATAAATTCCTAATTCAGGAAATCAGGAACAAATTCCCAGCATGTTTCAGGAGCAGTGAGGCTCTGACAAATGGCACTCCAGACAATTCCAGTCTGGGACACCAAACACACGAGGAGCTGCTCTGGGCTGATCCTGCTCATGGGTTTAAAACCTGACAGGCAAAGGTGTGCAGGAGCTGCACTGTCACACTGCTGGCAGCAGTGACAGGGAGTGAAGATGGGGACAAGAGCCAGAGCTGGCACATTGTAAAGCAGCTCCCTTGCTGGGGATTAAATATGATCCCAAAGTTCAGATTTTCCTGTTACTCTGAACATGTACAGCTCAAGAAACTGATTTTTCTTTACATATGAGAGCACCATGGAGTTGTTTTTCTGTCAAACTGTAATTCAGACAGTACAAATTAAAAAAAAAAAAAATCATAAAACATTCCTCTGCCAGGTGTCCTGTGAAGTAGAATGTTTCTCCTGGCTTTCTGTGTCCTTGTGGGGAAGAAAAGGGGATTGCAGTTTGATTGGCTTACTGTAATTGTAATTATATAATTATATAGATGTAATTATGGAAGAACATTTATTTTGCTAATATTCCCACTCCTTCCTCTTTGCAGCCTCTTGTATAAGCAATATTATATGATTCCATCAATTATATTCCATCAATTATATTATATTCCATCAATTATATTATACTATTATATAATGCCATATTATTACATAATAATATATCATTATATAATATAATAATATATCATTATAATGTATTATTATATTATATAAAAATAAACTATTATATATAAAAATATATAATAATTAGATTATTATTATATAATAATATAATTCGATTATATAATTCCATTCTATTATTCCAAATCAATATTATTTGATTCCATGACTCCAGAGCTGCTGAATTTCACACAGCAGCCCCAGGAGCTGCTCTTTGGGCACAGCCCGGCCAGTGTGTGCCTTACCTGCTTGGACTGGAGGGCAAACACGTTCAGAGCTGCACTGTGAGGTGCCACTGAGACATAATCACTGTCATTGAACATCTCCCAGAGGATATTCATGCTCCCCAGGGAGTGCACAATGTCACTGATATCCGACTCTGGGGACACAAAACAACAGGCGATCATTTAAACTGGAAAAGACCTTCAGGATCATCAAATCATCAAATCCATTTATCCCCTGTGATCAGCACTGGTGAGGGCACACCCTGAGTGCTGTGTCCAGTTCTGGGCTCTCAGTTTGGGAAGGACATCGAGGACATGTCCAGAGTGGGCAACGAGGCTGGAGAGGGGCTGGGAATACAAAATCCCTGTGAGGAACCCCTGAGGGAGCTGGGGGTGCTCAGCCTGGAGAAAAGGAGACTCAGGGCTGCCCCCATCACTCTGCACAGCTCCTGAAAGGTGCCTGTGCTCAGCTGGGGCTGGGCTCTGTCTCCAGCAGCACTGACACAACCAGAGCTCACAGCCTCGAGCTGCACCAAGGGAAATACAGGTTGGACAGCAGGGAAAAGTGTTTTACAGCAAGGGTGAGAAAGTTCTGGAATGTTCTGCCCGGGGAGGTGGTGCAGTCCCCATCCCTGGGTGTGTTTAACAAAGCCTGGATGTGGCACTGGGGGCCAGGGTTTGGGTGAGGGGTTGGGGCTGGGCTGGACTCCATGGTCTTGGAGGTCTCTGACAACCTGGGGATTCTGTGAATTCTGTGAATTCTTTTGATTCTGTGATTCTGTGAATTCTGTGATTGATTCTGTGATTCTGTAAAATGTGCATATTTATTCTGTGATTCTGTGAATCCTGAAATGCAGCCACTCCCCACCCCTCAGCCATGTCCCTGAGTGCCACATCTCCCTGGCTTTTAAATCCCTCCTCATCAGCAGCCTGGAGTACCTTACACAGAATTATCCATGCACAGCTCAAACAGCTGCTGCTTTCTACTGCCTGGGCTCCTGCTGGGCACTTTTAAAACATCCTCAGTTGAAACAAAAAGGGATTTTCCCAGATGTTTTCCAGCAGGATTTTCATGGTGATTTATTTCAATGTTTCTGGCCACTTCTTTCACCTGAATCATCTTCTGACACAGCAAGAACAAGGTCATGGAGATGGGAGGAGGATCTCCAAACCAAACCCCGTGGCACAAACTGACAGTTTACCACCCCTGGGCACTTGGAAACTCTTCATCTGGGTTAATTCCAAGGGAAAAGTTCATTCCCAACCCCAAAACCTGGGAGGAGAGAGGCAGGAGCTGCTGCCCTACCTGTGGAGTTCTGCAGCAGGAGCCGACTCCTGTACTTGTGATTGTGCTCTCCAGGCTTCAGCAAGTACAAATCTGGGGAGAGTTTGATAGCAGCTACAGCATTTTTGATGATGTGGTGTATGAAAAACAACAAAATCTGAACTACAAGGAAAATGAGGAAAAGCAACAACCTGAAAGAAATAAAATTTGGGGATTGTTACAATTCAGCGAAAGTCAGCCCAGTTTTATGTGCATGCTGTTAAAAAAACATCTCCTTCACCCCCCAAAAAACCATTTATTAACAGAAATTACATCTCCACACTTGCTGTTTTTTAAATGGGGAAAATTGAAGGGCAGGATGTGCTTTCCCTGGTGCCATTCAGGCAGGATTTGGGACTCCGAAGGAGGAGCCCCAGTACTCACATAACTCTGACACATTTGTTCTCCCTTTTCAGGCTGAGGAAATGCACTTTGGCTATGGTGGAGACCTGCTTCTTCCACAGGGCTGAGTTGCTCATGGCTGGTGCCTTGGCCTCAGAGAGCATCAGCAGGCTCTGCTCCATGTCATCCAGGGACTTGGTGTCCACCTCCTCCTGGCCTTGCTGCGAGTGGAACACGCTGTAATCTGGAACAGGGCAGGGAAACCCAGCAGGTGATCTCTGACACCTGGGGGGGAAATGGGGCAGGAGGGGGAGCCGGGGGCCAGAGACCCCGTGCTCTGCCTGTGGTAGAAGTCACCTCACCCATGCCATCCGCAATCCTATCCCCATCGCAATCCCATCCCATCCGAATCCCATTCCATCTCCATCCCAATCCTGTCCTATCCCACTCCATCCCCATCCCAATCCCATTCCAACCCCATTCCAATCATACCCCATCCCAATCCCAATCCCCATTCCACCCCCATCCCCATCCCAATCCTATCCCATCCCACTCCATCCTCATCCCATCCCATTCCAGCCATCCCAGTCCCAGTTCTGTCCCATCCCAATCCCAATCCCAATCCTATCCCCATCCCAGTCCTATCTCATCCCAATCCCATGCCCATCCCAATCCCAATCCTATCCCCATCCCATCCCAATCCTATCCTCATCCCATTCCATCCCTATCCCTATCCCACCCCATCCCAATCCTATCCCCATCCCATCCCTATCCCAACCCACTCCACCCCTATCCCATCCCCATCCCTGACTTTAACCCCAAGCTCAGTGACCCCGATCCAGCCCAAGCCCACCCATGGCAGGTACTCAAAGCTGACACAGCAGAAATAAAGGAGCATTTCCCAGGAAACCCCTGGTGGTTTAAATCCCAGAACCAACAAGGCTGGGAAAGACCTTTGGGATCCCTGAGTCCAGGCTGTGACCAAGCACACTGTGGCACCAGGGGCCATCCCATAAACATCCACCCCATAAACACCTCCAGGGACACAGTCCCAACTGGGACTTGATTCAAAATTTTGCCACAAAAAGGTTCAGATTTGCCCCAGTTTCACAGCCTTGGCCTGTGTGTGCACCTGCAGATCCCGCTGTTAAATCGTCTTAAACCCACACAGAAACTCTGTGCAGTCACTCTAATTAGGGAGTAATTTCCATACCAGTTACAGAGTACATATAGCTACTCATACTAATAATTCTGGATCACACAGAAAGCTCCAGAACAACTAAAACAGCTCAATCCATTCAAAACTGACATTAAAAAAACAACTGACTCATTCTGGAGTAATATTAAGCAATCCCAACTTTTCATTTGGACTGAAAGTCGATTTAAAGTGAGACAAGCTGAGCTGTTTCAGCCCTAAGTGCAGCTACTGTTCACACAAAAAGTTGAAAATTAATTTTACCCTGCACATTTATAACTTCTTGAAAGCAAACTCCATTAGGAAACTGAAGGGCATTTTAAAAGGCAAGTAAACTGGAAAGCCAAGCAGTCAGATGTGAGCTGGCTGGATGAAAAATTAATCAGTAAAAAGCTTTTTCCCTGGATGCTCCCAGAATCACACCCCAGCCAATTCTCTGCCTTTTCCTGTGTTGGAGTCCTGGTTGCTGGGAATTTTAAAACTTTCTGTGCTGGCAGACCTCCAGGAGAGTACTGCATTTCACCTGAGGCTGTGGAAAAAGCCTTCTAAAATTAATTAATAGCACTGGGATTGTGAGTGTGGAGTTTAATTAGAAGTTGTGATATCACGAAGTAAAAAACTTAGAGTCTGGGGTTTTAAAATACAGCAATATATATTTATATAAAGTAATATAGTAGTATATAATAGAATATATTTAAATATATTTTAAATATATTAATATATTTTAAAAATGTAGTAATATATATAAAACAAAATAAAAGTTTTAAAGCAGAAGCTAGTCCTTCTTTACCTTCTTCTTCATGAGTTAAAGTATATTTTGTAATTGAATATTGAATAATTGGAATTTCAAGGCAGTCACACGATGCTCTTTGCAGTTCACAAGAGTTTGTAGGGTTTTTGTAAGGTTTTTGCAGGATTTTTGTAGCATTTGGGGCTTTCCTGCTTCCTATTGAATACTGAATATAAAACATTGAATATACAATATTCAATATTGTATTTGAATATTGAATATACAATATTGAATATTGAATCTTGTATTTGAATATTTGAACAGCCTGGAACGTTGTGAGAACCAAAGGACGCCCAGATGCTGGAGCAGCACCCTGTGAAGGATGTTTTCCTTGCTCCCTCCTTCTGGTAGTGCCAATCCCACAGGAACTGAGAGCAGAGCAAAGCTGAGGGCACAGCCCTGCTCCTTCCCACCTGCTTGGTCAATCTCTGCCTCCACCTCCAGCTTCAGGTAAACGTCCTCCAGAGTGGTCATGGACACGCCGTAGGTGATGACCCCCAGGTGGGAATGGGTGTCCAGGTCAGAGAACAAACCTGGGGACAGAGGCAGCTCTGAAACTCTGCTCCAGCACCTGCCAGGAGCTCTTCAGGCTCATCACACACACCCCTAAACCTCCTGCTTGCTGGGAAAATCAGCAATGTGGGAGCAGCAGATAAACCAGGAAGTCGTGGTTTGAGAACCAGGGTGGGACAGGCTCCTTTTAGGATGAAATTTCAGTCTCTGTGGTCAGGAAATGTGGTTTTGCTGAAGTTGTGCTGCTTTTAAAAACTGGCTCAGCATCCTGAAGCTGCTGGGCTCGAAGTTTCCTCAGGGCAGGTTCAAGGTGAGCTCTCCTGGAAAAAATCACACCCAGGACAGCTCATCCTACCTAAATCCCTGCCCAGGCACAAAGGATCTTACACATGAAACCACTGAGTCACTTCATAACTACAAAAATAATTAATAGTAATTTCATATCTACAAATATATAAAAATTTATATAAATATCTAAGAATTCCCAGATGTTTAAGGCCAGGTTAACCAGGCAGGAGATGCTGGACAGGGCACAGAGCTTGAAGACCAACGTGAGGTTCAGAGTGGGAGAACTTCACAGCACCTTGGGGTGAAAAATGTTACTGGGTTTTGGTCAATCCTATGAAATCAGGACTTTAAAAAAAGGAGCTTCAGAGCCAAGGTGAGGCTGAAGGGAAATTCAAAATTCAAATGGGAGGAGTACTTGGATATTTGACAATAGTCCTCAATCCTCCACAGTTTCTCCTGTCCCAGCTGACAAGGTGTGTTCCCAGCCTCAGCTCCCCCTGAAATAGTCTGGGGGAATTGATTCAATCTGAGCCTTTTTGCAAAGCTCATAAATCACTAACCCCAATGCAAGAGGGAAAAAAAAAATCTTTATGGAATATCAGCTGCATGTTCCCATCAATATTGATGCTCCCTTGGCTTCCCACACAGGATTTATTCCATTTATTTCTGGGAGGAGAGCAAGGAGCCCTGCCCAGGACTGCTCAGATAATTGCTGCCATCTAGTGAAATCCTCCCCTCTGTTCCTGGCTCCTTCTCTCCATGGAATTTCAAGGCAGTCACACGATGCTCTTTGCAGTTCACAAGAGTTTGTAGGGTTTTTGTAGGGTTTTTGTGGGGTTTGGGGCTTTCCTGCTTCCTGCTGCAGGCCAGCCCTGCTCTTTGGAACCCTCTGCAAGAGGATGGTGACTCTGCAGGACCAGGCGGAAGGGACTCCTCATCACAGAGGCATCTCCCCAGCCACTGCTGCTGAGCACCCACAACCCTCACACCTCACTGGAAGAGGTGACAAAACCCTCACTCACCTGAGAAAACCCTCCCTGACTCCCCACCAAATAATAATAAATATAAAACCATCAAACCACAACGGACACTTTATCAAGAACATCAGCTTAAAGCCACGCTTAATAAACACCCCGTGTTGCAACCACTGATCCCTGCAACACAGAACCCCACAAATACCTGCAAACTTGTCCATGTCCTTGAGAGGGAGGGTGTACACGAGCTGCTCATCGTTCTGCTGGATCAGGCTGGCTGCAGGGATGTGCTGCCTGATCAGAGACGTGGTGGCCTCTGTGTTGCAGTAGGCATCAATGTGCATGCTGGAAAAACACAGCAGGAGTTGGGGTTTAGAGCTTGGCCTGCTCCTGACACTGCAGCAAACATTCAGTTGTGCCATTGTGATTTAGGTTTTCTGTTTTTCAGATTCTGTTTTTCAGATTCTTTGGTGTGTAGTTGTGAGCTTCATATGAAGTGTTGGTAAGCTCTCTGCACAGAGCAGGGAGACAAAACAATTCCTGCTCCAGCTGGGCACCAAGGACAAATGATCCAAATCTCAGCCCAGGAGCACAAACACCGTGGGCTGGAGAGAGAAAAACAAGCAGGGTGGGACTGGATGGGCTAAAGCTGGAATGGGACAATGAACTGCAAGATGCAAATGGAGCAGAACTGATCCCAGGGAGAGACCCCGTGCCCGCTCGTGCATTTTGGGGCCATTTTGGTTGATCTTGGGTGCAGCCCTGGCTGGGCTCTTGTGCTGCCCAAGGTGGATCCATGGAGGAGATGCTGTTAATAAATCCCTGCTTTATTCTGTAACTCTGCCCAGCCTCTGCTCCAGCTCAGCCTTCTCAAGGCATCAATTCAAGGATAAAAGGATCTTGTTGGGTTTTTTTTTCTCAGAGATTCCAATATAAAACAGTAAAAAAAGAGATGCATGATGGCCCCTAAGAGGTACAAAACTGGGCACAGAATTACCTCAGGCGGTAGCCAATGCCCCATTTGCTCTTGAGGAAGAGAGAAGAGCCGAGGCATTTCAGCATCCCTTGGGAAATCACAGCTTTACGATCTGGAAAGGGAAGCCAGGAAGCAGAAAATCAACAATTTCCTGCCAAACCCCGCTCTGGGTTGCACACCAATGGTAGCCCAGGGCTGGGGCAGGGCTCACCAGCCAGGATGTCAGCCTCATCCATGAAGTGGGTGCTGAACACCGTCACACGGTTGGCTTTCCTGCTCCTCAGCAGGTTCCAGACGATGTGGCGGGAGCAGGGATCCATCCCCGCCGTGGGCTCATCCAGCAGCAAAACCTGGGGGCAAAAACCACCAGGGCTGCTCAAAGCCACAGCCCCTGAGCTCAGTAACCCCTCCCCAGTGCAGCCACATTGCTCTTCACGGAGAAAAGCAAGGCACAATTCTTCCCCAAAAATATTTCTGGGTTTCACATCCTCTGAACCGCAGAGACAGAAAAAACAATTCTTATCTCATTTGCTGCTCCTGTGTTGTTCACAAGTGGAATGCATCGTGGAAGATTGTTTACCTGAAGGGAATTGATAATTGGATTTTGGTGTGAGTGTTTTGATTCAATGACCAACTGAATCCAGGTGTGTGGGCTGACAGTCAAGATTCTGTGCAGTGGAGTGCTTGGTTCAGTTAGGATGTAATGTAATATACATCTTAACTGAAGTGCAATGTAGTATAGAATAATGTAATATCATAAAGTAATTAATTAGCCTTCTGATAAGATGGAGTCCTCCTCATCATTCCTCTCCAATATCTGAGAAAAAAATATCTGCTATACCCCAGCACACCCAGAAGGGTTTGTTTGAAACCTGCCAATTAATTCCTGTAAAATAGGAAACAGCCCAGATTAACAAGGCTGCTTTTGTCACTGTGCTTTGAATACATCCATCTCCCCTAGTGACAAATGGAAAAATCCTGTGATAAATTAATGCCAGAGCCTGCTTTATTCTGCTTCCAACAGAATTATGTAGCAGAATCACAAGTTAGCCATGGATTGACTCTTTCTACTGAGGGGTGGTTAAATGCACACACCTGCTTTGAAAACCCCCAGGAAGTGTCACACACACCATTTTTAACCACAGATCTCAAAGCCGTCCCCATCCTCACAGGCCAGAAATTACAGGGCTGCAACACAAAAGATCTCTCTGGCTCTGCTCCTGCTCCCAGCTCCTGGATGGCTTTGGAAGGAAAGCATCCAACAATTTCCCTGCTGGGGGATAAATGCTACCTGCCAGAAATTACACACAAAACTTGCCACACTGTTTATTTGCCAAGGAGATCGAACCCAAGGCTGCTGCCATTACTGAGCCTCAAGCACAAAGGCTGAGAAATTGAAATTATTGTAATTAAACCACATATGAAGAAAAAAAGGTGCTCAAAGGGACAATTTCTGCATTTTGCACATTAGTTGATTTTGACAAAAAAGACCAAGCCTTCCATGGATCAGCAACACCAAGATGAGAATAATTCCATCCCTCTCACCTTGGGGTTCCCAAGAACAGCAACTCCCACTGACAGCCTCCTCTTCTGCCCCCCACTTAATTTTTTGGCTTGATTGTCCCTGATGGGCTGCATCTCCAAATCCAGCAACACCTTCTGCACCTTGAAAACACAAGAAACACATTTATTGTTTAAAAAAAAAACAACCATAAATTTTTAAAACCAGATTGTTAACAATTAACATTCAAATTAACTGCTGCTAGTTCTAAGAGTGTTCTCTATCTGAACTGCACAACCTACACACAAAGTTTAATGGTGTCTGTAATTGAACCTAAATGCCAGATTTAAAACATTTCATGAGCATTTTAACCTTAGGAAAAATTAAAAGTTTATCCTTGTCTAAATATCTGCCTGTACCTCTCTGTCCACTGTACCACACAGGAATATTTCCCTGCAAAAGGAAAACCCTGCAAGGATATTTTGATTCACAGGTTAAAAAACGTTCATGTAAGACAACACCAGTGGCCAGGTGAGTTACCTCTTGTATCAAATCGTTCTGAGGGATGCCCTTGATGGCAGCAAAGATGGAGAGGTTCTCCTCAACAGTTAAGATGTCAAAGTGGATGTCGGCCTGGGGGCACACGCCCGCGATCTGCCGCACCTCCAGCATCTCGTCGATCTCAGACACCCTGTGCCCATAGACTGACACAAACCCTAAGGGAAAATAACATAAAATCATCCAGTGGTTTGGGCTGGAGTGGGTTAAAGCTCATCTCATTCCAACCCCCGCCACGGGCTGGTGACTCAGGTTGGAAAGTGTGCCTGGGGAAGGTGTGTGCCCAATTCCCATCTGTCAGAGGTGGAGCAGTTCTCTGCTGTTCATTGGGCAGGTTCCTTTATCTCTTCACAGCCAATCCTCCCTCCAGGAGATCTCTTCTGTTCATGGGCCATTAATTATTAATTACCTGCTGTTCATGGGCCATTAATTATTAATTATCTTCTGTTCATGGCCAGTGAGTGTCCCTGCAGGGCTGATCCAATTCCATCATCCCATGGGGAGCTGCTCCGCCCAGGGGAGGAGCCGAGCATTCCTACCTGGATCCAATCTGAGCTTTGGGACACCCCAGCAGCCTCTGCCCACTGCATTGCCAGAGGAGCAGCTTTCTGCTGCCCTGCATTGCCAGAGGGAGCCCAGGCCCATCTCCAGCAGCCCTGGAGCTGCAGAGGAAAACTCCCCCCTTGTGCAGGATCCCTGCTGCAGCAGAACCACAGCTGGCACTGCAGGAGGGCTGAGCCCCCATGGGATGGGGCTGTGCCACCCCCTGACACACAGGGGACAGGGCATGGTCTGACTCTGGCAGTGCTGTTTTGTATTACTGCATCTTTTTTTTTTGTACTACTGTATGTGTATTTTTAGTTTTCCTAGTAAAGAATTGTTATTCCTATTCCCACGAGACCCTTAATTTCAAAATTATAATAATTTTTAGGGAGGGGGTTTACATTTTCCATTTCAAGGGAGGCTCCTGCCTTCCTTGGCATACAGCTGGCTTTTCAAACCAGGACAGCTGGAAACTCTGCAGTGGAAGCAGCAACCAGCAGAGAGGGTTTTACAGCCCTGCGTGGACACGAATTCCACGTGGGCTCTTTCACATGTTATCCAAGGAAATTTTGGTGCATCCTGGAATACCCACCCCAGCTCTCAGGCCCGGTTGAGCAGCAGGGCAGCCCCAGGGCTGCACTCACCATCAGAGGGAGGGCAGAGCCCACACAGGATGTTCATCAGCGTTGTCTTCCCGGTGCCGCTGTGGCCCAGCAGCGCCGTGATCTGTCCCTCGTAGATGTCAAAGGACAAATCTGCTCCAGGGCACCGCAAAAAGAGGTGTCAGCGTGGGGTCCTGGTCCCCTGGGCCAGCTCCTGCCCCTGGCTCAATCCCAATATTCACATCCACACTCTGCCTGGGGGACAGGACTGGCCTGGCATGGTGCCACAGCCACTGTGGGGTGGCCTCGTGTGAAAGCCACCCAGGGAAAGGAGGTGACAACATCAGGGAGGTGGGGAAGGGGAGATGACATCACTACATGGACATTGGGAAGTGGGGGTGATGCCAGCAGGCTCTCCTCAGTGACGAAGGGCTCATTTTTGGTTTAGACACTGTGTGAGAGAGGACAGACACAAGCACGCCTGGCATTTGTGCTCCAGGCCCCCCCCTTCCAAAAGAAACCAAAACCAGCCTGAACTGAAACCCAAGAGATCACTCAGCAACTCAGCTACTGCTCCTCTGCATCCCACCAGCAGCCAAAAAGCTGAAATGTTCTTACTTCTGAGAGCCTCCACGGTTTCCCCCTTCTTCCTGAATGTTTTCTGAACACAGCTGATTCTGAAAGAAGACACATCATGGCATGAACTATTTCAGCACCTTTACATGGCATTTTCAGTCATCAACACTCAGCAACAGACTGAAGTGGCACCAGATGTGTTAAAAACCCATGGAGGCAAGTCAAGAGACAGGACAGGTTCTCCCAAAACTTTGTCCATCTCCACCCTGGCATCAGAAAACTTCTCCTGGTCACCTCCTCAGGTATTTCCTGTGATGATAAACTGAATTATTTCAAATATGAGTCTCCTTCACATGGTGGAACAATGCTCTAGAGGCTTCCCAAGCTGGGATAAGGAACAGCTACTCCCCAGCAGTTGCACAACACAACAGGAGACTCCACAGACATGACATGGAAAAGAGGTGACAGCAGAATGGACTCCAAAGATGTGATTCCTGACAGCTCTTGAACAAAATCAGGTAAATTCTTTTATATATAAATAGCAAGTATTTTATATATATAAATAGCAAGTGTTTTATATATATAATATATATTTATATNTTTTTCCTTTCCAGAGAGGTAAAAACCTTCCTTCAAGCCCTGCTGGTTTTCCAAATGAAAAGAACAGGCAGTTTATCTGGAGGCACCAAATCATCCCCTGAAAATGAGGATGGTGAGTGGATTATGGCAGGTGAGTAACGGGGAAGAGAATGAGTTTGAAAGCAAACAGAACTTGCACATGGAGAGATGACAAGACTGTGTGAAACTGCTGGAGCTGGTGGAGGGATGATGTGGGAAGAGTCCTGGGTGGGTGAATAAAGCAACAACAGGCACCATGTTCTCAGGGGAACATCAGGATTAAAACTGGACTCCTGAGCCTGTAGATAATAAAAATACCTCTCACTACTTAAAAAATAAGCATGTATCTCCTCCATCTCTAGGATTACAACAACAAACCCCTCTCCTGACATGATTTATGCCTGGCTCCACAGCCCTGAGGATGGGATGTGCTGTATGGAGGGTTCCTGCAGTCCATGTGCTGTTTGAGCCTAGGCACTGGAGAGCCAGGAGTGATTTTCCAGCACTGTAAATGCAGGTGAGCTGCTCGCCCCTAGGCAGGGCAGGGCTGTACCTGACGGCTTCCTTGCCCTGGAATTCTGTACCTGACGGCTTCCTTGCCCTGGACTTCTGTACCTGATGGCTTCCTTGCCCTGGAATTCTGAAGGCACAGGCTCCACAATCTCACTGAAGCTCAAGCTGCCGTTGATGCTGCTCTCGTACAGCTCCTTGTAGTTTTTCCTGCGCTTTGACCAAAAGGAGGGTTTCATGAAGAAAAAGGGCGTGCGGCGCAGGCCAAACTCACCTGGGGGACAGGACAGAAAGAACTCCTGAGCAGCAACCACAAATATTATATATTATATATTATATATTATAGATTATATATTCTAGATTATATATTATATATTATACAATTTAATATATAATATATAA
>VZSU01001261.1:93211-109223 GCA_013398715.1 Nesospiza acunhae
AATATTATTTAAACAGTAAAATTTAAAAATAATATTTCAAACCCCCATCAGGGGCAGGTGGGGATTTACCTGTGCAACACCAATCAAGAAGCTGCACTGACACAAAGGGCTGAGGATCCACACGAAGGATTTGGGGAAATCCTCCAGCAGGACAATGTTGAGGCCCACAAAGCCAAAAACCAGAGTTGCCAGGAACTCCACTATCCCCACGTGCTTGGACTTCTTAAACAGAGGGGTCAGCATCAGGGCAAAGAAAACCTGAGGGCAGAGGAAAAAACAGACAGGAAAGTACTGTAATTATAATAATTGTAATAATAATGATGATAATAATAATGATACAGAAATTGTGTGGAAAAACTAAGGGAAAATACCATAGTAATAATAATAATAATAGTAATGATAATAATTTAAAAATAAAATAATAATAATAATGTAGAAATTGTGTGGAAAAACTAAGGGAAAATACCGTAGTAGTAGTAGTAGTAGTAGCAGCAGCAATAATAATGATAATGATAATAATGATAATAATAATAATAATATGTGGAGAAACTAAGAGAAAATAGCATAGTAGTAGTAATAATAATAATAATGATGATGATATAGAAATTGTGTGGGAAAATAAGGGAAAATACTACAGTAGTAGTAATAATAATAATAGTAACCATAGTAATAATAATAATAATAGTAATGATAATAATTTAAAAAACAACAATAATAATAATAACCACCACTTTTGACCACGGAGAATTAACTTAACTCTTAAGTTCTGCTATGCATTTCAAACTAATATAAGGTAGTTGGCAATGATAATGATAATAATAATAATAATAATAATAGTATGTGGAAAAACTAAGAGAAAATAGCATAGTAGTAATAATAATAATGATGATGATATAGAAATTGTGTGGGAAAACTAAGGGAAAATACTACAGTAGTAGTAATAATAATAATAGTAACAATAAAAATAAAAATAATAATAAACAATATAGAAATTGTGTAGAAAAACTAAGGGAAAATACCATATATAATATAATATATGTTCTCTCACAATATATAATTTAAAATAGAATTTCCCTGGTATAGTCATTACAGCACAGATTCATGGAATCATTTTCAGCTGGAAAATACTTTCAAGATCAAGTCCAACTGCTCCTCTTATCAACTCAGACAAGCAACTGGATACATAAATATATTTATGATGCATTTTTTATCATTTTCTGACAGTTTAGTAGGTTTTTTACATTACACTCTGTAGTAACAGTAAATGTTTTGAAGAGGATCAGGAGCGAAGAAGGGTTCTGTGGAGGACTGAAAACTCCAAACCTGATGAGTTTTCATCATATATAAACTCATCATTATAAACTCAGATGTTTCAGGAGGGAAAAGCATTTTTCAAGGTGATGGGTGACACCAGTACAACATCCTAAAACCAGGAGAAAAACCCCAGGAAGGGCTGGGACAGCTCAGATTCCTGAGCTGCTCAATCCCACAGAAACAACAAATATTTTGGCAGGGGGAACAAATCAGGTGGGAAGGGAATAAAACAGACAAAGCCCCAGGGCCAGGAATACTCACAGAGGAGACTCCATAGAGGAAGAAAAGGAGGAATATGACAAAGGCACTGCTCTGGGGGAACAGGGACGAGGCTGTGGCAATCACAGCCATCAGGATGGACATGACAAAAATCAGGCTCACGTAGAGCAGCACCCAGGACAGCCTAGGGAGGAAAAAATCAGAAAAATGAATGAATCCCCGGCCATAGAAACAGCAAAACCCAGCACTCTTTAATATTCCACAAGACTTCTACCTCAAGTTAATTCTAACTCTATGTCTCACTGCACCAAAGGGCAAGTGTGCAACAAAACCTGAATAAAAGAGCTGTTTGTAACAAAACCTGAATAAAAGAGCTGTTTGTAACAAAATCTGAGTAAAAGAGCTGTTGTGAACATCCTGGGGTTGCTCCCAGCACACAGTGAGACCCAGGGCAGTTAGAGATGCACAATCAGGTGATTCACCTTTATTTTTTGCGTAATTAATTCCCTGGTATGGGCAAAAGAGGGTAACAGAGTTGTAGGTTTCAATAATTCAAGGAATTCTGTTTAAATTTTAATAGAGGCTGCTGGGCAGGGTAATAAAATCCTGCTCTGTTGAAAAACAGAGCTGTGAGTCTGGGAACAACTCTGACCTCAGCAAACAGGGGTGGTTTGTGTCCAGGCAGCACAAAATGACACATTTCCTCTGAAACAACTAAAAAAAAAATCATTCCAACCACGCCAGGTGGATGTTTCAGTGCAGATGTGAAAACCCTGCCAGAAAGGGCAAAGCCAAACCTGTTTTTATCCCCTCGGCTATCAATGATTCCAAATTAACACATCATTTGGGAGAAAAATGAAATATTCTATTGCCCAGGCCAGTTTTCATCAGGGTGAGGAAACAATTGAAAACCTGTTGCTGAGACTGCTCTGGCACATTCAAGTTATAGAGTTGGGTTCATTTAATTCTGTGCCAGGCTGCATCTTGCCTGTTGAGCTTCTAGGAAAGGAGGTAGTGAGCCAAAAATGCCTAAAAACCTCCATAAAACCTCACACTTGATGAGGTTCAATCCCTCTAATCTGGTGTAGCTTTACATGAATAAATGCAGCAGGATTACTTATTAAAATATTCGTATTTTCATGGTACTGCAAGTGTCTCTCTGTTTTATTGTAGAGAATATTTTAGTTTTTGGTTGTTTTCACTTAAAGACTGAAAGAAATTTAGGAACTGGAGCGTGGGATGGAAGAGGTTAACTAGACAATTTTTTTAACATAATTTTTTAATATAACAATTTTTCTTTACATGTATTTAATTCTTTTTCCCTTACATATATTTCTTTTGTTTTCTTTACATAGATTTAATTTTTTTTCTTTTACAAGGAGCAGGTTATACCAAACACTCACATACCAGAAGGCAGTGTCATGGAGTCCCAAAATTTTCAAGAACTCCTTCAGCTTCCTCTCCTTTTCTGCCACGATGTGAATTGCCAAATAATACCCAAAGGGGGAGAATGCAATCACCAGGTAAATTAAAATGATTGCACGAGGGAAATTATCAATTTCCACCACTGCAGCCTCTCCCATAACCATGGCTCTGGTCAGATCCAGCTGCTCCCAAACAGAATGATTTGTCTTCAGCTGGAAGGAAGAAGAGGAAAAGTTATTTTGGCTTTTTTTCCTGATTTTTCAGCCCCATCCCAACCACTCCACCCCTGCTGGAAGGGGAAATCTGGAGAGCCCAAAACCTTCCTGACCCCAAATTCCAGGCCAAAAAGCAAGACTGGAAAACACCTGAATGCCTGGGGATGAAATGAGGAAATGTGGAATTTCTGTCACTTCAAAAGATGGAATTTGCTGTCACCACGAGCAGGGTGAGGGGAGGGAAACTGGGAAAAATTGCTGAGCAATAGTGACACCAAAATAATAAATTTTGCAGGTAGATTCTGCAGCCCCTGCTTGGAATGGCATTTTGGAATGAGAATGTGTGTTCTGAGGAGGGTTGTGCTGGATGTTCAGCATCTCTGGGATCCAAGTGGACACAAAAATCCTCAGAATCCAACCCAAGAGGATTGGGGAAATCCTGGACAAAGCAGTCTGGACAAAACATGGCCAAACCTGCTCCAAAACTGCTGCATTTTTATCAGATCCCAGCTGGGATCTGACACAGCATCTCCAGGCAGATTAAGGAGCCTGGGCAGTCCCTGGATGTGCCCTTTTTTGGGGTGAGGATGGGGTTTTGTGGGATTTTATGGGATTTTCCCAGTGGTACCTGGGCAGAATATGGCCAAACCCATCCCAAAACTTCTGCCTTCTCATCAGATCCCAGCTGAGATCTTACACAGCATCTCCAAGCAGATTAAGGAGCCTGGGCTGCCCCTAGATCTGCCCTTTTTTGGGGTGAGGGTGGGATTCTGTGAGATTTTGTGGGATTTTCCTGGTAGTACCTGGACAAAACAGTCTGGACAGAACATGGCCAAACCCACCCCAAAACTTCTGCATTTTCATCAGATCCCACTTGGCATCTGACACAGCATCTCCAGGCAGATTAAGCAGCCTGGGCAGCCCCTGGATCTGCCCTTTTTTGGGATGAGGATGGGATTTTGTGGCATTTTCCTGGACAAAACAGTCTGGACAAAACATGGCCAAACTCATCCCAGAACTTCTGCATTTTCATCAGATCCCACCTGGCATCTGACACAGCATCTCCCAGGACTGACAGGATTAAGGAGTCAGAGTCCAGGCAGCCACTGGATGTGGCCTTCTCTGGGGTGAGGGTGGGATTTTGTGGGATTTTCTGGAATTTTCCCACCTGGACAAAACCTTCCCCCAAAACTTCTGCCCTCTCATCAGATCCCAGCTGAGATTTGAGACACAGCATCTCCTGGGATTGACAGATTAGGATTAGCAGGCAGTCCCTGAATCTGCCCTTTTTTGGGGTGAGGACGGGATTCAATGGGATTTAGTGGGATTTTATGGGGTTTTCCCAGTGGTACCTGGACAGAACAGTCCTGAACAAAACAGTCCTGGACAAAACATGACCAAACCCACCCCAAAATTTCTGCCTTCTCATCAGATCCCAGCTGGGATCTGACACAGCATCTCCCAGGATTGACAGATAGATAAAGCAGCCCCTGGGTCTGCCCTTCCTTGGGGTGAGGATGGGATTTAATGGGATTTTATGGGATTTTCACAGAATTCACAGAATCCCCAGGTTGTCAGAGACCTCCAAGACCATGGAGTCCAGCCCAGCCCCAACCCCTCACCCAAACCCTGGCCCCCAGTGCCACATCCAGGCTTTGTTAAACACACCCAGGGATGGGGACTGCACCACCTCCCCGGGCAGAACATTCCAGAACTTTCTCACCCTTGCTGTAAAACACTTTTCCCTGCTATCCAACCTGTATTTCCCTTGGAGCAGCTCGAGGCTGTGAGCTCTGGTTGTGTCAGTGCTGCTGGAGACAGAGCCCAGCCCCAGCTGAGCACAGGCACCTTTCAGGAGCTGTGCAGAGTGATGGGGGCAGCCCTGAGTCTCCTTTTCTCCAGGCTGAGCACCCCCAGCTCCCTCAGGGGTTCCTCACAGGGTTTTTTGTGTTCCCAGCCCCATTTTATGGGATTTTTTTGGTGGGTTTTGTGGGATTGCTCACCTGGATGATGGCAGCATCAATGCAGGCCTGCAGGGCTGTGAACCCCGAGCTCCAGTAGGTCACAGACTCGCAGCTCTTGCGCAGGCTGGAGCACGTGGCTGCAGGGAAAACGGGCAATAATCACCTTCAGGAGCCTTTCCGTGCCACAATTCCAGGGTAAAATCCCAAAAAATTGAGTTACAGCTGCTCCACTCCCTGATAACACCACCAACAACCCCCACAAACCAATATACGCCACACCGGGCCAGGAAAAAGGGAAATGTGGGATGATTTTCCAGCTTATTCCCTTGCAGGTTTACCTCTGGATTACCATTACTATCTGGATTTACTATTAAATAGGCAATAATCACCTTCAGGAGCCCTTTCATTCCACAATTCCATGTTAAAATCCCAAAAACTGAGTAACAGCTGCCCCACTCCCTGATAACACCACCAACAACCCCCACAAACCAATATACACACAACACTAAATCAAAAAAAAGGAAAAAAAGGAAAATCTGTATTATTTTCCAGCTTATTCCCTTGCAGGTTTCCCTCTGGATTACCATTACTATCTGGATTTACTATTAAATAGGGAATCAGCATCTTCAGGAGCCTTTCCATCTTTCCATGCCACAATTCCACATTAAAATCCCAAAAAATTGAGTTACAGCTGCTCCCCTCCCTCATAACACCACCAACAAACCCCACAAATGCAACACCAGGCCAGAAAAAAAAACCAAAAAAAGGAAAATCTGGGATGATTTTCCAGTTCATTCCCTTGCAGGTTTATCTCTGGATTGTCATTATCTTGATTTACTATTAATTAGGGAATCATCACCTTCAGGATCCCTTCCAAGCCAGGCCATGCCACATTAAAATCCCAAAAAATTGAGTTACAGCTGCCCCACTCCCTGATAACAGCACCAACAACCCCCACAAACCAATATACGCCACACCGGGCCAGGAAAAAGGGAAATGTGGGATGATTTTCCAGCTTATTCCCTTGCAGGTTTACCTCTGGATTATCTGGATTTACTATTAAATAGGCAATAATCACCTTCAGGAGCCCTTTCATTCCACAATTCCACGTTAAAATCCCAAAAAACTTAGTTACAGCTGCTCCCCTCCCTGATAACAGCACCAACAACCTCCACAAACAAATACACACAACACTAAGTCAAAAAAAAAGGAAAAAAAGGAAAATCTGGATCATTTTCCAGCTCATTCCCTTGCAGGTTTACCTCTGGATTACCATTACTATCTGGATTTACTATTAAATAGGCAATAATCACCTTCAGGAGCCCTTTCATTCCACAATTCCACGTTAAAATCCCAAAAAACTTAGTTACAGCTGCTCCCCTCCCTGATAACAGCACCAACAACCTCCACAAACAAATACACACAACACTAAGTCAAAAAAAAAGGAAAAAAAGGAAAATCTGGATCATTTTCCAGCTCATTCCCTTGCAGGTTTACCTCTGGATTACCATTACTATCTGGATTTACTATTAAATAGGCAATCATCAACTTCAGGAGCCTTTCCATCTTTCCATACCACAATTCCACATTAAAATCCCAAAAAATTGAGTTACAGCTGCTCCCCTCCCTCATAACACCACCAACAAACCCCACAAATGCAACACCAGGCCAGAAAAAAAAAACAAAAAAAGGAAAATCCGGGATGATTTTCCAGTTCATTCCCTTGCAGGTTTATCTCTGGATTGTCATTATCTTGATTTACTATTAAATAGGGAATCATCACCTTCAGGATCCCTTCCAAGCCAGGCCATGCCACATTAAAATCCCAAAAAACTGAGTTACAGCTGCCCCACTCCCTGATAACAGCACCAACAACCCCCACAAAACAAAACACGACACTAAGTAAAAAAAAAAAAAAAGCAAAAAAATGAAATTTTAGGATGATTTTCCAGTTTATTCCCTTGCAGGTTTACCTCTGGATTATCTGGATTTACTATTAAATAGGCAATCATCACCTTCAGGAGCCCTTTCATTCCACAATTCCACGTTAAAATCCCAAAAAATTGAGTTACAGCTGCTCCCCTCCCTGATAACAGCACCAACAACCCCCACAAACCAATACACACAACACTAAGTCAAAAAAAACCAAAAAAAGGAAAATCTGGATGATTTTCCAGTTCATTCCCTTGCAGGTTTACCTCTGGATTACCATTACTATCTGGATTTACTATTAAATAGGGAATCATCAACTTCAGGAGCCTTTCCATGCCAAAATTCCACGTTAAAATCCCAAAAAACTGACTTACAGCTGCCCCACTCCCTGATAACACCACCAATAACCCCCACAAACCAATACATGCAACACCAAGCCAAAAAAGCCTAAAAAATGCAATTTTAGGATGATTTTCCAGCTTGCTCCCTGCGGGTTTACCTCTGGACTCGGTGTAGATGGAGGACATGGCGATGGAGTCGTGGAACCTGAGCTGGTAGGACATGGAGTCCTTGAACACCACCCCCACAAAGTTGGAGGGTTTGAGGAAACTCGCCTCCTCCAGCTCCTCCTCACTCAAATACTCCTCAGTGATGAGGCCTGGGAGGATTAAAATAGAAATATAACATATAAAATAATGGAAATAGAAAATTGTAATATGAATATCAACTGTAAAAATATAATACGATAAAAATATACTGTAATAAAATATAAATACACTATAAGCAGAAATGCACATATAAATATAAATATAAATATAAATATAATAGTAAATATATTAATATATTAAAAATATAATATTTGTAATATCAAATAATATATTAAATATACTTTACTATACTGTACTATACCTATAATATAATATAACATAATATAACATAATATAATATAACATAATATAATATAATATAATATAATATAATATAATATAATATAATATAAACCTTCTAAGAACATGGAGTCAGATTCTCAATTCCTCCTTTGTCCTGGGGACCCCTGAAAATACCACACTTTCCAAACACTTCTGGCTGACCTCTGCTTGCCCAGACAGTTTTTTGGCCCGAAAAAAACCAAAAAAAACCCCAAAATCAGAAAAAAAAAAACCCAAACAAAACCAGCAAGAAAACCCTAAAAACCAACAAAAAAACCCTATAACCAGAAAAAACGAAAAACAAACAAACAAAAAAAAAAACCCTAAAACCAACAAAAAATACTCCCGAGCTCCCCCTTCAAACACAAGTTCCAGAATGAGATAAGAGAGGAGAAATAAAATTATTTAAGATGTCAATACCATCCTCAAAGTTGTCAAAAGCCACTTTCTTCATGATCTCCCGAGCCAGGGCTGTGGGTGGGGTGTAGCCAATGACAAAATTCACCAGCACTGAGGGGTCCAGGGGGCCCAGGTCTGTGTTGGGCACCTCATCATATTTCCTGTGAGGGTGCATCATGCTCATCAGGATCAGCCAGAAGAGGAAAAACAGAGGGAAAAGCACCTCCTGTATGAAAAAAAAATGGAATATTTTATAATTCAGTGTTTAAAGGGGCAAAAAAAATTCAATATATAATCATCAAGATCAGCCAGAACGGGAGAAAGCACAGGGAAAGCAGCTCCTGGACAAAAAAAATTAAATATTTCAAAATTTAGTATCTGAAAGGGTCAAAAAAATTTCATATATGCTCATTAGGATCAGCAGAATAGGAAAAATAAAGGGAAAAGCACCTCCTGTATGAAAAAATGTGAATATTTTGAAATTCAGTATTTCAAAGGGTCAGAAAAATTTATTACATAATTATCAGGATCAGCAGAACAGGAAAAACAGTGGGAAAAACACCTCCTGGATGAAAAAAAAAAATGGAATATTTAAAAATTCAGTATCTGAAAAGGTCAAAGAATCTCATTATTTACTCATCAGGATCAGCCAGAACAGGAGAAACTTTGGGAAAACTCCTTCTGCACTAAAAAAATATGGAATATTTCAAAATTCAATGTTTCAAAAGTACAAAAAACTCATTATATACCCATCAGGATCAGCAGAGCAGGGAAAATAGTGAGGAAAGCACCTTCTGTACCAAAAAAATGAAATATTTCGAAATTTAGTATTTCAAAGATTGAAAAAAGTTCATTGTATACTCATCAGGATCAGCCAGAACAGAAGAAACAGAGGGAAAAGCACCTTGTGCACCAAAAAAAAATGGAATATTTCAAAATCCAGTGTTTGAAAGGGTCAAAAAGACTCATTATATGTTCAGGATCAGCAGAACACGGAAAACAGTGAGGAAAGCACCTCCTGCACCAAAAAAATAAATATTTTAAAATTAAGTATCTCAAGGGGTCAAAAAAATTCATTATGTGCTCATCAGGATCAGCCAGAAGAGGAAAAACAGAGGGAAAAGCACCTTGTCCACCAAACAATTGGAATATTTCAAAATTCAATGTTTCATAGGGTAAAAAAAATCTCATAATATACTCATCAGAATCAGCAGAACAGGAGAAACAGAGGAAAAGCACCTTGTGCACCAAAAAAAAACCCAATATTTCAAAATCCAGTGTTTGAAAGGGTCAAAAAGACTCATTATATGTTCAGGATCAGCAGAACGGGAAAAACAGTGAGGAAAGCACCTCCTGCACCAAAAAATTTGATTATTTCAAAAATCAGTATTTCAAAGGTTCAAAAAACTTCATTATGTTCTCATCAGGATCAGCAGAACAGGGAAAATAGTGAGGAAAGCACCTCCTGCACCAAAAAAAAAAGGATTATTTCAAAATTAAGTATCTCAAAGGGTCAAAACATTTCATTATGTACTCATCAGGATAAGAGGAAAAACAGAGGGAAAAGCACCTTGTCCATCAAACAATTGGAGTATTTCAAAATTCAATGTTTCAAAAGTTCAAAAAACTCATTACATACCCATCAGGATCAGCAGAACAGGAAAAACAGAGGAAAAGCACCTTGTGCACCAAAAAAAAAAGGAATATTTCAAAATTCAATGTTTCAAAGGTACAAAAAACTCATTATATACCCATCAGGATCAGCAGAGCAGGGAAAATAGTGGGAAAAGCACCTTCTACATCAAAAAATAGAATATTTCAAAAAACCTCCTCATGTTTCCTGTGAGGAGCCCCTCACCTGGACGCTGCTCTTCTTGGTCCTGCACTTGATCAGACAATTCTTGAAGAGCAGAGCTCGGGTTTGCCTCCACACTCCTGCATCTCTTGGAGCACCCGGGGCCATTTTCTGGGCTGCTTCCAGAAAAAAATACAAATTTTGTATTAAATGGCAAAAGAATTTCCCGATCTGAGCTGGGCAGCTGCAGCGCTCAGCACCCCCGGGCTTGGATTGTCACAGAGAGGTTTCACTTTGAGTTCGCCGTGGTTTAATAATTCCTGATACTGGTTATGTGTCTGACACTGGGAACTGGGAATGGGAGAGACTGGAACTGGGAGAGACTGGGAGTGGGAGAGACTGGGAACTGGGAGAGACTGGGAATTGGGAATGGGAGAGACTGGAACTGGGAGAGACTGGGAACTGGGAGAGACTGGAACTGGGAGAGACTGGGAATTGGGAATGGGAGAGACTGGAACTGGGAGAGACTGGGAGTGGGAGAGACTGGGAACTGGGAGAGACTGGGAATGGGAGAGACTGGGAACTGGGAGAGACTGGAACTGGGAGAGACTGGGAATTGGGAATGGGAGGGACTGGGAATTGGGAATGGGAGAGACTGGGAACTGGGAGAAACTGGGAATGGGAGAGACTGGGAACTGGGAGAAACTGGGAATGGGAGAGACTGGGAACTGGGAGAGACTGGGAACTGGGAATGGGAGAGACTGGGATTGGGAGAGACTGGGAATTGAGAATGGGAGAGACTGGGATTGGGAGAGACTGGGAATTGGGAATGGGAGAGACTGGGAACTGGGAGAGACTGGGACTGGGACAAACTGGGAACTGGGAATGGGAGAGACTGGGAATGGGAGAGACCGGGAATTGGGAATGGGAGAGACTTGGAATGGGAGAGACTGGGAATTGGGAATGGGAGAATTTGGAATGGGAGAGATTGGGAATGAGAGAAACTGGGCATGAGAGAAACTTGGAATGGGAGAAACTGGGAATGGGAGACACAGGGAATGAGAGAGATTGGCAATTGGGAATGAGAGAAACTGGGAATGGGAGAGACTGGGAACTGGGAGAGACTGGGAATGGGAGAGACTGGGAATGGGAGACATGGGGAATGAGAGAGATTGGCAATTGGGAATGAGAGAAACTGGGAAAGAGAATTTGGGAATGGGAGAGACTGGGAATGGGAGAAACTGGGAATTGGGAATGGGAGAGACTGGGAATGAGAGAAACTGGGAATTGGGAATGAGAGCAGTTGGGAAATGGGAACGAGAGAAATTGGCAATGAGAGAAATTGGCAACTGGGAATGAGAGAAACTGGGGATGAGAGAAACTGGGAATTGGGAATGAGAGAAACTGGCAGTGAGAGAAACTGGCAATTGAGAACGAGAGCAATTGGGAATCCATGTGGGAATCTGGGCTGAAGATGCCCCAGGACGCCCTGGAGCCACCCCAGGGCAGGAGCAGCTCTAGCCCAGCTCCCGGGCCCTGAGTTAAGCCAGGCTTATTCCCATTTCCCCCAGGTGGATCCCATGCCAGCAGCTTCTGTGGAGCAGCACTGGCAGGAGCAGGGCAGGCAGAGCTGCCCCGGGGCCAGCTGTGCAGTGAGGTGTGAGTAACCCCCTTCCTTCCCTGCTGGAGCACAGCCAGCACCACTCACTGCTCCTGTTTAACCTCTTCATCACTCCCCAGGCTGCACGTGGCCCCGGGGAGAGGAAAACGAAATGAGATTCATAAATGGGATTAAATGGGAAATGAATTCCAGGAATGGCTGCACGTACCTGGCGAGGGCTGGGGGCTGCAGGGATTTTCTCTCCTGGGTTTCCCACCCTTTTTGCTGCCTGAGGTTGGCAGTCAGGGCTCAGCCTCCATCTCCCTCTGCTTCCTCAGCTGGGAACGTTGGGACATTTCACCTGGGAGGGTGAGACAACACCAGGAGCTGCTCAGAGGGGACAGGTGGCACAACCTCCTGCAGCACCAGTGACAAACTGCTGCTTTTGGCTTCTCTGCTGCCTCTGCCAAGGACTGAAGCTCTCGAGATGGTATTTCATGTTCACACTCAGGTGTGTGTTTCTTATATGGATAAGAAGAAAGAAGATAAGAAATAAAGAATCTTCTTTCTTTCTTATCCATATTTCCATCTTTATTTCTAATATGGGTAATTTTTTATCCATATTACAGTCTCACAAGGGGTGAGCTCTGCAGTATTTCACTAACAAGCTACAAAACAGCTCTAACTATCTTTCTCTACGAGGTCTTTTAAGGATAAACTGTCCAATTAAGAAATGAAAATGACACCTAAATAATTTTCACTTTTAACCCAACAACCAACCACCCACGGCCTGCAATGTGGATTTTTATCCAATTACACAAAACCACCCAAACTCATGGAGAAGAAGGTGAAGAAGAAGGAGCAGCCTCTCCCCTAAAACCTCCATCCTGCTTTATATATATATTACTATATTCTGAACCCTTAAACTTCAAGTTTTCCACCCTGTGATACCACACACTTCTAACCAACTCCACACCCATAATCTCAGTGCTATTCATCAATTTTGGAAGCTTCTCCACAGCCTCAGGTCAATGCAGTTTTCTCTTGGGGGTCAGTGCCTGCCAGCACAGAAAGTCTCAAATTCTCAGCCTCCAAAACTCCAACAAGAAACTGAGTAATTCCTCAAGCCTTCAGCCAAAACACAGTGGAGAATGTGGAATTTATCCATATTCCAGCCTTCCAGCTCCCAGCACTCCTTCCAGAAGCAGGCTGATGTTGCTGGTGCCTGGGCAGAGCTCTGGGCTCTCAGTTATCTGTCAGACACCACACGGCTCAAACTTCCTTCCCTGGCTGGGTTCTAATGGGGAAATCTTTTTTTGGAGCACAGACATCACCTCAGGAACGGGACACAGGAAGCTCCTCAGATGTCAGCACCACTACGAATGCACAAATATTTTATACAGAGAGCCTGTCTGAGCATGGGAGGGGTGAGAGGAGGGAAAAGGGGCTAAAAGGAATCAAATTCCCACTCCCAGGCTGGCTCCGGGGTCCTCCATGGAGCAGTGACCCCACAAGGGATGTGGGATTCAATCATTGCAAGAGAATTTCTGGGAAGGAATCCCACCTGCAGCCTGGAGTGCTGCCCTCACACTGAGACTACTTCAAAAAATAAAAATAAAAATAAAAATAAAAATATTTTCCTTAAAAAAAAAACCCAAACACCCAACTACAAAATGCTTCAACAACAAGCTATGACAGTAACCAAGCCTTGAAGGAAAAATGAGTACAACTCTTCTGGATTATTTTCAGGCAAAAAAAATCTTTCCCAGTGACAGCAGAGTGTTTGCAAAATAATCAAAAGCAGCAGTTCTTGCTTACAGGTCACGTAAATCACCGTGCTTCTCTTTTGCTCACAGCATGCCCTGCGAGTGCCACTGTTTGCACATTCCAAGAGCACTCCCAGGAATAAAACAACACCAAGGGCCCTCCTCAACACAAGGGTCTAACCCAGCAAGCCCTTCCCTCAGCCATAATGTTTTGATTGAATAATAATATTTATTATTATAACTATAATATTATTAATAATAATTAAAAATCAATATTTTCATTAAACCCCCGAACCTGGCAAAGATGATTTAACAAGATTCAATCACCGGTGCCAGTTACTGTTTTTCACTAATTATTTTCTATCCACTTCCAAAACCCAAAACACTCCCACATCTCCACTGGAACTCTGCCATGCTTTCATTTATGTCAGCCAGGTTGGAGGAAGGGTCATTTAAAGAATGTTAATTAATTTTTCATATTACACCTGCCACCTCCACGTAGGCTACAGAACGATGAAGGACACTTGAAGCAAGAAGCATCACTTGAAGGGTGAAAAATTGTATTGGGGGAGAAAAAAAACCAACCCAAACCTTCTTTGAAGGAAAGGAACACAGAGGCCCAGCAGAAAAAGCTGCCAAGGCATTTTAATGGATTAATAGCAGAAAAAATGAAGACAGTCTCAGGCTGTGAGGATCCTCCTCAGTTCAGGCACTGCCTTGTGATTTGTGTGCTGTGGCAAGTGGGTGGCACACAAAGCCTTGTGGGCATCTCAATCAAAGCCATCTCAAGGGAACGGCTGGCTTTGGCCTTTGGGGTTTAACTCCCCGTCAGAGATGCCAGTGCTTCTTAAACACTGCTCAGCTGATCCCCGGGAAGCCTCCCCTCCCTTCCAGGCACCAACCTGGCTGGAAAGGTCACACGGTGACTTAGTGCTGCACAGCACGTTTGCCTTGGCTCTCAAGCCAAAAAAAAAAAACCAAAAAACCCCAAAAACCAAAAGAAAACCAAACAAGAAGGGCTAACACAGCTAAATGAGCTGTGGCTCGAGGCAAAAACAACTCATGAGTGAACAACCCCGCGGAACAGCAGGAAAATGAGATTATTGATCTTGCTGCTACAAGGCAGCAGCCGAGGTGGTCCTTCAGCAAAACTCTGCTGTGCTCTTTACATTATTGAAATTGTGACTATAACAACAGGCAATAACAGAAATGCTTTATGTGGTAAGTTTAAAAATTGGGCTGAATTTTCTCCCTTTTCTGAATTTTCTCCCTGATCTGAATTTTCTCCCATATCAGCCCCAAGGGGAACTCCTGCCCTGCCCGAGGCTGCAAATCCCTTCCCTCCAAACTCATCCCTGCTTCCCTGTGGGGACAAGGAATGACACGGAGCAGAGCCGGGTCGGGCCGTCCCTGCACGGCTCCTGCAGCATCCTCAGCATCTTCCTGGATCCCTGAACACCCTCCTGCATCCCTGAACATCCTCCTGCATCCCTGAACATCCTCCTGCATCCCTGAACATCTCCTGAGCATCCTCAGCATCCTCCTGCATCCCTGAACATCTCCTGCATCCCTGAACATCCTCCTGCATCCCTGAACATCCTCCAGCATCCCTGAACATCTCCTGAGCATCCTGAACATCCTCCTGCATCCCTGAGCATCTCCTGAACATCTCCTGAGCATCCTCAGCATCCTCCTGCATCCTCTGAGCATCCTCCTGCATCCCTGAACATCCTCTGAGCATCCTCCTGCATCCCTGAACATCCCTGAGCATCCTCCTGCATCCCCGAACATCCCTGAGCATTCCCCTGCATCCCTAAACATCCCTGAGCATCCTCCTGCATCCCTGAACATCGCTGAGCATTCCCCTGCATCCCTGAATATCCCTGAGCATTCCCCTACATCCCTGAACATCCCTGAGCACTCCCCTGCATCCCTGAGCATCTTCTGAGCATCCTCCTGCATCCCTGAACATCCCCAGCATCCCTGAGTATCTCCTGCATGCCTGAACGTCCCCGAGCATCCTCCCGCATACTACTGCGTCCCTGAACATCCTCCTGCATCCCTGAACATCCCTGAACATCCCCAGCATCCCTTAACATCCCCGAGCACCCTCTGAGCATCCCCAACATCCCTGAGCGCCACCGAGCATCCCCCTGCATCTCTGAGCATCCCCGGCATCCTCCCGCATCCCCAGGGCGCCCCAGCCGCGGGTACCCCGCGTGTCTCACGGGGAGGACACTGCGGCTTTGCACCTCTCCCTTTTCCTCGCTCCGAGTCCCTGGCAATGCGCTTTTCTCACCGTTCAGCGCGCAGCCCCGCCGGCTCGCCTGCCCCAGCCATCGGCACCCGCGGGTAATGACGCGCACCCAGGTGCAGCCCAACTCCTCCTCTTCCTCTCCGCTCCTCCCCCTTCCCGTCCCACCCGAGCCGGAGGGGCCGGGCCCGGCTCCTGCC
>VZSU01001262.1:3756-50748 GCA_013398715.1 Nesospiza acunhae
CCTCCATCTTGCCTCTTGAACCCCCATTCTAAATGCCCAAAATTCTACTTTTTCACCCTATGACAAATTAACTATCATTCTACTCAAACCCTTGTGGCTTGTAAGTGGTACAAAAATGTACACTCACCATTTCCTGACAACGGAATAATCATGGAGAACTCCTCACACAAAGCTGGGAATTGTTTCCATGGGTTAAAATCGAAGGCAGAGGTGTTTGTGACTCCGTGCCAAGGTCTCTGAGCCCCTGCCAGGGTCTGGAGTCCCCCAGGGCAGCCAGAGGGATGTCCTGGGTCCCGGCACTGCGGCTCTGTGATGCTGAGCCCAAGTTGTAAAGTACAATCTCCTCTGGGCAGAGGCTGCTGGAGCTTTCCTTCACTGCTGAAGGTTCCAATGGCCACGGACAGAGTGCAGCAGCCCCAGGCTGCACCCTGAGCCCACCCAGGCCCTGCCCAGGCTGCAGACACCTCCTCCATGGGGCAGGAGCTGCTGCTGCCTCCCTGCAGGGACGTGGCTCAGCGCTGGGCTGGCAGCAGTGATGGGTTAATGTTTGGGCTCCGTGTCTGAGAGGGCTTTTGCACCCCAAACCCTCCCGTGGCTCTGAGACAGCCCCAGGGATGGAGCTCAGCACTGTCTGTTTGTCCTGCCACCCGTGTCACAATGCTGCCTCCTGCTAAAAGGCTCACACTGTGCTGCAGGCCCCGGGAAAGAGAGGGAAAACAGAGAAAAAACAGCTCCGGAGAGTCATGAGCCTGCAAAACTCTCCGTGTCTGCGATGGCTGCTGTCATTAGGGGGAAATGGCAGGGACAACAAACCCATTAATGCAGCTGTTAATTGGAAACAGGACCGTGTGGAGAATGGCGTTTGTAATGATGAGAGTAGTTATTAAAATACTATTTTTGCTTTTTTTAAATGGCTGACTTCAGTATAGAGTCTGGAGGAGTTATGTTTTGAAAAGTTAATTATTTCCAGGGGCCGGGAGGGGTGGGGAGGAGGACCCAGGAGGGGTCGGGAGGAGCCGTCCCGGTCCCGCTCCTGCGCCCGGCGGGGCTGAAGGCGGCCGGCGGCTTTGGGGACGGACAGACGGGCAGACAGACAGACAGACAGCGTTTGTGTGCGGACTGAGCGCAGCTGGAGCCGGGCAGGTGTGGGCTCCGGCTGCTGGGACAGTGATTCCTGCAGGTGCCCGCTGCAGGGAGCGGTGTGTGCAGGTGTAACACACCGTGCTGCACACTCCACCTGTGCCTGGAGCTGTTCCCCAGGGAATTCTGCCCCTCTGCCCCTGTGCTCAGGTGAGACCTCACCTGCAGAGCTGCCCCAGCCCGGGGCTCCCACATCAGAGGGACCTGGAGCTGCTGGAGAGAGCCCAGAGGAGCCAGGAGCTGCTCCAGGGCTGCAGCCCCTCTGCTCTGGGGCCAGGCTGGGAGAGCTGGGAATGTTCCCCTGGAGAAGGGAAGGCTCCAGGCAGAGCTCAGAGCCCCTGGCAGGGCCTGAAGGGGCTCCAGGAGAGCTGCAGAGGGACTGGGGACAAGGGATGGAGGGACAGGAGCCAGGGAATGGCTCCCACTGCCAGAGGGCAGGCATGGATGGGACATTGGGAACTGGGAATTCCTGGCTGGGCTGGGATTCCCAGAGCAGCTGGGGCTGCCCCTGGATCCCTGGCAGTGCCCAAGGCCAGGCTGGAGCAGCCTGGGACAGGGGGAGGTGTCCCTGCCATGGCATGGCATGGCATGGCATGGGCTCTAAGGTCCCTAACAGCCCAACCCATTTAGGGATTCCCTGATCCTACCACCACGAGGGTCTCCAAGCTTCAGCTCCTCTTTCCTTCTCTCAGCACTTCTTTGCTTCCAGCCAAGCTCGCTGGAATTCAGCACAAGTGTAGGATGGATGCACACCCAGCGGTACAGAAACGTACACTCACCCTTTCCCAACAAGGGAATAATCGTGGAGAAACAGGCAATTAATCATGCACAGTAAATAATTTAGTCTTTTTTTGCAACACGTGAAGCACAGTGAGTAAAAAACCACCGATTTGAGAAGAGTAGTATTAAATAAAATTATGCAAAATGAAGCTCAGCCTGCACACTGAATGGAGGAAAAACTGGGTTTTATTCAATTTCAATTAAATGGGATCTGGTTCTTCAATACGGAAAAACTAGATTAAAACTGAGGCAAAAATTGAATCCCATTAATATTACCAGTAAATAAAAATACATTGTTTTTTGGTTGAGGGAGCTTTAATAATAAGAGGCATCATAAGGAGAGAAATCAAAACTGGATTGTACATTCACCAGATTGTTCAATACAAAAGCCAACAAAATTAGCCCATACTGATGTGACAAGCAAGAAGAAATATATTAGTTTCCAGCTCACAACATTCCACTACAAGGTATCATTGGAAAACCGAGTCAATTTTGATATCAGTCAGATCCCGATTAAATGAGGGCAATCCCACAGGCCTGGCCGCTACAGGAGAGGAAAATGGATTTATTGCAGCCCCTCCCCTGCTCTCCAGCAGGGCCTGGGTGGGCAAGGGCTGCCAGGCTCGGGGTGGCCAGCACAGCCACTGCCATGTCTGGGGGCAGGAAAGCCCAGGAAAAGTCTTTTTTTTAATATTTGCAGTGAGATTGAGTTCTTCATGTCTGAAATGATGCTGTGGGTCAGCCTGAATAATGAGGGCTCTCTGGTGCTTGTCATGGAAGGTGACGTGTTCCAGAGATATAAATATGTATTTCCAAGGCTGTTCCAGGAAAAGAAAAAAAAAAATTGGGTCCAGGAGAGAGATTTCCTAATATCCATACCTTAAAAATGTGATACTAAGCAAACAAATTGAAAAACAAATATTTCTTACCTAAAGTGTTTCTGCTGGCTGGGGACAGAGTGAGAACTGCAAATGGAGAATGAGGTTCAGGGAATAAGTCAACACTGAAGGAAATACGGTAATAATAACATTAACAACAATATGAACTATATTATTATTAATAATAATAATAACAGTAATAATATCGTGTACTTTTTAAGGGTTAGGGTAAAATATTTTAATCAGGCATTCTCTAAGTAAGTGGAAAGTGCCCTGTTGAGTGAAGTGGCTAACGAGGCTCCATGTGGGTCTCCAGAGCAGCTCCTGCCTTGCTCTGCCAGGAAGGGCAGAGAATTAAAGGCCTGTGAGGAGGCAGGAGCACCCCGCTGCCTGGACAGCTTCCTTGCCAGTGTAACCTGGTAATTGTGCTGGAGCCCGGCCTCCTCCTTTTGCCTCAAATCCTGAAATGTTAATTTTCATCTCTGATTAAGCTGCAGACCAGTCGAGGCTCCTTTTATTAAGTCAGGCAGACTCCTACCTGCTTCCCGAGGGCTAAATTTGGCTGGCAAAGCCATTGTAATATTGTGTAATTAATTTGCCAGTCAAATAATTTCTGCAGGGCTCTAATTTACTTATCTGTCTGCAACACTAATGAATCTCCCAGCTCAGTACTTTAATCATGTTTTCTGCCTTTTTATCTCCTTTTTTAACTCCAGCTTTCCTAATTGTTCACTATGTGCTCATCTGTCACCTGTATTTTGGGGCTGTGTTTGTTCTCACAACAAAAGGCAGCCAAGCATGTGCATTCTGTAGTTCTCCTTCATGGCTGGGAGCTGCTGAAAGCCCTCCTTGCTTTATTCTTCAATTCCAACAAGCAAGAGAGCTGAGTCAGTAACAATCAAGATGCAAAATTCCAGGAGAAAAAGCCATTTGTATTTGGAGGACTTAATGTGGTAACTTCATTCCAGCTTGTGTAACCTGTGTGCAGAACTTCCTAAAGGTGATTTTGAGCACTCTATTCCCTGATTAGTGCCAGTGGGAAATATGTTTCAAAAAATGGGAATATGACACCTGAGGACACCATTGGTGGCCATGGTGGTGGTGGGTTGCTGCTTGGACGAGATTATCTGAAAGCTCTTTTCCAACTTTAATGATTCTTTGATTCTTTGAAATGTAACATTGGCAAGTTTTTACTTGCTTAGCTTTGCAAATCACAAATCTGTAGTAATTTTTTTTTTCTAATGCATTTATTACATAAAATGCTGTGCTGAGTGGCACATTTCTGTAGTGTTAAGTACTTCAGTGTTGTTCCAGCACACCAACTCTGATGTTTGTCACTTCACAGTTTTCCTGGTATCTAACAGGAATGTTTTGTGAAGGAGAACAGGGATGCTCAATAAAAGATAAATAATAATACAGAATCACTGAGGATGGAAAAGCCCTCCCAGCCCATGGAGTCCCAGCTGTGCCCATCCCCACCCTGTCCCCAGCCCAGAGCCCTGAGTGCCACCTCCAGAATTCCTGGGACACCTCCAGGGATGGGCACTGCCAACCTCCCTGGGCACTTCCAATCCCTGAGCCCCCTTTCCATGGGGAAAGTCCTGCTGGGCCCACCCTGAGCTGCCCTGGGCCAGCCTGAGGCCGTTCCCTCTGCTCCTGTCCCTGTTCCCTGGGAGCAGAGCCCGACCCCCCTGGCTGTGCCCTCCTGGCAGGGAATTCCAGAGAGGGAAAAGATCCCTGGGGATCCTCCTTTGCTCCAGGCTAAGAGGCTGGAATTCAGGTTGGAATTCTGCACCCCCTCATCTGGATACCTCAAATAAATGGATGATATGGCCATGTGACGAAAGAAAAATAAATTGATGTATTTAAGTGTACATGGCTGGTGCCAGGTGGGCTCAGGTGTTACAGGAGGTGTCAGACACACCTGGGAGCAGGGACCCGCAGCTCTGGCATTGCTCCAGGGCTGGATCCATCGCACCAATCCTCCTCACCTGTTTGTTTTACACCACTGGGCTTTGCTGCTGCACTCTACAGAACGGGAGCATTGGTTTTCAGAAGGAACTTTGAGTGTAAACATTTAGTCCTGAGAATAAGTGCCGCGGTAGGAAGCGGTGCTGGAAGGAAACACAGACTTGTCCATCTGTCTCCTCAGAGCCCTGCTGTGATCCCTGTTCCCATGCAGCCCGGGGACTTTGGAACAGAGCTCTTGTAAGCTCCACCAGCCTGCAGAAGAGTCGCTTGGAAAACAGCGAGTTTACGCTTGGAAAACTCGAGTTTATGCATGTATCTGACGAGAATTGACGAAAAATCAGAAACTTGAGTAGATCAAAGAGAAGCCCATCCCCAGGGCCTCCCTGAAAGGCTGAGGTTCCCTCCCGAGGTACCAGCAATGAGTTAATCCCACCAAGGAATGCGGAGGGGCTGCCAGATAACAGAGTGACATTGTTTTTCCCTGATGTCAGCACAGAAACCCAAACACAAAGAGGTGAATGTAGTCCTTGGAGGCAGCTGAATGTGGAGCTTGTGCCGGCATCCAGCCGCATTGAAACAAGATGACAAAGTGTTTCCTGGAAGCAGGGGCTGGCTCCGGCCAGCTGGGCCAGCCACCGAGCTGGGGAGGGTCAGGGATGTGCCCTGGTGGGGAGGATCGGGGATGTGCTGTGGTGAGAAGTGGGGAGGCTCAGGGATGTGCCCTCAAGGATGTGCTGTGGTGGCAAGGATCAGGGATGTGAGTTTGCCCAGAGCAGGACAGGGCCTCATCCTGCTCCCTGCTGTTTATGAACACGCAGCTCTGCTAGGGCTGGGGCTTCACCCTGTAATTCACATCCATCCATGGGCATTTTATTTTCCTTCTCAGTCACTTTAAGGTAGCTTATTTTCTCCCGTGGCATCCTAGTGCTGTGTCTTGCCTGCATAATTCACCTTTTCTGTGTTTGGTAGGTGATGAGGTCTAGAGGATATTCAGACGAGGCTGGAAGAGAAGCCTTGTTTCACTTCAATATAGGCAGCACTTGTATTGCTGCCACAGGGACAGGAATCAAACACTTGCTGATAGGCTCTGGATGTGGGGCTGTTCTTCTCAGTAGGAAGAATGTGCTCTGCATCCATCCACCTCCCAGAGGGGAAGTTCCACAACAGGGTGACTGTCCACAGCTGACAAATCCATAACACCGTAGTAATATCTGTATTATTCATTTTTGGCTACTCTGAACTCTACAGGAAAATAAACAAAAGGAGAAAAAACTGAAGAGAAAGATTTAAATAGCTTTGTGTTTTTATTGCAAGGTTGGTATTAGCACCCTTGGCTCAGCCTGGTGAGGAGCCATGGCCACTCTGCACCTTAGGTTACACACAAACCAGAGTTTGGGTATTGATTGGGAAAACCAGATCCGGCAACTCCCAGAAAGCAGCTTCTTAAAATCTGGCTGGAAGAAAGTCAAGCCATAAGTGCTGTTTTCCAACAGGATGGAAACCCCTGAGTGGCCAAGGTTATGGATGTCAAAATGGGAATGGCTGGGTGTGGAAGGGCCCTCAGGGATTGGTATTGCTGCTTGTGGGAGAATAAATTAATTTATTTAATAAATTCAATAAATTAGTATCCAGCATTCCTCCCTGTGAGGGTGGGCAGGCCCTGGCACAGAGCAGCTGTGGCTGCCCTGGATCCCTGCAGTGCCCCAGGCCAGGCCGGACACTGGGGCTGGGAGCACCTGGGGCAGGGGAAGGCGTCCCTGCCATGGCAGGGTGGATGGGACGGCATTTAGGGATTCAAAGCCTCCTAGGCTGTGAGCTGTGGGGTGGCTGGGCTGCACACCCGCATGGGATGGCATTTAGGGTTTCACACCCTGCCAGGCTGTGAGCTGTGGGGTGGCTGGGCTGCACCAAGGGCATCGAAATGGGGTTTGGGTTCTGACACTGGCGGCACCGCGCAGCTCCGGTAAAGGCAATGGACGGCGCTGGTTCTGCTGGGTCTCCTCATCGGAAGAACGTGTTTGGGTTCCTCTCCGTCGGCACCAGGACTCCAAACCCACTGGGGACCCCGGGGGATCAGCACCGTGGGCTGCCCTAGGCCCGGGGCTCTGCCTGCGGCTCCCCGCACACGGACGGGCCGCTGCCGCCCCCGGGGCTCCGTGTCCCGCTGCCGGGGCTCCATGGCCGTGTCCCGGTGCCGCCGGCGGGGCTCCGTTGCCGTGTCCCGAGCGCGGTACCGGCAGAGGGAGTTGTGTGGGGACGGCACAGGACAGGGCCGGCAGCACCACAGGCCGCAACTCGCTCTCCATTTGGGGGCGCCCGGCGCAGTGCTTTCGCAGCCGGGGATGTAGCTCAGTGGTAGAGCGCGCGCTTCGCATGTGTGAGGTCCCGGGTTCAATCCCCGGCATCTCCAGGCGCTTCATTTTGTTTTTCTCAAATTTCCTTTTTTTTTTCCCCGTCTCTCCGTGCGGCCGCTGGTTCCGCCGGACCAAGCGAGCACCGCACCTCCGGCACAGCCCGGCCCGGTGCCGCTTCCTCCCGCCCGGGGGCCCCGCGGGGAAAATGAAAGCGCGGCGGCTCCTCCGCCGGCAAAAAAAATGAGACTTGCATTGGCCGGGAATCGAACCCGGGCCTCCCGCGTGGCAGGCGAGAATTCTACCACTGAACCACCAATGCGCACTCCGTTTACTTTCTTCGCCCCTGGCTGAACGAGCTCACCGACGGCACCGGTAGCACTGACAGTGTCACACCTACTTGCTTCATTCTGTTTCTCAGCCCCACGCAGCTCTTCTCAGCCATCATTTCCAGGGGGAAAAAAGTTTTTAAAAAGTCAGCACTAGCCGTTATACATTGTTCCTCTAAAGGATTAAAAATAACCTGGGAAAGTGTATAATGCACCGACCATACACACCACAGAGTCTGGTCTGGCTGTTGGTTTGGTCTTGTTCATCTCTCACAGATGCAAGATGTCACTAATCATTATTTCTGTCATCATTTTAAAAACTTTTTTTTCTCAGCATATTTCTTGAAAACTTCTTTCGTTTCTAAACATTCTGTTTGTATCAGGGATAAACTAATAAGCAATGAGTGATTTAATGGAAGAACTTCAGGAGATTACAGGTGAAGGTTTCCAAGATTCTTTACCCCAAGCACTACAACAATGGTTGGAGTCAATCTGAAAGGTCTTCTCCAACCTAAATGGTGCTGGGATCATTCTTTACATTTAAAAGCTTTCAGATCAAGTCACAAATGTGTATTTTTGTTCCTTTTCCATCCTGGAAGGACTTTGCCAGGGGAGGCCAACGGTTAAGGGCTCAGAGGCACAGCTGACCCACAAAGGAGCCATCAGAGTGTGCTGATGGTCTCTGTGACTTGCCAGGTGATGACATTTCAGCACACTGTGCCTGTGTGTGGTGATGTCAGCAGTGAGTCCTAGATTGTGCTGTGACATGGCCATGCTGTGTCCCAAAATAAATGATCAGTTTGCCTTGGACACGCTCCCACAAACGGCCACACGACAGCCAGAGTCCAAGGAAAAGCTGCAACGAGTGCTTCACGTCAAGGGAACATGGAGATTTACGTACAAAAGTGCTGGAGAACACGGCTCAGGCAGGAGGGACAGCTACAATCACTCACCTCAGCACAGGCTGGAAGCAAGCAGGTGTTTTTTGGTTCAACCTTCTGGCACTGCAGGTCATGTTCCAGTGTCCTGTGCTTGGGTGTGCATGAACACCCCAAGGTAACAACCCAGCACAGCTCCCTTTCCTTCTCAGCTTCCACTGCCAGAAGGCAACATAATAAAAACTGTAAGTAATAATTATCACTTAGGCTGTGGCTTAAGGTTGGATTAGTCAGACTAGCAAAACAGTTTTCTCAGACAAGCCCAGGACCAAAAACCCCCAGGCACTCAGGCAAAAGATATTCATATGGAGAAGCCCTAATTCCCTGTTTTACTGTGTCTGGGAGTCAGCCACACAGAGGCTTCCCCTACTTTTGTTCTCCACCTCCTCTCATTGCTGGTGAGCTGAGGCTCTGCCAGGCAGGGACACCTGGCAACATCTGTGCCCAGCCAGCTGGGACCAGCAGCATGCCCTCAGAGAGGGGCACGGAGCCAGAGAACCGGGGCTGGCTGAGGCTGGAGAAGCCCTGTGAGATCACCGGGTCCACGGGGTCACTCAGCGCTGGCAGGGCACCTCTGATCCCTGTCCCCAAGTGCCCCTCTGCTCTGTGGGGCAGGCAGAGCAGAACGTGCTGTCTGTGCCAAGGTTTGGAGATCATTGCACAGAGGGTCCCACAGTGACAGAACTTGCGCTACCTGTTCCCAGAGCAGAAATGGGACCTGTTCTTGCACTCATGGTTAACAGCTCCCAGAACAGTTTCTCATGTGCCTTGGACTGTTCTGCAAACGCTCAGAACATCTGGGAGTGTTGGCTGACGTCCTGCAGGGAATTCTGTCACCAGGAGGAGTGTGGTGACTCCCAGGCCTCCCTGGGGCCCAAATGTCACCCCAGAACATGCTCTAGGAACCCGTTCCCATGCTGTGTGAGCCAGGCTCACGCTTGGCTTCCCTCAGAACTGACTGGGAGTAGGAGGGTGCTGAACAGGGCAGAAATCCAGACCTGCAATATGAGAAATGGTGCTCCAGAGCCTCAGAACTGCTGAAAATCTCACAGGGTCAGTTCAGCTGAGGAGGAATCAGAACCCTACTCCAACACAACAAGGAGTTCTGAGGGGTTCCTTGCCTTAGTTGTCACAATGGCTGAGAGAAGGTTCCCTGCCAAGCTGCAGTGCACAGGGATCTGTTCCGTGTGCCCCAATGGACACAGCACTGTGGCAGCAAGCCCAGGGCAGGTGACAGAGCTGGTGAGGGGACTGGAGCTCCCCTGTGAGCCTGAGACAGCTGGGCCTGTTAGCCTGGACAGGAGCAGGCTCTGGGGACACCCTAACCCTAAACCCTACACCCTGGGGGACACTAAACCCGTAACCCTAAACCCTGAGGGACGCCTCACAGCCCCTTCCAGTGTCTGAAGGGGTGTACAGCAGAGCCAGAGAGGGACCCTTCACCAGGAGCTGCAGGGAGAGGGCAACGGGGAATGGCTTCACACTGACAGGGGAAATTTAGGTTGATACGTGGAATAAATCCTTCCCTGGCACAGGGTGCCCAGAGCAGCTGGGGCTGCCCCTGCATCCCTGGCAGTGCCCAAGGCCAGGCTGGACATTGGGGCTTGGAGCAGCCTGGGACAGTGGGAGGTGTCCCTGCTTCTGTCTGAGGCCTGACAGAGCAGAGCCCAGGAGGTTCAGGTGTTTCTGCTGTGCCCCCCTGAGGAGGATGCTGCAGCTCAGGGCCACCCGCAGCCTCTCTCCCCAAGTTCAGCTGGTGCACTGTGACAGGAACAAGGCTGGATTGATAGACAGCGGTAAATTTGCTCAAATCAAGCCTAAAAGTGCAGGTGTGGCTTACCTGGGGTGTGGCAGTGGGTATCACTGCTTCCCTCCTGCCTGCTGCCTCAGACATGTGCTCCCCTGTCTCGAGGAGGGACTGTGCAGTCAGCTCATATAAAATGGGTGTTGCACTGATCTTTGTCCTGGCACATGAAAATGGGAAGTGTGATGGCACAGCTGTACCTGTACCGCTGGCTCTGGTCCACCTCCTCAGGAGGAGCTGTATTAAACCATGGACATCCTGAAAGAGCGGCTGATGGAGCTGGGCAGGGGCTCAGCCTGGAGCAAAGGAGGATCCCCAGGGATCTTTTCCCTCTCTGGAATTCCCTGCCAGGAGGGCACAGCCAGGGCGGTCGGGCTCTGCTCCCAGGGAACAGGGACAGGAGCAGAGGGAGCGGCCTCAGGCTGGCCCGGGGCAGCTCAGGGTGGACAGCAGGTTGAAAAGTTTTAAAAATTCAGGAAGAATTTCTTCACAAAGGTGTGGTCAGGCCTTGGCAGGGGCTGCCCAAGGAGGTTGGCAGTGCCCATCCCTGGAAGTGTCCCAGGAATTCCTGGGGGTGGCACTCAGGGCTCTGGGCTGGGGACAAGGCAGGCATAGGGCACAGCTGGGATTTGGTGGTCTTGGAGGCTTTTTCCAACCTCAGGGATTCTGTGATTCTGTAAATGGAGATCTTAGAAACAAAGCCCAATGAGTAAATCAGAGCACCATGAAAGACAGCAAACCTCTGTCTAAGAACCAGCTGGTGTTTCACTAACTCTCACACCAGGCAAGCCCAGTCAAGACTTCCAAAGCACTGAAGATAACAAGAGGCCTTGCAAAATGGCTTCCAAAGCCTCTCCATAAAGGTTTCCCAAGCGTGTTCCTGTCTCCTCTTCCAGACTGCAGAGAAATTGCTCCATCCTCAGCGAGTTCTCCGCTGAGTGGAGCACACGCACATCAACTCGATTTTAACAGGTCACGGAATAAGCCGAGCATTTAAAAATATCCACCTACCCAAAAGGACAAATGAATCCGTACTCTGGAGCCCTCAGCAAAGATGGTTGGAACAAAACAAACAAAACAATCCTGGTAATCTTTTAGGGGAGACTTATAATGTAGAACAACTTGTCAGTGCGGGTTAAAGTTTTAAGGCCTAGCAATTTTGACAGCGTCCCTTTGAGCACAGCGAGCGCGCGGGGACGAGCAGGACAGCAAAAGGTCACTTGGTCACACATATCTGCTGCCTCTCTGAAGTTTAGCTCAAGACCCACCAGGCACGTCCCAATTAATTATTTAAATCTGCAGGGAGAAATATTTCAGTAGATGAAAGAGCATAATCTGAAATTCCGGGGAAGTTACAGGGTGGCTGGCGTGGTGCTGAGGGAAAATGGGGAGAGATATCCCTGCCACGGGACACAGAGGAGCCACTCCCATCCAGGAATGCTGATTGCTCCAGATACCAGCCTCTCAGGGATTTTCCAATATCCTTTCTTTTTCAATGGAATCGTTCTGGATCACAAAAGGTCACTGAAACCAAATTGACAATGATACATGTGGTTATTTAAAATAACTTTTCCCGGCACAATTATTGATGATGTTGCTGGCAATCTGTAAGTTCTTTATAAATGCATGGACACCTTGAAACTGTTCATCCCAGATCCTGCCTGAAGTGTCCCAAAGGAAAGCCACCAGGCAGGCAATGCCAGGAAAATGGGAATTGGAAGCAAACAGGAGACTCAAATCCTGGATTTATTCATTATGGGATACCAGGCTGGGAATTTTCAAAAGCCACTGTATATGTCTTTGAACAGGTTTTCTAAGCTTTTCCTAATCAATTCAATGGAGAAAATACCTGGATAAACAGCAGATGTACAATCACCAGGCCTGGTTTTCATCTGTCATTGTCTGAAAGAAAAAAATAATACAGCACAAATTCTGAAGAGCCTTTTGCCTTGCTTTTGCTGAATACAGTTTCTCACTCCAGCACATGTACAGAAAATAAATTTAATAGGTTTTTCTTTTCATATTTCCTGCCACAACAAAGCTCCTTAAACGTTTAAAGAGAAAACAACTACTCTTGACTAGTCCAAGCAGTCTTGCTTTCTAAAAGATACCGTCCTTCTTCTTTTCTTTACCAACAGGATTCATGTTGTCCATCAGACCTAGCTGGGCCATTTGCCCCAGAAAAACACAGATGCTCCACATCCCTTCCTTCCATTCCCTCCTGCGCTGCCATTGCAGGGAGAGGCCAATTAATTACGGTGTTTGTTCTGCCACCAATAACGTGACCCGTGACCTTCTTCGTTTAAAGCTGCAATTTCTGCATTTGTTTCTGCGGCTCAGCCCTGATGCGGGATCTCGATGGGACGGCAAACAATCAGACATAATTACAGTGGTAATGCACCATAACAGAAAACCCAGCCCCTTTCTCCCCGTCAGAGCGCTGGATTTATCTGCTGCAGGGCAGGGGGAACACCTGAGCAGCAGCAGCAGCAGCAGCAGCAGCAGCAGCACATGCTGCTGGGCGGTAAGCTGAGCACGGGGAAAGCCATGGGCTGTACCTGCAGTGACACCCGACACCCCCAGCCCGAGATGGGAACGATTTCACACCTAACCACAGCCACCGCCAGGCACTTGCATCTTCCATCGGCAGGGCCTGCCCTGGATCCTGCTGGAAAAATCCCAGCAGACGAATTCTGCATCTGTTTCTGTCCCTTTGTCTCAGCTCTCCTGCAACTGTCACCACCCTTGCTCCTCACAAAGACATTTTCCTCAAGACAGATTAGCAGAAAACATATTTGTGAACGTATGAACAGATTTTCTTCTTATGATACATAACTTTGGCATGCAGTCAGGAAACGATGATGATCTTTTTCCCCATCTTCCCTTGCTAATGAAGAGAAACTGCCTCTGGGGTTGAGGACAAAAGGCGAACTCTCCCTGCACACAATTTACACCTGCTGAGCACATGATTTTGGGCATCTGAAATTCCTGTCTTGGCAGGTGTCCCAGAGACCAAGCCACACGCACGGAGACTTACTCTGGAGGTAATATTTTCATCCAGGCATTAAATAAAAAACAGACTTGAGAGGGATGAATTTTGCAATACTTTCAGGCATCTCATTTTTTTACTTAACCTTGTAAAACTCTTTCACTCTTCGAACTTTGAAGCCCAATGTTAAACAATCAGTAACTAAGACAAAAAGACTGTAGTAGTTGAACAGAAGCCTAAAGTAGGGGAGAGAGCAGCCCATCCCTGTTTATTGGCGGCTGCACTGTGAAGGTGGGGAGATGAGACAGAGCAGTGCTAGGGCGCAGAAAATGCTCACTTGGAAACCAGCCATAGATACATTTTGCACTCATAAACTGCCCTCTATCAATCAGGATTTGTCATACATGAACACTGACAGTGCAGCTACATGTGGGTCGACAACCACTTTGAAGGGTGGAAGAAAAGGGCATTCTCCTAGCTCTAACAAGTATTTGTTAGAGATGGATGAAACATCATCTAGTGCCATCTTGGAACACATTTATGGGGTAGGCATCCACATACAGACCTTGTGTGTGTTGGGTCATGCTGAAATTATTTGCCAAAAAAGCATTTAAGGGAGAGAGCCGCCCTCGCTGATCTCCTCCCGCGGCCGGCGAGCAGCCCGCAGAGGGACGCGGGCTCCCGGCGCTCCGCAGTAAGTGCCTCTCGGGTCTGGCTCAGCGGGGTCCGAGCCGCGGCGGGCGGGATGAGGGAGCGGGGCCGGCCCGGACGCGCGGGGGGAGCGCCTTTAAGACCGCAGTGCTTTTATTATAAACGCGTATCAGACGCATCCTGCCTGCCTTTCCTCCACATCCTGCCCTGCTGCCCAGAGCAGCCGCCCTGGATCCCTGGCAGTGCCCCAGGCCAGGCTGGGCACTGGGGCTGGGAGCACCTAGGACAGGAGAAGGTGTCCCTGCCATGGCAGGGTGCGACCGGAGCATCTTTAAGGGCTCTTCCCACCCGAACCATTCTGGGATTTTATCGTTCCCTGTGGAAGGCTCAAGAACAGCACGGGTGGATGGGATATTGGGAAGAAATCCTTCGTGTGAGGGTGGGCAGGCCCTGGCACAGGGTGCCCTGAGCAGCTGTGGCTGCCCCTGGATCCCTGGCAGTGCCCAAGGCCAGGCTGGACACTGGGGCTGGAGCAGCCTGGGACAGTGGGAGCTGTCCCTGCCACGGCAGGGTGGGATGGAATGGGCTTTAAAGGTCCCTTCCAACCTAAACCATTCCATTTGTGCTCCAAACACCACACACCCTAAAACCATATCCTTAGAAAACAATGAATCATTGCCTGGTCTTTTCCCTTTTATTTTCAATTCTTCCTCTTCAGTTGACAGCTTCTAAGCCAGCGTATCTACTAATTCCGGCTGCCACTCGAGATCTTAGCCCCTTTTAAGAGCACTAATGTTCCTGGGATAAACACTGCTCCCATCACCAGTGACTGAATATCACTGACTTTGCAGAACTCACGAAATCCAATCCTTGCAGTTGTTTACTGACTGGAAATGACACCCAGACAGCTGAAGACCACGATCAGCTGCGTGGGCGGTGGAGCCGGGCCCCACTCGTGGGCCGCAGGCCTCCGGTACCGCCTCCGGCATCGCCACGGGCGCGGCCCCGGGGAGGGGCCGCCATGGGCGGCGACCCCCATCACGCAAGGCCGGGGATGAGGAGGCCGCAGCGGGCCCCNCCTTGAACACCGCAGTGCTTTTATTATAAACGCGTATCAGACGCATCCTGCCTGCCTTTCCTCCACATCCTGCCCTGCTGCCCAGAGCAGCCGCCCTGGATCCCTGGCAGTGCCCCAGGCCAGGCTGGGCACTGGGGCTGGGAGCACCTAGGACAGGAGAAGGTGTCCCTGCCATGGCAGGGTGCGACCGGAGCATCTTTAAGGGCTCTTCCCACCCGAACCATTCTGGGATTTTATCGTTCCCTGTGGAAGGCTCAAGAACAGCACGGGTGGATGGGATATTGGGAAGAAATCCTTCGTGTGAGGGTGGGCAGGCCCTGGCACAGGGTGCCCTGAGCAGCTGTGGCTGCCCCTGGACCCCTGGCAGTGCCCAAGGCCAGGCTGGACACTGGGGCTGGAGCAGCCTGGGACAGTGGGAGCTGTCCCTGCCACGGCAGGGTGGGATGGAATGGGCTTTAAAGGTCCCTTCCAACCTAAACCATTCCATCATTCTATGATCTTACAGAGCAGTTTTCACTATCAAGTGCTCTCCCCTCCTCCCCCTGTTTTATTTAAGCGTTTAGATGGGAAAAAGAAAATACCAAAACCAGGGAGAGTGTGGCAGTTTACAGAAGTGGTGCAGAGCCCCGGGCAGCTGTCCTGTGTGTGGGTCATCCCTAAGAATGTCCCACAACAAGAGGTTCAGCCTCTGTGTCTCCCTGTCCAGGACAGCTGCTGTGTGCCTGTAGGTATCTATATATAATAAATAAGGAGGTTGCAGAGCTCATTAACTATTTTTTTTTCTTGGGTGGAGCTGGTAGAAATAATATCTCCCATTATTAAAAAAACCCAGAATTCTTAGTAAAAAATAGCACAGCTGTAATTACACTGAACTTTGTAAAATGAAAGTAAGTTATTACTTCCGCTGACTGTACTCATGGGACCATTGCTTGGTGTCCTAAACTTCTCTGAGTTCTTACCTCTGTTAAGCAGTCAGTAAATATTTGTAAGCCTGATTCTACAGGAAAAGATGGAAATGTGTGTGTGGAGAGCTTGGGTTCCAAAGCAGCCAGATTTACCCTCCTTGACTTCCTCTGGTGAACAGGTAGTACCGGTGTGCTGAGAGCAGCTCCTTTCACCTGCTGGGAAGCAGGGGCTCTCCTCTCCAAAGAATTTACATTTTCTTCTATTCCCTGCTCCTTTCCTTCTTATCTTTTCCTCGCTTATTCTTGGTTACAGTTCTTCAGGAATTTTCAGTAATGAGCAGTGACTGATTAGCCAGTTAAGACTTGGTCTGATGGTTCAGGATCTTTCTGTGTCAATATGTAAAGCAAAGTCCAGTATTGCCCCTTCAATAGCAATAAGCAGAATATTATTCATTTTAACATTAGGCATTTGGAGCTTACTTAGTCTGAAGTTGAGTAGGCACAAGTGTGCATAAAAAATGATTCACGCCCCTTGTATCTAATTGGTAGCATTACTTTGGTTGTGTATATATATGGATTTACACTTTGTTTTGCTTAATTATGTGTGTGCACAGGAGCACAGTAATAATAACAACGTTGTGAGCTAGACCTTGCTGCATAATGTAGTATTTTCTCTAGAGATCCATTTCTACCTGCTGGCTGTCCCTGACAGGAATTTAGGAAGCTGGCAGGCTGTGGTCAGTGCAGAGGCCATTCATGCAGAGCAGTTTTCCGAAGGACAGCTCCTGCAGGTTCCTTACTGCTGCCTGCTTTGTCTCCACACAAGTCTCTGCAAGCTTTAGCAAACATTTGAAAGAAATGAGAGTTTTCTGCTGTCAGTCTGCAGTTGTGACTTTCACCTTCCACTCGTAGCTGATGGTTTCAAAACAGGGCTTGGCATTTGCAAGTAGCTCAGTTAGGCAACATCTTCCTTGTGCTGGTGCTTGTTTGTGTGCTGGCAAATGGGACCTGGGGAGTTATTTTGCCTTTTTATGGGCTGGGTACCCTCAGTCTCAGCCAGAGCTCTGCCAGCCTGGCCGTACAGATTAACCAAGCCACTGCATGTTCTTGGCCTCGTGGTTGTAGTTGGCACCTGAGTCTTCGCCGGGATTAGCTGTGCCATGGTGGGTGTGCTCCTGGGAGCACAGGATGTGAGCATGCCAGGGTGCTGATCTCTGTCCCTGCCACCCTCCTGGGACCTGCTGGGCAAGGGACATCACAGCAAAGGTGGGAAATGGGAACAGGCTGGGCTCTGCTCCAGGGAACAGGGAGCAGAGGGAACGGCCTCAGGGTGGGCACAGCAGGTGGCACTCAGGGCTCTGGGCTGGGGACAGGGTGGGGATGGGCACAGCTGGGACTCCATGGGCTGGGAGGGCTTTCCCAACCTCAGTATTTCTGGGGATTCTGTGAAATAAAAATTAAAGGGTGCAAAAAGAAAGCTGAAGCAAGTGGGACAGAAGTAGATCACCCTTTAAGGAAGGAAAGATTCCTGCGCTTCCACTGCTCCATGGGTGCTTGTGGATCACTGGAGCCACTTGGGGTAAACACTGCAGGGCACAGAGACCACAGAGCTGTTTGCAGCACCAGCTCTTGGGCTCTAGGGCTCCACTAATTAGCTCTAATGTAGATGCAGCCCATTTCTTCCAAAAAGCTTCACTTTAGGAAATAGCTTTTGTTACGTAAGTAACAGACAGTTTGTAATCAGAGCTCTTCCACAACATCATGGTATTGATTTTGGAAACATTCCATATCCCTAAAAGGCTCTCTCTGGGCCGGCTTCCCGAGCCAGCATGTAGCTCTGTCTCCAGGGGTTTCCAGGTGAACTCACCCCGAATCACAGCCAGATCCTGTGGATGGAGTCCAAAGTCTTGGACTGGGTTGTTTTTATTTGCTTTGCAAAGCTTCTCAAACGAAGCGTTGGTTCTGATTTCAGAGTGATTCTGAACGCAGGCCCCTCCTCCAGGATTTGATTTGCATGTGCTATCAGGTCTCAATCTGTATCCCAGGATATAAAACTAGGCTACTTCCTTGCCACACCTAAGTATTCACCTAGTTAGTAGCTATTTTTTGAGCAGGTTCCTGATTGTGTGTGCAGGTATATGTCCAGTCTTGTAAAAAGCAAAACACCTTCTTTTCTAACCCTTGCTCCTTCGGTCTTTGGCCAGGGAGCGGAAGGAAGAGCATGGATAAAGTGCCAGCCTTGGGATCAAGTTGAACCGGCAGACTGTCTTCCAATATCCGCATTAAAAATGAGGGGAAGGAAGAATATATTAAAAAAAGGGAAACAGCTCTAAATTAACTGTATCTGACAAGTGCATTTCTTTCTAGTGGCAGTTATTGGCTCACAGTCATTGTACTGTGTGCGCGGTTGATGGCTGATGTTAACCCCCACCAACAGTGAAAGCAAGAGTGACTGTCTGAGAAGTTTAAGTTAAAACAACATTGGCACAAGAACACAAAAGTATGGAAATCATCCTGCACACATTAGTCAATGATCAGGCTGGAGACCAGGCTTCCCACTCCTTCCCATGGGACAGGAGGGAATTGAAATACTTTCATCTAGAACTTGATAAATATATTGTGGTGTGTGTATGCTGGGAAAGCTCAAAATACCTGTTGACATTGGAGTTTCTTTGTATTCCTGTTAGTTTTTAGATACAATTCTTGGGATTACAGCCGTCCCTGTCTGCAGTGTTGCCTCATTCCCAGAGACCTGCTACTGTCTGTGGCAAGACTATTGCAATTGAAATTCCAAGAGGGATTTACACAGAGGACTTTTCCCCTCATCATCTGTAAGTGGGAGGGTAATGAGGCAGCAGAAAAAGAAGTGGTTAGGCTAACATTGAAACACCAGACAACAGAAAGAGGAGCTAAAAAAGTTTGTTCCTTGTGGGACAGAGTTCACAGCAGTGGTTCCATCATCTAAAGCAGGGTGGGAATATCTCGGTGTCTGACTACAGAAGGCAGATGAAGCAGTTGGAAGCAGTAGGACCAAGAGGAGGCATGAGGATAGCATACCTATTTTCTGCTTTGTTTCTCCTTTATTTTTGTGCCTGACAAGTGCTACAGCCGCTTTTGGGCATGGGAGCCGAGCTGGTTGCCTGTGCTGGAGCGTGGGAAGGACTTTCCCCATATGGTGAAGTGCTGCTTGGCTTCCACTTATGGCACAAGGTGGCCGGGGGGATTGGGGGTTTAAATCCTGCATGCAGGATGTTCCATGGCTGTGGGCTGACCCTGTGAGCTGGATGGATATTGCAGGCTGTGTTCCTGTGCTTGGCTGGAGAGGTGGTCTCGGATAATGACTTTAATTGCAATGTCTACCTTGTTTTTGAGAGCCCAGGGTGACCGGGGAGGCTCCAGGGCAGGCTCTGGAGGGTGGCTGTGTCCGTGCTGTGTCAGCTCTGGTAGGACCCTCTGGAACCCTTCCCTGGGGTATGTTGGGTTGTGCCTCACCAGACATCTGCCTTGCTTGGGTTGGGTTAAGCTTTAATCAGTTCCTTTCCAGCTACTTCAGTTGCTCTGGCCTGACATCCCGTGTGACATGAACCACTCCCAGCTTCTCAAAGGCACACGAGAGACAGCTTGCTAGATGACCTGCTTAAGAGGGTGCTAACTGGGCTCTTTTCTGGTTCCATCCCCTCTTCTGGATGGTTGGCCACTTCCTGCATTGACACACCCTGAAACTGCAGGTAACAGACCAGTACAGCTTAAAGGCTGAAAGTACCCTAGTCAGAACTTAACTTGCTGGCCTTGCTGCTAGGCCTCCGTGGCCACCTGGAGTAGTCCTGCGAGAGGGATGAGAGCTGGGTTGGAGGCAGCTGAGGGTAGACTGCAGCTCTTTGGAGAGGCAGGAGCAGTGCAGGGCTCAGCTCAGCCCGGGGGGACATCGGTCTGCACTTCTCATTGTCCCAAACTCACCTGAGAAGCTTTGGGAAGGAAGGAATTCGACAATGCTCCTGCGCCAATGGCAGGTTATGCAAACCATAGTGGAGATGATTATAAGTTTTCTATTTTTAAGCCCTGCATGGAGTGACTCATTTTATTAGACGTGTTCATTTGCAATGGAATGCGAAGCGCCCGGATTCCATGGTAATGGCCTCGTAAGGCACACGGGTATCCAACATAACAGATTGGGTTTCTCCTCCCGATTTCCAGGGCTGTGTGTCTCGGAGCCTGTCTGATGGCAGCGCGGGGCGGCTCACGCTGCTGCAGCACAGCTCTGCGGCCTCTATCCATCTGTCCCTCTGCTTCTGCTGCAGTACCCATCCTGCTTCATCCTCCTGGCCCTGGGGCTGAGCTCCCCGCCATTCCCCTCCCTCACTCCTTTCATTCTTTCCCCCAGCTTTGGCCATGGGTGCTCAGACCCAGCCCTGTACCCGAGCAGAGAAGCGCTGGCGGTTGTGGCGCTTCCCTTCCAGCCACCCGCTGCCTCGGGTGGGAGTGGGTTGCACAAGTCCCAAGAACACCCAGACAATAGTCTGGCAGCTGGCTGGGCCGGGCATTACAGGAAGTAAGGAAGGCAGCCACTCCCAGGAGCTGTGCCAGCCTGGTGAGGGCTGCGGGTGGCAGAGGTTTGTCATGTGGGACGCGCTGTGCAGAGGCATCTGCCGAGGATGGCTGTTGAAATCCCTTCTTTAAAACCCAGGGTGTAAGTGGTGCCTTGTGGGGTTTTGGGGTTGGAGCAGGGTCAGGAGTGCATTGACTGCCGAAGCGGAGCCCTTGCATTTGACACAGCAGGTTCAGGGTCTGATACCTGGGGAGGGTCACCTGGGGACCTTACAAGGGTGGGGAGCTGGTCACCAGCCTGGGTCTGGAGTGGGACACTCCTCTGCAAGTGGCTGTTCCATGCTGCTGTAGTCCAAGTGAGTGTGACTGATGGGTAAGGAATGCACCAAGGACTTCCTACTGTGACTAGGGTTTGTATTAACTTTTGGAAATTGAAAGCAGGAACTTGTGCTGATAAATCTTTTGTGTAGTTTCCATTTTCTGTAGGCTGCTCTCCCCGCCCCTTTGTGTCCTTTCAAGTTTAAAGTCTATTTCTTCTTATCATGAATCCTTTAATAGCAGTTTGAGCTCATGTCCCTCTGAATCTTCACCAGTGCTCAGCTGTTCCTGGGAACTGTTCCCTGGGGATATTGAACTCCTTGGACAGATCACTCTATGCAGTAGCTACTCCTTGTGACGTGCTCCTGGCTCTTCCCACGCCAGCCAGGGGCTCCTGCTCCTGCCACAGCTTGTTCTAGAGCCTGTCAGGGACCTCAGCCCACCCTCCAGGTGAGGCCATGGGTCCAAAGGTGCCATTTATGGCTTCTATTGAAATCAAGGGTAAGGCTTAACATGCAGTTTTACTGTGTCAGATGGCAATGACAGCACTGAAACACTCAGAGCCGCTTTTAAAGGTGATTCAGAATATTTACGTGATGGAAAGATGACATTTCTGACTGTAGTGCTTCTCATGCTGGTTGCTATTATAATTTTCATTAAAGTAAAATCCCATTTCTGTCACAAGCTATTGATCTCAGTTTGAAGAGAGGCAGGTTTCAGTACCTGCTCCCAGAAGAGGAGGGATTTGTGAGCCTGGGCTCGTCCCTGGTACAGCCTCCGTGGGAACCACATGGGCTACATTCCTTCCCCTTTCATCTGCACTGGGGTGGATCCTGCCCAAAGCTGGCAGCAGCCTTCCTCAGCCGTCTGGGACAGAGCTGGGGGAAACCCATCAGCGTCTGTTCAGAGCCTCGCCTTTCCCTGCGGCTTGTGGCCACCAGGCAGTGTTCTGGTCATCCTCTCCAGAGCAGACCTTGTGAGCCATTTGCTGCCTGCAGAGCTGTTCCTTTGGGAAGAACCAGAGCTGTGCTGTGCCCTGGCAGAGCCTGGGGCAGCCTGGTGCCGGCGGTGCCCGGGCTCTGCCCACCTGCAGTGCCCTGAGCTCACCCAGCCTCATCCAAACACATCCTCAGAAATGCGGGCTCGTTTCCCGGGATGCAATTGAGCTGTTCCAGGTGTAAAAGTATCATCTGGCTGGAATGTCTGTCTGGCTTTGTGCTAGAGTGGCTTATGCTAAGCCCTATTTTCCTTTCTCTCCTGGATAAGTTTCTCTTAGGGATGGAGAGCAAGATTGATGTGGCAATTTGAGCAGCTGGTCTGCTGGGAGAGTTCCTTTCTCGGGAGAATTGCCTGGAATCGGCTCCCAGCTCTGAGGAGAGCTAATGCAACACGCCTCGGGGCCAGGCAAGGAGTGGGGAGCCCTGAGGCCAGAAATCTTCCTGCACAGGGCCATCGAGTCCCTTTCTGGGTGTTAGAGACACTACCTGCAGGATGAAAGTGGGAAAGCTGTGCCCTGTGGCATGTCTAATATCACTTCAGCTGGAACAGCTGTACCTGGCTGGGCTCAGGTGACAATCACTGAGCTTCTTAGTCAGTGGTTAGTGTACCTTGTGCAAATTCCATGGAAAGGAATGCTGGAACTGGCAGGTGTGTCCCTGGTGTCCCAAATGAAGTCTCAGGAGACGTCCAAGCCAGGGGACGAGAAGCAGGGCTGAGTGGTGTCTGTGCTTGCAGAAACCCTGGTGCTGAGCAGGGATTGTGCTTCAGCCATCACGCTTCCTCCTGAGCTCATACAGCACGGAAAGGGCACGCTTCCCTTTGTCTTCCTGCAAGCCAGCATCTCTGCACATGTGTGACACGGCTCCTTGGAAGATGCTGATTTGTTCCTTTTCAGCTCCCTGGATTTTGTGTTCTGACACAGGCGCTTGGAGGGCTCCAGGCTCTCAGAGACACCTTTGCTGCTGCATGAGGGCTGTGGAACCACTCCAGTACTGCCACCAGCCTTCCTTGGGCAGCAGAGCTGTCATTCCTGTCTCCTGGCAGCCTCGGGCACAGGTGTGTGTCCCACAGCGCTGAGTGGGGTGTGCAGTGCTCCTGTCACCATCTCTGTGCCATGGCTGCAGGTGCGGGGGACCGATGCCTGCCTGAGCTCCTTCAGTGTGGGGATGGCCACGGGACTGTTCCAGCTGCTCTCCTGGATGTTCCCGCTGCTCTTCCAATTCCTGTGCTCTCCTGGATTCCACCTTGTAATACAACTTTGTGACTGTCCATAGTCTTCCTCTCTGTTTTCACAGAGGTGCTGTGGTGTTTGAGGCCAGACCTCCGCAGTAACTTCCCTCCCAGGAGCTTTCTTTGCTGGGGTTCGTCTGTCACTTTTCTCTTTCACTCCCTGTCATGGCACAAAGGAAAGATGAAGCTGATCTTTTTTTTGCAGCCATAGTAAGAAGTAAATGGAAAATGTGATACAGGAAAGGCAGTCATGGTGGGAGTCTGCAAGAGCATAAATGCTCCTCTTTGGAAAAACCTGTGGGAAGCCGCAAGTCTTGGCCTTCTGTACACGATCCCTTACACAGTTTGTACACAGAGCAGCTCTGCATCAAATGCCTGAAATTGTGTGGGGGATTTCCCCCATGCTCAGTGTGCTGCAGGCAAATGCTCAGGGAATGAGGTCAAGCTTTGCCTTGGGAGGGACTTCAGACCTCCTCTCATTCCGTGGGCAGGGACACCTTCCCCTGTCCCAGGTGGTCCAAGCCCCAATGTCCAACCTGGACTGGGACACTTCCAGTGATCCAGGGGCAGCCACAGCTGTGGCTGGACAGCCACCCTGTGCCAGGGCCTGCCCACCCTCCCAACCAGGAACTCCTTCCTTTGAGGCATTCCAGCCTGGGAACGTGTTTCTGTGCCCAGCCTGGCATGGGGAGCTGGCTCCCTGCTGCTGGCCCCGGGCTGCTGCCGTGCCTGGTGAGAGCGCTGGTGCTGTGGTGCTGGCACAGGGCTGCACACACAGTCTGCCCCTGCTGTGAGCCTCGTTGGTGCTAAATCACTGTCTGGGGACTGCTGGGGAGTGTGGCCAGCTCAGGGTGTCCCGGGGGGCACGGGGTGCTGATGGGATCCCCAGGTGGGAGGGATGCTGTCCCTGACACGCTCCAGCCCCACATGCTGGGGAGGACAGTGCAGACTGGGCCTGCTTAACATTCCGCTCAGCCCCGTGCACGTTTGTCATTCAGGATCCGAACACTGGGTCTATTAAGAATTTGCCTGACCCACATAGGGCTGGTTTCAAACCCTCTGAGCTGGGTGCAAAGTGCCACTCAGCGCTGTCCCTGTCCGTGCTGCTGCTGCTCGCTGCGGGCCCTGCTCCTGCTGCACCCCGGGTAGGACGGGCTGGGCTCTGGGCAGCTCCTGCCTGCACGGAGCAGGGACTGCAGCAGGGCTGTGATGGGATGGGCAGGCAGCTGCAGGAGGTGGTGAGGAGCTGATCACGGCTGCTGTGGTGTTGGGACGAGGGTTTGGTGGCACTGTCACTGCAGACAGGCTGTTCCTGGTCTGCCTTTCCGTGGGATTGGCAGTGCCTGTCACGCTCAGGGTCACTGCGGGGTGTGGATATCTACTCTGATCTAAATACCCTTTCATCCTTCAGCTTCCTCAGCAGACACCAGAGCACTCTGGCTTGCCTCTGTCTAGACTTTGTTTAGAAGTTACTAATATTGCAGTGAAAATCTCTAATTAAGATATTGCTACCCTAAATTTCAACTTGTCACAACATTGTTATTAGTTTCTTCAAATGGTTTATTCTGTGTGTACCAGATCCTGACATGGTAAAACTGCCAATTAATTTTTATCTTCTTTTCTTCCAGTAAAAAATGGCATTTCAGAAGGCAGTGAAAGGAACTGCTCTCATTGGAGGAGGTGCCATAGCAACAGTTTTTGGCCTCTCTCAAGTTTCTCAGCATAGAAACAAACATGTAAGTATTAATTATGATTTTTGATAAAATAGGAAACTTAAAATTTGTCACAGCATATGTCAGACTTGTACAAATAGTTTTAAAAAATGACCTTTGGCTGCCACTGTGGGCTTTACTTAGTTGCAGGAGTGGAAAGACCTGACTGAAGTAGAAGCACTGTCTGCACGGTGTTTTCAAGCTGAGAAGCTGGAATTGAAACCAGCACTACCTGTGAGCATCCCAGGCTCAGCACAGTGCTGGTGCCCGCTCTCACTGGGTTCCTAGGGCTTGGGACAGGATGTGTGCCAGGGCAGGGGTAGGGCAGGCTCCTGCTGCCTCTGGGGGGCACAGCCCAGCCCCATGGGCCAGGGTCCCTGCAGGGCTGTGCCCCAGCTGAGGGGGCATGGACAGGGTCAGTTCCCCCAGCAGGGCAGGCTGGTGCTGGAGCCACCAGCTAAAGCTAAAGCAGCACATCCCATGTCAGTCTGTGCGCTGCATCCTGCTGCTGGAGAGAACTGATTTCCCTGGATATCTGCTCCTCCCAGCAGGGCTGGAGTGGCTGTGCTCTTGAGCTCCCTTCTTCACCATTGCACCAAGGACTTGCTAGGGCTGGCAAATTCCTCTGAGACTCCCAGTCCAGCCATTCCCCCAACACTGCCAAGGCCACCATGACCTCTGTCCCCACATCCACAACGGTCTTTCAATCCCTTTTCTGGCTGTTTCTATGGGGAGGAGGAGGAGCAGCTGGGAATGAGATGAGTCATGTCTGGGGAGCCAAGCTGGGAAGTGGATAAGGCAGGATTCTTATGGCTTCAGATACTGTTGCAGAAAATAAACCCCAGCATTTCAAGTGAGCTCCCCATCGTGCTGCCTGCCTTGCTCCAAGCTGGTAGTGTTCTCTCCAGAGTCTCTATCCCAGGGTTTTACAGCCTGGCTTCATTACTGTCAGAAATGGCAGCTGCAGCTTTTAGGACAGCTAAATAAGAGGAGTTGGAAGGGAAAAGTCACCTGGAGAGCTCACTTGTGGCATATTGTCTGCAGTACTCCAGAATTCAGGGAATTGCTCTTTTGCTGGGGATGGATGGCTACTCTGAACTTCCAGAGACAGATTAAACCCCAGGGTTTTACATAGTGTGATCATGGGGTCAAAATCACAGAACCACTCGTGCTTTTATCCCAACTAATTTTTCTGTACACACACGTCTGCTGGCATTTTGGGTCACATTTATGCAACTGGAATTGAGTCACTGAATCCCAGAACAGTAGGGATTGGAAGGAGCCTTAAAGCCCATCCCTGGACATGTCCCAGGCCAGGTTGGACAGTGCTTGGAGCACCCTGGACAGTGGGAGGTGACCCTGCCATGGCAGCGGTGGCACTGGATGAGCTTTAAGGTCCCTTCCCACCCCAGCTCTTCTGGAATTCTGTGATTTGCCCTCGAACACTCAGACACCTGCATGGCCCAGGTGGCACAGTGAGCCTTTGCTGGCTATTTCACCAGCTCTTCCAGCACTGATGGGGACACAGAGTTGGACACAGATGCTCCTGCTTCCTGACTGCATTGCTGCATTCTGGTTTTGGGCCTTTATTTAATGCATCAACCTCAGCAGGCTGATGCCAGGTGTGAGATGGGGTGTTCTTGGACATGCCAGGTTGGACTGGAGACCGCTGGTGGCTTTTCCTTCCCCTCTCCCCTCATGGTCACTGAGGGGAAAGGCAGTGCTTTGGTTTGGAGTTGTAGGATTCTGCTGTCCTTTCCCAACCCTGCTTTTCCTGGTGTGTGAGTGTGTTGTTGGTCAGTAGGAATTGCTCAGCAAGGTGAATCCAATAGTGCGATAGTATGATAATGCATCAGGGCCTGCTTTGGAGAGTTCTAATTACTGTATTTTTTTGTTTAAATGAATAAGGATGATGAATTTGACTCTGCAAACCCACTTGGAGATTTACAGTAGCAAATTAACGAGAGCACTGGATTATGGATTACTAGATCACTTTATAACTTGATGATTAAATTCAAACTGCCAAACTAAATTCCTCTCACTAAGAGCGTAATCAAAACCATTCAGGGAACTCTTGCCTGAGAAATTGTAGATATAAACAGCAATTGCTTATTTCAGTAAACACACTTGTTCACTGCCAAACTAATCACGTTACTGCAGATGGAATCCCTGTGTGCAGCTTTTCTTCACTCCCCCATTTAATTGACAGCAAGATGCATCATATCTATATCAATTCCTGGTACTAATCACTCTGCTTATATTCCAGGGCTAATCTCCACACTCTGGCTATACCAGGGGCTGGATGCTGGGGACTCTGCTCTGGGCTCTGCTAGGAGCCATTTGTTGTAAATAACGGATTTAAAAGCAAACCTAGACATAGAGTCAAACCCACCTGATGCCAGTATTTCTTGAACTCCAGATCTCTCTTTTCTGGTGTTCTGTTATTTTCCTGAAGTTGAGTAGCATGCTTGGAAATTTCTCAGGAAATGTAGTGCACAGTAAATTTGGAGGTGGGGATTTTCCTTCTCCAGAGCTCGTGGAAGCTGATCGCGTGTCGCTGAGCTTGATCAGCCAAAACCCATGCAAGATGGGGTGTTTTTAGTGTTCCCAGTTTCCTGCTTGTCACTGCTGTCTGGCAGTGCCAGGGTGGCCTTTAAGGTCCCTTCCAACCCAAGCCCTTCTGGGATTCTGTTACGTGCTTTTATTGTATTTTGGGGATATAAAAGCTTTACAGCAGTGCTGGAGCCGACAGGGCCGGTGAGAGAGCAGGGCAAGAGGCAGGAGGACATGGGCATGGGCAGAATTCCGTGGCCAGGACAATAACGTGGCAACTGAGTTTCTTTGAAGCTCTCAAACTTTCCACCTGTGTCCTCCCAGCCCCGGAGTGCCTCAGGAGCTGCAGGCTGTGTTTGAGGGCTCTGTGTGAGGGCTGCTGTGCCTGTGAGCACCGGGCAATGAGCAGAGTTTGCTGCCTTTGCAGCTGGGCACAGCTGGGCACTGCAGCTCCTGGGTGCCCCACATGGGCTGGGGAACAGAGCTGATCTCACAGCGATCACCACGCTTGGGAAAAAACAGGATTTCTTATAAATCTTATTTTTTATTTCTTGTCCCCAGTCCCTCTCCAACTCTCCTGAGACCCTTTGGGCCCTGGAGGGGGCTCTGAGCTCTGCCTGGAGCCTTCCCTTCTCCAGGGGAGCATTCCCAGCTCTCCCAGCCTGGCCCCAGAGCAGAGGGGCTGCAGCCCTGGAGCAGCTCCAGGACCTCAGTAGATCCTCGGTATGAAGTGGAGGACTCTGTCTCCAGCCCCACTTTCCCCAGGGATTGCATTGTACCACAGGGGCAGTGACAGTGGCTGCTGCTGTCCTGAGGGGTTTCCATCAGCTACTTGCATTATAGTCAATATCATCCCTGAATGCAGGATGAACCTGCCCATTAATTATCCTTGCAATATGCACTTCCTTGAGTCATGGCTACTAGTTTTTAGATTTTATTTTCAGCTCTATAGCAGAGAGAGGGACACAGAACTAATGCATTTAAATCATGATACTGCTGAAGAATGAGCAAATAATTCTGAACAAAAATATTTAGGCTGCATGCACCATATAATCTGAACTGAGGCTTTTTGTGCTTGGCTGGAAAGGAGTTTCTGTGGTTTGTCACTTGAATTTTTATTAGTCTGCTCTTTCCTGTCTGGGAGAACTGGGCAGAAACTATTCTGCATTGTTAAGTCTGCCATTTGGCCTGGAGACTGTGCCTAAATTAGGTCTTAAATTAGGGTTAAACAGGTTTTTCTGGTGTTCAAAATGTTTATAATTTTCAAGAAAGTCTGGAAACGTTTAGAATTCGGTTTAAGTTGATGTTAAGAGCAGAGAGCCTTCAGAGACTGCTCAGACCCTTCCTGCTTGAGCCATGGTCCCTGGTAGGTGACTGAGCATCAGCCCTTCTCTCCCCTGTCACTGCACAGACAGCAGCATTGGCTCTGGGAATATCACCCCAAGGAGATCCCCAGGGCCATTCCAGGAAAATGGGAACTTGTCTGGAAACTGCCACGTTGTTAAGCTTTGTCACTTTAAAGTTGTATTTTAACGTGCTGTAGGACATAAACTGCAGTGCTTAGAAGTTTCTCAAAAAGGAGGTGAAATCAGAGTTTCTTTGGTGTTTCAAGGCACTACGTTTGACAATCCCATCACTCCTAAACCTCATTAAACTTGAGCTTGGATCAATTCCACTGCATGACATATAAAATGTACACTCAGCTCTGTGTCCTTTGCGTGGTGAATTTTTTGGTGGAGAGTCCAGAGCCCAGCCATTGTGTCTGTTTATTAAAATGCTTCCTTTGTAGTGTTTATAAAAATAATAGCAGCATCCTGTAACATTTGAGAGTTCCTAGAAGTGATGAATACAGGTAGTAGCACTTGAGTGCAGTGTTACATTGAGGTCGGCAAGGTGAAGGTGTGGTAGCATTTTATGGTTCTGATACTGTTTGCTCCACAATGTTTAATACGATATGACAGTTAAAAGTGGGGGCAGTGGCTGGGAATATGTGAGTTTACCCTTGTGGTTGTAGAAAAGGCTGTATTTTGGAGGGTGTCTGTCCCCATAGGTGTGTGTGCAGAACAAAGCCCCCATGAGAGTGAGTTTACCCTTGTGGTTGTAGAAAAGGCTGTATTTTGGACGGTGTCTGTCCCCATAGGTGTGTGTGCAGAACAAAGCCCCCATGAGCCAGGGCCTCATGGGCTGTGTTCCACCTTTGCAGGGTGCCTTGGTGCAGGTGCAGGCTGCAGAAGCTGTTCCAGCGAGGAAGGAGCATCTCCCCACGAGGGAGCAGCAGCTGGTGGCCCTGCAGAGCAGCGGGGAGTTCGACGTGCTCGTCATCGGCGGGGGAGCCACGGGCTGTGGCTGTGCCGTGGACGCAGCCACCAGAGGTGAGGGGCTGGGCTTCACCTGCAGGCTCCTTGGGGCTGCCTGCGCTGTAACAGACTTCTCTGAGGGGCTTCTCTGAAGTGCCCAGAGGCACAGGGCTGTTATCCTGCCTGGGAAACCTCTGCTCTCACAAGGCACAAGGACCCTGAGGCAGGTCATGTAGCTATGGTATTTTCTGAAAAATCCTTCCTTTAGGATTTTTTCTCCTGAGAAGCTGAGAGACCTCAGGAACAAAATGTAACCAATGGTTATCTGCTGCTGTGGAATGCAACAGGTGCATCTGGGATTGGTCTCATGTGGTTGTTTCTAATTAATGGCCAATCACGGTCAGCTGGCTCGGACTCTCTGTCCGACACAGCCTTTGTTATCATTCTTTCCTATTCTATTCTTAGCCAGCCTTCTGATGAAATCCTTTCTTGTATTCTTTTAGTATACTTTTAATATAATATATATCATAAAATAATAAATCAAGCCTTCTGAAGCATGGAGTCAGCTCCTGGTCTCTTCCCTCATCCTCAGACCCCTGTGAACGTGGTCACAAGGTCATACAGCACAGTCTCCCCACCTTTGGGGAACTGGCCACAGCACAGAGCCCTGAAGCTCTCAGGCTCTTCAGCCTGGACATGCACCTCAGAAACAGAGGCAAAACCCCAGGAGAGCCTTTCAGTTTGAGCTGGGAAACACTTGTCCAGCAGGCGTGGTAGTATGAAATGGATAAAGCAATAGGGACTGAGCACAGGGAGATAAGTCCTAACTCCAGCCTGGTTGTTATATTTAATAACACAGGACAAAGATCTTCTCACTTCTGCCTCTGCTGTGCTTTGGCAGAAAATGCAGTTGTAAAGCAGACAGAAATTATTACAGTTAATCTCTGTTTATCCTTTTCTTGGGTGTACGGGTTATATCAGTAGGTCTCTGAGGTGTGAAATATTCACGGGCATTTGGTTAATGAGTTGTGTCTCGTTGCTGTTCATTCATGGAACTTGCTCTTTTATCGTGTTTGCTTCGCTTAACAACAAATTTTGCTTTTCGTGTGTTTGATAAATCTTCACCAAATTATTTCTGATTGTGTCCATTAATCTTCAGTCACATTCGACAAAAATAAATTGCTCTGATCTTTCTAAGTTACCAGTAATAATTAGATTTTTTTAAGCACATAAAAGTTTTGGGAGACCAGTAGGTGTTAAAATCTCAGTGTTGGCACTGCTGAGGCCCCTCGAGTGCTGTGTCCAGTTCTGGGTCCCTCATGGCAAAAGGACATTGAGGGGCTGGAGCGTGGTTGGGCTCAGTGATCCTGGAGGTCTTTTCCAGCCCCAGGGATTCAGCGGTTAAGGCTGATCAGGCTTTTTCCTGTGTTTGTCAGAATTCCAAGTGTGCCCCACGGGTTTGGGCACTTCTGAGGCAAACTCCAAGTTAGCAGAGCTGCCAGTTGTCTCCCTCTCTGGAATGCCACTTAAATGGTTGCTGAAGAGGTGTAGAGCTCTCTGCTGCAAAGGGTTAAAAGTGTCCACAGAGCCCCTCTGTTCCTGCCATGCATCCAAGCTGTCATTTCCCTGGGGAGCGTGCCCCCGTAATGTGCAGTAATGCCTTTCCATTGTGAAATACCCAGCTTTTAATGTGCTGCTGTTTAAGTTCTGCTTTGACTTTTCCCTCAGGAAGAAGGCTAAAATTTTTCATTACGATATAGACAGTGCACTACACTTTGAATACAAATTTATCCATGTACAGAGTAATTTTTCTTGTGATTGTCTCTACCCTAGAGAAGTGTCTTTAATGAATTACATACAAATTGTGTAATTTAAGAAGTTAATTTGGTTTTCTGGTAACACAGGACTAAAAACAGCCCTTCTAGAAAGAGATGATTTCTCATCGGGGACCAGCAGCAGGAGCACTAAATTGATCCATGGTGGAGTGAGGTACCTCCAGAAGGCCATCATGAGGTTGGATTTCGAGCAGGTAATTTTTTGTGCTGGTTGTTCAGCAAGAATTGCTGGTAGACACTTCACTGTCCCATTTAGAGCTGAGTCTCCTTTTGAGCTTTTCAGTGCTGGATCCCAGTGTTGTGTTCCACAGCCACTGTGCATGGGAAGTGTCTTCTCTGGGGGAGCTTTGATGGGCAGTGTCACTGCCAGGCCTTGCGGGCTGTGGGTTTTGGGAAAGGCGGGCAGAGGCAAGGCTGATCTCAGAACAAAAAGAGCTTGAAATAAAATAAAATAAAATTAAAGGAGACAGGCAATGTCATGAACTGGGGGAGTGAGTGGCTCTCCTGTTCTGGAATGGGGAGAAAAAAGGTGGTAAATGAGTGATTTAATTTGGAATGGGGGAAGAACATTGTAAATGAGCGACTTATTTTGGAATAAGGGAAAAAAAGATGGTAAATGAGTGATTTCTTTTGGCATGGGGAAAGAAAATATGGTAAATGAGTGAGAGTTTATAAATGCTTTTGTGCATTCTTGTGTGGGTAGAAGCCTGATATTCCTGTTTTGAGGAATCACATTGTCTTTCCATTGGAGCCTCCCAACGTATGTTTTAGTGGTTGAAATGCTGCTGCAGGAATGGTGACTTTTCAGGGGAAATATCCAAACCCTGCAGTTATCCACACAGAGAAACTCCCCTTTTCTATCAAAGAACAGCTCCACATTGATGGGCATTGATTGGTTTGGAGAACCCTTCTGCATTTGCAGCTTGGAGTTGCGATGGGGTTGAGCTGTGGGAATTGGCATGGAGCTGTGCTGTGGGATCAGTCCTCACCCTCCTGAAGTGCCTCCTGCCCCTCCTTAGGGCAACGTGGCTTCTTGCGCTTTATGTTCAAATGAAAAATTAGGAATTGTGCTGCCAGGACACCAAGATGAAACTACCAAAGCTTTATTTTATTTGGGATCCTTTCCCTTAACCTTTGGATTTCTCAGCAGATCGCAGCAAGAAAGCCCAGTGACAATGGTGGGAGGTGTTGATACTTGGATAAAGTCTGGTATTGAGTGTTTGCCCTGGTGCCAGGGCTGGCTGCTGTGGCACTGACCCTGGCTGGGTTTGCCTGGTGTTTGGCAGTCCAGGATGGTGAAGGAGGCTCTGGAGGAGGGTGGGTGCTGTGGCTCTGACCATGGCTGGTGTTTGGCAGTCCAGGATGGTGAGGGAGGGCTGGAGGAGGGTGGCACTGACCCTGGCTGGTGTTTTGCAGTACAGGATGGTGAAGGAGGCTCTGGAGGAGCGTGCCCACCTGCTGCAGAGCGCGCCCCACCTCTCAGGTGCACTGCCCATCATGCTCCCCATCTACAAGTAAGCTCTGCTGTGCCTTCTTTCCGTTACCTTGGCTTCTCACAAGCAAACCCTAGCCTGGGAGGGGTTTTTTAAAGCTGTCCTGGGGGAAGTTGCTGGGCTGCAGAAGCACAAAGTTCTCCTGTGCCCAGCCAGCAGTCGCTGCTTTGGGAGGCACATCCTGGGGTGCTGCTCTTCAGTGCCCTCCAGCACCCCAACAGGGACAGCTGCAAAGAGCTCTCATTCCCAGGATGTATTTGCTATTCACCCTTGTCCCCCCAATGTTCCCAGCACAGTGCTGTTCAGTCCCTGTGGGCACAGGGCAGTTGGGTGTGCACAGAACAGATTCCTCCTACTCTGAGGAAGGCACTCAGTGCTTTGGGTTGGGTTTTCAGCCTGCAAGAGCAGTTACTCACTGGAACAGGCTGCTCAGAGCAGGGAGGGTTTGCTGAAGGAACTTAATTTTATTAAGATCATTCCCGTTTTTATTATTCCTGTCTTAGTCTGAGGGGCTTGTAAGAGCTGGAGCTTGAATAGGTCAGTGGCTGCCTGCATTTATTGTGGTCCTGTTGGTGCAGGAGGCCTTAGACCCTGCCTTGGGGGAATCCTCTCAGCTTGCACACAGCTCCAGTATCTCACACAGAGGCACAACAGCCCCGTTTAGATCCTGATTTTAGAGCAAATAAATCCTTGAATGTGCTTGACTCGCTGCAGGGAGTAGCTCAGTTGAAAACAGTGGCAAACAACACCTAAGTCTGGAGTATTTACATTGTCTTGTTACCACGAGCTTGTAATGCTGAACAAGGTGGAGCTGCCATAAGAACATTCTGTGTTTCTCACCGTGTTCTGTATTGCAATAACAGAGTGTGCACGCACTTGTAAATGCTTCATTTGTACCTTTTCTCACTTGCCGGTGCTGTTTCCCCCCAGGTGGTGGCAGCTGCCATACTACTGGATTGGGATCAAGCTGTATGACCTGGTGGCAGGCAGCCAGTGCCTGAAGAGCAGCTATGTCCTGACCAAGTCTCGGGCCCTGGAGCTGTTCCCCATGCTGCGCAGGGACAAGCTGGTGGGAGCCATTGTCTACTATGATGGTGCGTGGCCTGTCCGCCTGCTCTGGGCTCCTGGGCTTTGGCTTTGGGCTTCAAACACAAGTGGGGGGCTGGAGATTGTACCCTGGCTCTCTGCAGCTTGCCTCTTAATTGGTAGTTCGGGAGATAAGTCATGTTTTCACAGCAGCAACTTACTGGATGTAAGAGAAAATGCAATGGCTTTTCTTGGCTAGTGGGTGTAGAGCAGTGTAAAAGTGGTCTGGTAGAGATGTGGTTTCTGGCCTTTTGGCAGCAGAAAGGTCTTCACACAAGGTGGATTATAAAGGGAGTTCTTTTCCCTTTGTAGAACTGCATTTAGAACAATTCATCAGCTCATCAAAAGGGTTCTGCACTGGGAAGAGCTCTGGAAACACACTGGACTCCAGTGGGGCTTGTGAGGCTTCTGGCTAAAGCTCGTGTTGTTAATTGCTGTGTTCCAGCAGCGTGGAAATCAATTAAAAATTCATATATATGTGAGGGAATATGTATGTGCAGATTCCTGTTTGAGAGGAGGGTTGGATTTAAAGGATGGACTTGGTGTTTAGTTGATTTTACTACTGATAGAAGCAGCATTTTTTAATCTTATTTTTAAGGTCTGGAGGAAATGAGAGCAAAATTTGCAAATGTAGCAAAATTTGTTGTGGGATTATGTGGCAGTTTTTTACCCAGTACTAGGACCTGCCATACACAGCACACAGAGAGGGAATTCAGGTTTATTTTTTCCATATCCTGAGCTGTTCCTTAGCTTGTTTTAAAGGATCCCAGGAGCCTGCCAGAAGAACGAAGTGGTTCTCTTAACTGTAATTACACTTCTCATAAGAGCACTATAGCTTGAAATCTATTTATAATCTAGTGAAGTTTTTTCTGATTAAATAAATAATTTGGCTGTATTGTGGCTATTTACTACTCCAGCATCCCAAAGATACATCTTTCAGGATAGCCTTAAAATTGGTCTTCATGTTTCTTACATGAATAATTGTTTTAAACAGTGCTGTAAATCTAAAGATTCAGCATCAAGATGCCAGGTGGGCTTTGATGGCAAACACAGGCAGGGCAGGGCTCCGAGTGACTGAGAGATGTCCCTGGAGGTTTAGTGCCATCCCAATAGAGGGAAACAAACCCTCACTCAGTATTGGGAAGGAAGAGTAAAATAGAAAAAAAGTGGGGGGGGAATCTGTCTTGCTTTATTTTGCTTTCTCTATAAGATACAGCTTAGTTATCCTCGGTTTTAGGCAGCATGGAAAGAAATGATGTTTTGAATTAAAAGCTCTCCAAGCTCCACCAAGCCTCAGTTTCCCTGAAGAGTAAGATGGGTTTGAAGGACTCAGGGATGAAATTTGTGAGTGGATAATGCACATGTGAGTGTTCTGAGGCTGCACCTAGTGCAGAACGAGGACTGTCCAGCGGGAGCGTTAATTCAGTTGCGAACAGGCCGCGTTTCAGCTCGCTCCTGTCTGTGTCACTCTGCTCTGGGGTGGCCCCCGGGGCAGGTGGGCTCCCGTGGGGCTTTGTCCTGATCAATTAACCTGTGTTCTGGCCACAGGAAATGGGCTTTAAGTCACAGCATTTCAGCAAGTTCCCTTTAGGTCTTGTAAATTATTGTACTTGAATTTTAACGATGTGCTGTCACACCCTAAATCCAGAGGGATGGAGCACAAAGGGAGAGGGAATGGAACTGAAAGTAGAGAAGGGGGTGATGAAATTAAACTTGTTTTAGTCCTTTCAGAAGGATTAGTCATAAAATAGAGTCTTAAATAATGGCAAAGCAAAATACAAGTCTTGAAGTAGGTGACATCTTTCTCTTCTCTTCTCTGTCCATCCCTTCTCTCTCCCCCCAAAGAATAAATCGATAAATTGGCCTTAAGGATGGAGTGTCTTAACTGTAAGTGCAGTTAAATGCAGTTTTATCCTATTTCCTCACTTTCCTTTATTCCTTGTCCCTGTAAGTGTTGCAAACAGAGCTGTTAATGATGACAGCTGTGGATCCCCAGCACCGAGGGGAAGAGGTGCAAACACTGCGTGTGCAGTTTGATTTTGGTGTGCTGCAGCCCTGCCCAGGGGTCCCTGTGTTTGTGTGGTCCCTGTGGGGCCGCTGGCACCTCCAGCCATCCATAATTCATGGGGACGCTGCGTTCCCAACCGCGCCGGGGTCGTCTTCATTACATCCTCTAAATTGTTTATACAGGCACAAAGAAATGGTACATCATAAACGTTGGAAGTACCAGCAAGAGCAAATCACAGCCTTGTCCAGAGGCTATTCTTGCTCTGCCTGAGCATCGGGAAGCCAAAGCATATGTTGGATGTTAGCCGGGGTGTACACAATGTGTCCTATTTATTCAAGGTTTGCTTTGAAGCCACAACTTACAAGTTTGTTTCTTAGGGGGACATGTCAGACTGCATTTAGCATTTGTTGGTATTAGGATACTCCTGAATAGCAAAAAGGCAACATTTTGGGGGGAGAAGGCGGCTGCTATCTGAGCAGGGATCTGTCAGATCCACTTAAGGGCTGCGGGAGAACTGGAGGGGAGGCACAGGGAGAGGCTGGGCTGAGCTCAGGATCCTGGGCAGGATTGTTCCAAAGCACTTTAAATGGAAGAATTAATCTCCATTTAAATTATATAGAGTTCATTATGATAAGAACTAGGAAAACCATTAAAGCAGGGATCCAGCTGGCCAGAGTGTGTCAATGTAAAGTGTTCAGCAATTCCAAGTGGCACGGTTCTCTTTATGATACATTATTTTTCTGTCTCTGGGTGCTTGCAGGCTTCTTTAACATATTTTGCCTTGCAAGAGCCCTTAGGTGTGTAAGGAAAATCTGTGTTCTGGAATCAATCCTGAATTTAAGATTCTAGGGCTCTGCTGACCATGCTTTCTGAATTTGCTGTTATTTATTGAAAGAAGAAATTAACATGTGCTGTGTCTGGGACTCTCTTGCTACATCGAGGTTTTGGATTGTTTAATGTCTTATTCTACAAATCTCCAGTATGTTTACTGGGATGCATGTAGGTTTTTTTCTTTTGCTTTTTGCATTCTCAGTAGTTTTGCATGCATTCTCTGCTGAAATATTTTAATATGGGGGTTATTTAAAAGTAGAAAAAGCCTTGGCAGAGGATTTCGCTTTCTCTGTTTACAGCAAACCCCCTGAGAAATCCTTCCCAGGCACACGTGCACACACAGACACACACACAAAAATCAATGCAAAAGAGTAGGGCATTCATTAAGCTGTCAAAAATGGAATAAATGCTTTTTTTTATTTGGGCTCTTGTAGCTATTTTTCCTAGGATTTGAGTGTGTCCTGAATTATGAAATGTTATAGCTTTATAATTCATATTTGACAAATGGATATTTGGAGATGTTGAGCTGTAATAGGGGTATTACAGACAACTCTGTGGCTGTTTTCCTTCCCTGGATATAAAAACTCTGACAGTTTGTCACTGAACAGACTTTCCATAGGTGAATTTAAACACGCAGCTGCTCATATTTCCTGGTGTTTCCAGCCTGAGGCTGGGTGGGAGAGAGAAGCCTTGCAGGCAGGCTGAGCATGGTGTAGTTGGGAATCACTCGGTCTGTGTCCGTGCCCTGTTGTGTGCCAGGGCGTTCTGCATCACAGGGCTGCCCATGAAATCCTGCAGGCTGTGGGGCTGGAAGGGGCTGAGAGCCCAGCACAGAGCTCTGGACCGTGCTGATGCTGGTGCTGGCACAGACAGGCAGGACCAGCTCCCAGGGGTGCAGAGAGCCCAGCACAGAGCTCTGGAGCATCCTGGTGGTGGAGCTGGAGCTGGCACGGACGGGCAGGACCAGCTCCCAGGGGTGCAGAGAGCCCAGCACAGAGCTCTGGAGCATCCTGGTGGTGGAGCTGGAGCTGGCACGGACGGGCAGGACCAGCTCCCAGGGGTGCAGAGAGCCCAGCACAGAGCTCTGGAGCATCCTGGTGGTGGCACGGACAGGCAGGACCAGCTCCAGGGGTGCAGAGAGCCCAGCACAGAGCTCTGGACCGTGCTGATGCTGGTGCTGGCACAGACAGGCGGCCCCAGCTCCCAGAGCTGCCCAGCTCCCTCCGGCACACGCCGTGCCTCGCCGCTCCGGTCCCGCCGCTCTTTCCCCGCCAGGGCCCTTTTATCATTTTCAGAAGGGATAAAATCAATGGCCTGCACCAGCTGCATGTTTAACCCAGTTTTGCCTCTGTCGGAGGTGCGGGCGCAGCCGCGTGGCTGCAGGAGGAGCCCTTTGCTCCCGACAGAAGGGCGCTGCCTGCCCGCTGCCCCAGGCGCCTTCCCAAAAGCACCGGATGATAACTGCGTCTCCTGCTGTACCTGTAACAATTTAATCGTGTGAGTCAGCCCAGTCAAGCATCCCCAGCTCATGACTGGGAGACATGAAATTCATTGTCATTATTGTCCCTGTCATTTTGGATCATTATATCCTGCTGCAGAATTTTCCTCACTCCAGTGCTTTCTTACCTCCAGGAAGCAGGGATTATGGCTGAGGTTGGGGTGGGGGCAGGACTGTGAACTACATTTACCTCAGGGGAGCCACAGATTAAATTGGCTTTGCTTTCTGACTTGCCGGATTCGTCTGTTTGTACGCTCTGGGTTTAAGGTTGGAAATGATGAATATTCCGGTGAATTCAGGGCCTCTCTCTTTTCTTTTTTTAATGCTTGTATAAGCAAAGGATGGGGTTTGTGTCCCTTAAGAAGTGAACGGGGAATAATTCTTCAGATCATGTTACCAAAAAGATTTAAGATTATTCCTGAACAAGACGACGTTACTTGTTCATTGTGGCACAAACATCTGCGTGGTCCCCGGTGTGTTGTGGCTTTCAGGGCAAGGGATGGAGCTCTGCTGTGAGCCAGGGGCTGTTTGTGGGAGCTGCAGTGGGTCACGGGGTGCCAGGTGCACTGCTCCCCGTGGGACGTGTCCTTGGGAGGGGAAGTGGGCGATGGGATCCCTGCCCATTTCATTGCTCCCAGGGAACAAGGGACAGGAGCAGAGGAATCGGCCCCAAGCTGCACTGGGGAGCATCAGAATAATGTTAGAAACAACTTCTCACTGCAGGAGTGGCCAGGCATTGTAGTAAGCTGTCTGGAGGTGGTGGAGTCACCATCCCTGGCAGCGTGCAGGAGCCATCTGGATGTGGCACTTGGGCCATGGTTGTGGGGAGATTATGGTGGTGCTGGGTGGTCTGGAAAGTGTGTTCCAGCCTTGCTGCTGTGGGCTCTGTGATCTGTGGGAGCAGGGCTGCTCTCTCTGCTGTGGCAGGGCGCTCTGTCCCTCCAGGCATTCCCTCCCTCTGGCCAGTGTGGTTCCCAGGTGGGCTCTCCTGCATGGCGCAGCAGCAGCTGGCCAAGCTCAGCGCACGGTGGCTGATACATCCATCACCGCTCTGTTGGGAGCTGGAAACCAGCACGGGCTGGCCCCGATGGGAGCTCAGCCTGATGGGATTTTCCCCCGGGAGCCGTTGGTGGCAGTGGGGACACAGCGAGCTGTGGTGACATCACGGGTCCCTGCCTGGCGCGGTGGCACGGCCGCAGCGGCCCCGCCGTGACGGGCACTCACGGTGACATTTTAGCGCTGTTTCCATAAACTGACAGTGACAATGTTTAGTTTCATTTTAACACGGTGCTTTTCCTGCCACTGACACGGCAGTCACAGTGTAGTGACAAGTTGAAGGCTGATACAAAAGAAGTGGGAAACAACGTAATTATAAAGCAGTCACACAGAGCCAGAATTCCAAATTTTGTCTGTCACTGGATGTGGTGGATATTGTGGCTTATTTTTGTGGCTTTCTGGGATCTTAGTTTCAGTAGGAGTTTTAGCTCCTGTGCTGTAACTTGGCAGCAGACTCGATCAGACAGACATTTGAAGGATATTGGGATTTTTTCTGTAAAAACATTTTATGGGTTTTCTGCCTCTTGCTTGCCTCTTGCTTTGTTTATAACTACAGAATTTGGAATAAATCATAGTAGAACAGGGACATTGGCTTTCAACAGACAGAGTGCAGGGGTAGGTGGGAGATCAGGGAGAAATCCTTCCCTGTGGGGGAGTTGAGGCCCTGTCACAGGTGCCCAAAGAAGTTGTGGCTGCCCCTGGATGTGTCCAAGGCCAGGTTGGCTGGGATAGTGGAAATGGTCCCTGGGAGGGGGTGGAATGGGATGAGCTTTAAGGTCCCTTCTCACCCAAACCATTCTGTGATTCCAAGAGTAGGGAGGTTTAGCTCTTGTGATCTGAGCTGGTGCTAAATGGCAGAGGTCAGAAATTAAGGTGACTACTACTGGGTTATTTAAACTGGATGTGTCAAATCTGAGTTTGAATCTGTTGGGATCAGTTTACCTGTGAGAAGGCTGGAGGCTTCCCCTGCCATGAAAGCTCACACTTTGGGCAGGTGTTAGAGAGCTGAAATGTGGAGTGTGGTTATTTCCAGTGCATGTTCAGTTGTCCACCATCCTTCCCACCTGCTTGGGCCTCATTGCAGCAGCACAGGTGCCCAGGGCACAGCAGGGCTGGGCTCTGTATGCCCTGCAGGAGCTGCAGGCACAGCTGGGAGTGCTGTCACTGTGCTGCTGGGGGCAAGGAGCTGATGGAGCCGGGTCGGAATGCATCCCCCTGGAGCAGGACAGGAGCAAGGACACGAGTGCTGCACAGCCTAGAAAGTCAGGGAGTTTGCAGCAAATTCCACTTCAGCTTCTTGTGATTCAGAGAGCTGGAGAGTTCAGGTCTGAGGGCATTGTTCTGACTTGTGACTCACGAGTCAAAGGGGACATTCCCTCTGAGCTTACTCTGCTTGTCTGGGGAGGAGAACTCACTGAGCTCTTGCTCAGAGAAGTCTGGAACGATTTTGAGTCACTTCAGCTGATTCATCGTGCCTAACTGGGATCTAACCCTTTCCATATGCACAACAGCTCAACAGCTCCTAGGCTCCTGCTTAATGCTTGTAATAAAGCTGCGTGTGTAATTAAGCACTTTCTTAACATTAAAGGAGAGGGACAGTCTTGGGGACTTAGTGAAGTGTAGTTGAATATATCTAATGCACATGTATAATTGTGTCATCACTCACCAGCCTTCAGTGTGGTGAGGCTGGGGTAAGGTTTGTGGGTACACAGTGAGAAAACTTGAACAGAAGAGGATTTGGTTTCCTGTGTTGCTTTGTTGTGTGCCTGCAGTTACCTGGTACAGGGCTACAGTAAGGAACACACCTGTAGGCAGGTGAGCTTTAAGGTCCCTTTCATGCCCAGCCTGTCTGGGGCTCTGTGAATTGGTGTGATGGGGTAGTTGTCAGAGTGACACGGGACAGAACATACCAGAACTGCCAGAGTGCCTCATTCATGCTCTGGTTTTCACACAACGCCCCTGAACCAGTCCCAAACAAATCTCTCTGGTCTGTGGGCTTTGTTACCACTCCCTGCTGGCTGGGGCTCAGCTCTGATAAAAATAAAATTGAATGTACACTGTGTGCACCCTGGGGGAGGATCCTGTGAGTGCCAACGGAAACATTGTCTGTTCAGATGCGGAGAAATACAGCATTTGCTACTAAGGAGTGAAAATAGAATTCTCACAAATTACACAAAAATAAGAAATTATAAACCAAATGGCATCACTGTTGGGCTTAACGTGGTGTGGGTTAGACTTACTCAAACTGTCTTTGCACACTAAATGTCCTCAGCAGTGTGGCTTCCAGGATTGAGGGGTTTCTGAGAGGGTTCAGTGTTAATTTGGTCAAAGCACTTAGGCCAGTGTTTTGAGAAAAGCTGGGTTGACTGCCCTTAGTAAAAATGAAAGTATCTCTTCATTGTCACCATATTACAGCAGGTGAAAGCAACAAATAAGGGAGGGATGACTCTTTCAGGTTTCCTCGCCATTTTCAAGAGGCACCACACAAGGAGCTGCAGAGAGCTCAGCATGTTCCCTCAGTTGGCTCAGGGAGGCTTCTCCAGTGTGCTGAGCTGTGGCTGCCTTCTGTTGGGATGCAGCAGGTGAGAACTGGCACCGTGCAAGGGGCAAACGCTCAAACCCAGCCCTGGAGCAGCAGCGTCCTCTCCAGGCAGGGCACTGGTGAACATCTCTTCTTGGGGAATGCCACAGTTACCTTTTCACTGGGTTGCCTACACTTAGGAGATTTAGGGGATCTTCGGGGGCATACTCACCTGTGGAGAAGGATGCCAGATTAATTTGGCTTAGCCTCTCTGTTGTTAGAAAATAACTTTTTGGCTGAAGTATTTGAATATTCTGATTCTCTGTTCAAGTGCAGGATTTTAATGTCATTATCTAGGGAGAATACACACATGCCAGTTGGCAGGCCTTTAAAAAAAAAAAAAGGCAAACCCCAGCTGTTCCTGAGTATGGAACCACTATCCTGTGACCCCATCTGTCCTAAACTGTGCTGTTGTTCTCCACAGATGATAAATTCCCAAGGTGGGAAGTTACTCTTTACTCCTTTCAAACCCAGACCTCTCCAGATCTCTGCTGTTCATGTTGTGAAACACTCAAGCACTCCACACTGTAGGTCACATCAATCTGAAGCCAGTGTGTTTTTCTAGCCGTGTAGTTAATCAGGAACTGGTTATTTCCCAGTCCTCTGCCTGCAAATGCATTCCATGGGCAGTCAGTTGCTTTTGGACAGCTGAGGAGTGAGTAATAGCATGGGGGTTCTTGCGTCAGAATAATGATGAGGGGAAAATGGATGAGCGCTTCAGAGAAAGGAGGAAAATGTTGTTTTGAGCACAGTGGTCCAAATCCTGGCATGTGCTGAGAGTGTCCTGAGCTCACTCTGACTTTAGGAGCATTGGGAGGCTCAACAAAACGCCGAGCAGCCTTTGGATTTGGGGCTTGCTAAACAATTGTTACTTGGAAGTTTGGTTTTATAGAAGCTACCCATTCCACATTATTTATTCTGCTGATTGAGCTAATATTGGCTGAAGTGGGGTCGTGCTGAATGTGATGAATCCCCACACCAGGGCACCACAGGGGGGGGGGGGTGTCGGTGCCACCTGGGGCCCTGCTGGCAGGAGCAGACTGGGGGTTCTGAACGCCCTGGCCCCAGGGTCCTGCTGCAAGGAGGGAGCAGATCCCCTTGTGCTGATGGCACGGCAGGGTTGGGGTTTGGGGGCCCTGCCTGAGGGGGGCTGCTGCGTGACACGTGACAGCTGAGTCCTGCGGTGCCATGGGTCAGGCTGGCCCAGTTCAGCCCCAGGGAAAGGGGGATGTCTCCAGAGCAATGAGCTCCTGAGAGCCCCTGGCCACAGGCTAGGGGAGCATTTCCTGGATTACAGAGTCACTGAAGCATTTATGTTGGAAAAGCCCTCCGAGAGCATCCAGTCCAAGCTGTGACCTCATCAACCAGCCCAGAGCACCGAGTGCCGCATCCAGTCCTTCCTTGAGCGCTGGGTTCCTCTGGAATCCCTGTTGTTATGTAGAAGAGCTGCGGTACTGCAGCTTGTCGCTGTCCTTTGTCCCTTTTTCACCCAGTGCTCCCTCTGCACACGAGCTGTAGCTTCTCTCAACCCTGCCTGAAACTGGGCAGCTTTGAGGTGAACCTCATAAGGTCATTTATTCCTCCCTGCCTCAGCAGCAGCAGCAGGGCCTGTGCATTTACTGAAAGCTTTGCCTGCCAGCTCTGACCGATGGTTGTTCCCTCTTGTGCATCTCGTGTGATGGAGCATCCCCAACTTTTCCTGACATCTTGCTCAGTTGTTTTGCTGTTCTTCCACTGTTGCAGCTGATTCTGGGCATTGTTTGCTGAGTGGAATTGGAGTTACTGTTTGTTTCTTCATCGGTGCTTTATCATGCTGCTGTTTCTGCACACTTTGTGTAACTTTTTTTCTCATAGCTGAAGACGGATGGCACTGCACAGCCTGGGCTGGGTTGGAATGAGGGGCTTGGGGAGGGGAGGTGGTGCTTGCAAGGCCATTGATCCCATCTTTATAACTTTGCCCTTTTAGCTGGGAACAGATGATTTGCACGGAGGTTGGAGATTTGCGCCGGCAGAATCCGAAGGACCAAACTTTACATAAACCATTTATACTAAATGCTGGGAATGCTGGCAACATATATCACCTACAGTATCTATTACAAATTTATCACTTTATCAGTATGGTCCATGATAGGAGTGGTCCAAGCAGGTGGGGAAGTGAACCTCAGGAAGTTTAGCCTGCTTGGAAATTAATTATTCAGGACACATAGAGCCTGGCCCCTTCAATGTATAGTAATTCTTTCCAGCCAGCATCCAGGCCTCCAACTTCAGTGCAATAATAAATAGGAAAAGTCTCAGGTGAAGCCAGTATTTCAGAGTAATTAATCATCTTCCCCTCACAGTCCCTCCACCTCTCTCTTGGTTTTCTTTAACGAGGGAATTTCAGTAATAAATCTTTAATGATATGTGTTAAGAATCCTTCATTAATTCTTGTCCACTTATTTCTCTTTTTTGGTTGCTTTTATGTTGTATGTTGGGAATTTCAAAGGAATATACAAAAAAAAAAAAAAAAAAAAGTTAAATTTGGCCAAGTCTCTAAAAGGATGTTTAGGATGTCAAGTGTCATGTGTTCACTTGGCTATTGGACTTGTTGGTTAATACCAGTTGAATTGTCAAAATCCTGGGTGTGGGTACCAACTTAGGGCAGGATGATAAAGGAAAGGGAGGGATGGTTTGTGTGCTGGCAGGGATGGTTTGTGTGCTGCTCAGTGCAGCGGTACCCTCAGCGAGAGGCTTGGTGTGTGTGGGGCAGGCAGAGCCCGTGGAATGGGCTGAGTGCCATGGGGCAGGCATGGGGTAGTCACAGCCTGTGTGGAGCTGGCAGAGCCTGTGGGGCAGGCATGGGGCAGGCACAGCCCGTGTGGGGCAGGCACAGCCCATGTGGGGCAGTCAGAGCCCCGTGTGGGGCAGGCACAGCCCGTGTGGGACGGGCACAGTCCATGTGGGGCGGGTATAGGGCAGACACAGTCCGTGTGGGACGGGCACAGCCCGTGTGGGGCGGGCATGGGGCAGGCACAGCCCGTGGGGCAGTCAGAGCCCCGTGTGGGGCAGGCACAGTCGGTGTGGGGCGCACTGGACGTGGCAGTGCCCGCCCGGCCCGGCCCTGCGCGCAGAGCCCGGGAGCGAGCGGCCGTGAGCGGTACGCGATGTGACAGGGACAGCTGTGACAGATCCGTGCTGACACGCTGCCGCCGCGCCGGCCGCGCTGCGGGTGACGGCTGTCCTTCCCTGCAGGACAGCACAACGACGCGCGCATGAACCTGGCCATCGCCCTGACCGCCGCCCGCTACGGCGCTGCCACCGCAAATTACACCGAGGTGCGGCACCTGCTCAAGAGCTCGGACACAGGCCGCGTCTGCGGGGTGCGCTGCAGGGACGTGCTCACTGGTGAGTGTGGGGTGTGCGGGTCTATGGGGTGTGTATGGGGTTTGGGGTGTGTTTGTGTGTGTTCTGCGGTGTGCGCTGCAGGGACGTGCTCACTGGTGAGTGTGGGGTGTGCGGGTCTATGGGGTGTGTATGGGGTTTGGGGTGTGTTTGTGTGTGTTCTGCGGTGTGCGCTGCAGGGACGTGCTCACCGGTCAGTCTGGGGTTTGTGGTGTGTGTATGGGGTTTGGGGTGTGTGCGGGGTGCACTGCAGGGACATGCTCACCGGTCAGTCTGGGGTTTGTGGTGTGTGTGTGGGGTTTGGGGTGTGTGTATGGGGTTTGGGGTGTGTTTGTGTGTGTTCTGCGGTGTGCGCTGCAGGGACATGCTCACCGGTCAGTCTGGGGTTTGGGGTGTGTGTGTGGGGTCTGCGGGGTGCACTGCAGTGATGTGTTCACCAGTGAGTCTGCGGTGTGTGGGGTCTGTATGGGGGTTTGGGGTATGTGCAGGGTCCACGGGATGCACTGCAGGGATGTGCTCACAGGTGAGTGGGGTGTGCAGGGTCCCATTGCAGGGATGTGCTCACAGGTGAGTGGGGTCTGTGGGGTGCCCTGCGGGGATGTGCTCACAGGTGAGTGGGGTGTGCAGGGTCCCATTGCAGGGATGTGCTCACAGGTGAGTGGAGTGTGCAGGGTCCCAGGATGTGCTCACAGGTGAGTGGGTGCAGGGTCCCATTGCAGGGATGTGCTCACAGGTGAGTGGAGTGTGCAGGGTCCCACTGCAGGGATGTGCTCACAGGTGAGTGGGGTCTGTGGGGTGCACCGCAGGGGACAGTGACACCCTGGGATAACACGGGAGGGAGGAGCGGGGCCACTGCCATCTACAAACAGCCCTGAACCAGCACAGGAGCATCTTTCTGGCCCATGCCATTAGTGTCACTCAGCTTCCACTTCTGTCACATTTCTCACTCAAACCCCACTGTTTTGGCAGGCCAGACTGAGCTTTGCATCCCAGCCCTTCTGTCAAGCAAAGATGACATTGTAAAAGGCTCCGTGCTGTACAGTAGTAATCCCATTTACCGAGTCTGTGGGCTGAGGCTGAAATCTCTCTTCTTGAGAGGCAGATTTCAGCTGAGCAACTTCCACCCCACCTGCCTCTCTTCTGCCCTTACAGATAAAGCTGGGATTCCACTCTAAAATATTTTCTCTCAAATCTGGTGTTGGGTGAACACTTAGTTAATTTTTAGACCCCATCCCAGCTGTTGTGTTCAGACACACAGGGTACACTTTACAGTAGGTTGAGTTCATAGAGAGATGAATAACAAAGAGCATCAGTGAGCAGGAAACAAATGGTGTCTGTGATTGATACTGTTTTCTTTCACAGGCAAGGAGTTCGATGTCAGAGCCAAGTGTGTTATCAATGCCACGGGACCTTTCACAGACTCAGTCCGCAAAATGGATGATCAGGAGGTGCCCAACATCTGTCAGCCCAGTGCAGGCGTGCATATCGTGATGCCTGGTTATTACAGGTGAGGCACGGGGAGCCTGCTGCCCCTGTGACACCATTTGTAATCTCTGCTGCTGCTGAATAAATCAGCTGGGAGAGGCGCACCGCTGGCTCTGCGGCAGCTCGCCGTGCACAGTTTGACTCTGATTTTTGTTTGTGTTTTTCAAAGAGGATCCTGGCGCTGTGCCGGTGAGGAGAACAATTTCATCTCTTCAGAACAGACTGAAGCCGTGTAGTTTTTAGTTAGAGCTGCCCAAGGCAGGACTCCTG
>VZSU01001262.1:56880-69490 GCA_013398715.1 Nesospiza acunhae
GTGGGAAGTGGACGACCTACCGTGCCATGGCCCGGGACACCATAGACGCGGCCGTGCGCGAGCACAACCTGGAGGCAGGCTCCTGCCAAACCATGGGGCTGCAGCTGGAGGGGGCCAAGGACTGGAGCCCCACCCTCTACATCAGACTGGTCCAGGACTATGGACTGGAAAGTGAGGTGAGTCCTGCCTTCCTGCCTCAAAGGGGTTTGGTCTTCCCCTAAATGAAACACCGACGTACCTTGGGCAAAGGTCTGGTGAGCCCAATCAGAGCTGGGGCAGAGATAGTTCTAACAGAAATAAAGTTAGTAATTGTTCATCATCTTCCCCTCTTTCCTTCCTCCTAATCTTGACTGTTTCCTGCTAAAAACTCTCTAACTTGCCGGGCTCTGTGGTCCCTGGAGCCCCCCAGGCTGTGCAGCAGCGTGATCACCGTATGGCAGGAGAGCTGGGCTGTCAGGCCTGGTGGCGCAGACACAGCAGGGCCATGCTGGTCCAGCCTCCCACGGCACTGAGCTTCCTCCCACACTGTCACACTCCAACACCCTTGGCAGCCTGTTTGCTCTTGGGGATGAGGGAATGGTCAAGGAAAATGTGTCTTTCATGTGCTTTCAAGGCATGCTGCATTTGTTTTCCTCTCCACAGGTGGCTCAGCACCTGGCTTCCACCTACGGGGACAAGGCTTTTGAGGTGGCCAAAATAGCCCAGGTGACAGGGAAGAGGTGGCCTATTGTTGGGAAACGTCTGGTATCTGAATTTCCTTACATTGAAGCTGAGGTACGTGGAAAAACCGTGTCACCTTTTGTGATTCTGTCCTTGGGACGAGCAGGCCAGTGGCTCTGAAACATCTCCTTGAGCCCTTTCCTTTGGACAGGCCAAGATATTTTCTGTGCCTGTACCTGGAGCACACTTAGTGTATCCATATATACACATATTAATATATTTATGCACAACTAAATATTTACATAGTGCCCATTTTGTACTTCATGTACAAACACTATATCCCAGGTGGGTTGTGTAAACTGTCCCAAGGAAAAGGAGTTCTCTCATCTGTGTCTGGTGCTCTGGGTGCAGCCCTGCTGTCCCTTGCCCCCCAGGTGGGTTGTGTAAAGTGTCCCACGGGGAAGGGGCTCTCCCAGCCTGTTGTGGGGCTGTGGGTGCCATCGCTGCTGTCCCTTGTCCCCAGGTGGTGTACGGGGTGAAGGAGTACGCACGCACGGCCGTGGACATCATCTCGCGCCGCACCCGCCTGGCCTTCCTCAACGTGCAGGCTGCCGACGAGGCCCTGCCCCGCATCGTGGACATCATGGCCAAGGAGCTCAACTGGAGTGAGCAGAAGAAGAAGGTACAAAGGGCCCTTTTCAGCTCCAGCTGCTTTGTTTTGCTTGAGGAGTTTCCATGTTAAGGATCCCAGTTGGTTGAATGGAGAGCTACAAGTGATGTTTTATTCCCGGCAGAACGAGTCACTTGGTGCATTTCATTCTAAAGGCTTTATCAAATGGCTGTGAGATGGGTTGGGAGTGGCCAGGGGGTGGGGGGGAAGGGGAAGATCTGTATCCTGTTGCTCCCCAGCTTTAGAAATGAAAGCAGGCTTGGCATTGCTGTCCTATTCCTGTCAGTTATTTTGCTTTACTGACACTTTTCAACAGATCTGCCTCAGCAAAGGAAGCTCCTGTAACCATAAAGAACCTGCCTGGTGTTGAGCTCCCTGATTTTTTTTTCTGATTTTGGACAGCTGAGTCCAAATCATTTCCTAAAGATCACACTAAATCATCATCACACTAAGATATCAAAGGGGAGAAAAATGACAAGTTGTAGGCCTAGCCTAAAAAGGCCATTTCTTTCTGAAAGGGCAGACAGACTGTGTGTGACTGAAGGTGTGGATGCACCTAAAAGCATTTACACAGAAATCAGAAGTACTTACTAGCATGGATACCTTTTGCAAAGAGTAAAAAGTGCCTAAGTTTAACTTTTTGATACTTCTCAGCTGCCATCTGCTTAATTTTGGGACCTTAGAAAAGTATTGGTTAAGTGAAAGAACCTTATAGTAAAGTGTAAAAAGTGAGTACCTGTGTAAGAACTTGATACTGCTCAGATACTCAGGTTTTGTGTTTTCATTGTAGGAGGAGCTTGAAACAGCTAAAACATTCCTGTACTATGAAATGGGCTACAAAGTGAAAACAGATCAATTAACAGACAGCTCTGAGATCAGCCTGGTGCCTTCAGATATTGAGAGGTGAGTGGGGCAGGAGGGCTGCCCGTGCTGCTGTGCCCTGCAGCCCGGGGAGCCCTGACGTGCAGCCCCTCCCTCGCAGGTACAAGAAGCGGTTCCGCATGTTTGACAAGGACAAGAAGGGCTTCATCACCATCCTGGACGTGCAGCGTGTGCTGCAGGTGAGCTGCCCCTGCTCCCGACTCCCTCTGGGAGCAGCCTGGTCAGGGGTGAGGCCCAGGCTGCTGAGCCACCCCCTCCTGTGCTCGTTCTGTGCAGAGCATCAGCGTGCAGATGGATGAGAACACCCTCCACGAGATCCTCAACGAGGTGGATCTCAACAAAAACGGGCAGGTGGAGCTCAACGAGTTCCTGCAGGTACGTGCCTCATCTGGTTCCAGGAAGGGCTGGTTTCTGAGCAGCAAAGACATGGCTAGGGAGCTTTTCCCCTTGCTTAGGGCAGGGTTGGAGACCAGGGGAGTGTTCCTGTGGTGGTGGTGGTACAGGGGGCACACAGAGCGTCCTCAAGCAGCTTGGAAATTCAGGTGTTTGTTTTTTTCCCAGTCAGACTCAAAGAACAGGTCTAATTTACAAAGTATGCCTCAGTCCAGAGCTGAATTTGGCATTTTAAGCCCAGAAATGCTGTTTAAATATATTTAAAATGATACAGGTGTCCGTTGGAAGGTGCATGGCACAGATGTGCACACTGACATTATCCACAGCTGTTAAGGATTGTTATAAAAATGAGTAAACTAAGAAACTGAATAATAAACAACTAAATAATCAAGTATTTATAATGATAAATAGTAATATAACCATAATGATAATAAACTAAATAACTAAATAATAAGTTGAATATTATAAAGAATGAGCTTGTAGTTAGAGCCCATGCAGGCCCTATAACCCATTTTAATTCCTGGATTGGATAAATTGTCCCAGTTTCTCTGAAAAAAATGACATGCATCTGCTTTTTGTGGGGCTTTCAAGCAAACCCAAGGGTGCTCCCTTTGCATATGCAGTTTGTCAGCTGGGTTGCTGTTTGAGGAGTCTTTTTTGGGGTGGTATTTCAGAGCCTGCCGTGTCTCCCCTGCCCGGTGGCAATGATGAATGCCAAACAGGAGAGAAATTAATGCTGGGGATTTTGGTCAATGTCAGCCCTTTCTTCACTGTGTCAAGTTAAACAAACAAGATCAAGGCAAAGGAAATGGTAATTGTCTCTCTGGAGATGAGCTGGGGATAAGAGCAGCATTGTTGAATCTAAATGCAGAAAATTTTCACAGGTTGTGTCCAGCATTAGCAAAAAGGAGTATTTATTTGCCTAAAATGCAGCAATTGAGCTGAGGGGCTGTACTGAACTTGGGGGAAGGGGAAAAACCAAACCAAACGAGCCAGGGGGGAAAGGGAACCAATGGCTTTGGGAGTTTATGCTGACCTGTTCAAATGGGAGAGAACAGCCCAGCTGGGTTCTGGCTGCTGGAAAGGGACACCTTGGTACCTCCACTGGCAGCCTTTCACTGGGGCAGCCCAGCCCTTTCTGCAGGGCTGAGCTAGCTGCAGTTTGCTTGGCTTGGGTACATTGGTTGGGAAGCTGAAACAACCAGTAATTGTTGTTCTGTGGGGTTTGGGAGCGTCCTGGGATGTTTTTGCTAGGCTGACCAGGCTCACCAGGGACTGCCAGCCCTACATCATCCCATACAATGCAAAGGCCAGGCAGTGCTTAGGAGTATTTCAGGGTTGTTTCTGCAAACCTGTGTCACTCTGTGGCTCCTGCACATCTCCCAGAGCAGCCTGGCTGTGGAGCAGCAGTGGTGGGGATGCCTTGTGCAGGCTGACCCAGAGCAGAGGCTGGGCAGAGTCACAGAACAAAGCAGGGATTCATTAACAGCATCTCCTCCATGGACCCACCTTGGGCAGCACAAGAGCCCAGCCAGGGCTGCACCCAAGATGAACCAAAATGGCCCCAAAATGCACGAGCGCTCCCGGGGTCTCTCCCTGGGATCAGTTCTGCTCCATTTGCACCTTGCAGTTCATTGTCCCATTGCAGCTTTAGCCCCTGCAGTCCCACCCTGCTTGTTTTTCTCTCTGCAGCCCACGGTGTTTGTGCTCCTGGGCTGAGATTTGGGTCATTTGTCCTTGGTGCCCAGCTGGAGCAGGAATTGTTTTGTCTCCCTGCTCTGTGCACAGAGCTCAGCAACACTGAATGTGAAGCTCAGACCCACACACTAAAGCAGCACAGAATGTGAAAAATATAAATGCTAAACCTGAGGCATCAATGGCACTGCAGGGCTGAGCCCTCTTCTGTGCCTTGCACTTCTCCAGGGAAGCACTCAGTGCTAAGCACGAAGGTGCCACTGAAATGAACCGGGGTTGCCATGGAAGGAGCAAAATACATTAAATGTTTGTTTAATTTTTTAATGGATCTGTTAAGTCAGTGCCCAATACTTGAGTGTTTGCTTTCTGAAAACTTTCAAGTAATTGCGTTTCAGTGCAGAACTTGTGCAAGCCCTGGGCAAATATTTGTGGAGGTTTGTGTTGGAAAATAGAGCAGGTTGTGCCTGGGGGCTGCTGGCCTGCAGGTGGGAGCAGAGCAGGGCTGGCCTGGGCCACCTGCACGGTGCTGAGGGGCCTCAGATGGCTGGCAGAGAGGGGCCCTGGCAGCCCCTGCTGCTCGGAGCCCATGGAGTGATGGGTGCTCCAGGAGGGACAGGGAGCCTTGGAACTGCTGGTGGGACGTAAAGGCAACCACCCCATGTTCCATCAGGAGGAATCATGGAATGCCGGGGTGGTTTGAGTGGGAAGGCACCTTAAAGCCCGTCCCATTCCTCTAGAGCAATTGCCCCAGGCTCTGGCAGGCTGGTGGCCCAGGAGGGTGACTGGGTAGGAGGCAGTGCCTCTGCTGCTGGGAGATCCCTGTGTGTACACAGGCCTGGCCTCCTCCCCGTGCCTCTGGAATTGGGAGGGAGGCCAGGGGAAGGCCATACCACGTTTGCACAGGTCCAGCTGCAGGTGTAATGAGCAGCTTTTCCTATGGGGGGAAGGAATCTGAGGGATTCCTGCAGTCAGTGGGAGTAAGAAATTGCATTTGGCAAGTGCCAATTGCTTCCCCAGCGCTCTCTGCAGAGCTGGCTGCAGGTAATTTCAGTTCTAATGCTGCCTTTATCCATGGGATAAAAAAGAATTAACTAAAATCTTAGCACTAGTGTGCTTGCCCTGGGAGAGAGCAGAGTCCAGCTTCCAGGACTTAGAGGCAAATTAGTTTTAAAAGTCTATAAAGGAATTTGGATTTGAAAGAACAGTGGGAGTCAAGTACAGTGTCTCTCCAGAGAAAGGCATGTGGGTGGAAAAGGGCAGGCCTGGGATCAGTGATGGATCAGGAATCATGAAATCCCTGCATGATGTGGGTTGGGAGGGACCCTAACGCTCATCTTCAAGCCAGGGCCAGGGACACCTTTCACTAGATCAGGTTGTTCCAACCTGACCTGAGGCACTGCCAGGGATCCAGGGGCAGCCACAGCTGCTCTGGGCACCCTGTGCCAGGGCCTGCCCATCCTCACGGGGAACAATTTCTTCCTAAATGCAAAAAAATCCTGAATTATCCGTGAGCTGCACCCTTCAGATATTACAAATAACCAACGAAAGCCTGTGCAGCTGCTGGGCTTTCCCACACTCTGAAATGTCATGGAGGAACCCCAGTGATGACGGCTGTGTGCCCTGCTCCCAAGCGGGTCCTGTTTGGTCCTTGCCCTCCTCCAGCCACCCAGGCGTGTCCCGAGCAGTCCCTGACAGCCCAGGGGGTGTGGGTGGGCCTGGGGCCAGGCTCTGGGGCCGCAGCTGGCGTTTGCAGTTTGGGAAGGCGGGTGTGTGTGTGTTGGCTGTGGTGGCGGCCCCTCAGTGACGCTGTCCCGTGTCCCCAGCTGATGAGTGCCATCCAGAAGGGCCGCGTGTCGGGCAGCAGGCTGGCTGTGCTGATGAAGAGTGCTGAGGAGAACCTGCGGCGCCAGGCCATCCCCGTGGACCGCAGCGGAGGGGGGCTCTGAGCGGGGCTCCTGGGCCCCGGGGCAGCTCTCCCAAATGACTTCGGTGCGTTTTCCCCCTCATCCGTGATCTCCGTACTGCCCCGGGACGTGCCTGGCTGGGCTGTGCTGGCAGGAGCTCGGCAGTGCAGGCTGCAGGGGCTTGGGGGCACACTCAGCACGTCCTGCCCTGGCCATTAACGTTTGCATTGCCTTCACTTTCCGAGCACCCCGTGCTCAGGGTGAATCCTGCCCTGGCCGTTCACGTTTGTGCTGTGCTCAGAGTGAATCCTGCCCTGGTCATACACCTTTGCAGCACCTTCACCTTCGGGGTACCTCGTGCTCAGGGTGAATCCTGCCTCAGAGCGGATCCTGCCCCAGCCATTAACGCTTGCAGCACCCTCACCTTCAGAGCACCCTGTGCTCAGAGTGAACCCTGCCCTGGCCATTAACGCTTGCAGCACCCTCACCTTCAGAGCACACCATGCTCGGGGTGAATCCTGCCCTCAAATGCTCTGAGTTCTGCAAACACAAAATCTCTGAGCTGCTTCTGCCTCTTCACCAAGGGGCAAGAGAGGGGAAGCTGTGCTCTGGAGTGGAGATACCATTCCAAAGGAGCAAACCCAGCACTTCTGGGGGTGGGGGTGGTGGAGACCTGTCCTGAGCCTGCTGTGGGTGGTAGGTTTGCCCTGTTATTCCAGTGGTGCCAGTACTTGACCACTCAGAAATTGCAGCTGGAAAACAAGACACCTGGATTAATCACCCGAGGGAATAATGTAGCTGAGAGCTGGGCACAGCTTCCCTTCTCCACTGTTAACACAAATAAACTGCCTCTAATAAACATTGTCTGCAGGTGGTGCTTTGTGCAGTGAAATAAAAGCAAAAGGTGTTTTATGCTAAAAAGAGCTTCAAGTTTGGGGCAAACCCTGATGCTGTGTAGGATGGGGCAGGTTTTGGTAGCACAACGTTCTTAGATGTTAATTTAAAAATGCTCAAACACGGTGAAAAAAACAAAGTGTGTGTTTTGCATCCTACTAACTTTTCTAGAAAAAAAGGCTGGTTTTCAGCAGGCTAAATGAAAAACCAAAGCATGGAGCCCTCACTGGAGCTGTTTCCAGCACTGCTGTACCTGCCTGTTGTCCTCCTGCTGCTGGGCTGGGCTGAGATCAGCTGGGAGATTGCTGCCTGATGTAGAACAAGGCAGGGAAACCTGGCTTTCTGCTGGATTTGGCATCTGCCGTATTCCCTGAGTGGAGCAATTTCCACCTCAAACCAGGCTTCATTTCCCAGGGGTCAGAATTTCTGCTCAAGTAAAATTTGATGTATTTAACTGGTATCACCACGTCCACTGATGGAAAATAGCATCCATCAGGGATGCCCAACAGGGCAGGAGTGAACAGCAAGGATTCGTTGGATATTTTAATGGGGAAAATGGCTCCAGACACAAATGGAGATGCTGGAGACTGGTGGGATGTAGCACAGTGAGTGCAGATGCTGTCTTTGGCTGCAGAAGCAGAGCCCTTAAAAACACATGAAACATTCAGGTGTTGAAAAACAGTAGATACAAAAAAAAGGGTAAGACTCACCTAAAATTAGTTCCTAAAATGGTTCAGATAGTTTTTGCATGTTCAGTTTGTTGTTTGATGCAGATGTTGTTCAGGTTCTGGCTTTGTGCTTCGAGCAGGGGCTGAGGAAGGGGGAGTTGGCACATCTGGCACCACAAGGACGTTTCAGTGAACAAAGGGGTTTGTTCCTGTGGTCCTGTAGGCTTTTCCTTTTGAGCTGTGTTCCAGAATGTTCAGGTGAGGGATGGGATGTTTGTGTCCCAAATGCACAGTGACAGATCTCACACGTCCTGCAGGATGGAGGGAAATGGATGTATAACACAGAGGCATTCTGGCTCAGTGGGCCAGGCAGGGAAGGGGTTCAGGATTCTGCTCTTAACAAAAGTGTAAGGGGAAATAAAACAAAGTAGAAGTCATGAGATCTTTTCCAGGCCACGTGAAGAAAAAACTATTTCCAATGTTGAACAGGTTTTTTGTAAAGAAAAAACATTTTCACTATTGAACAGCTTTTGTACAGTTTAAAGAGAAATTCTCCACTCCTTTCTAACTGGCATTGTTAAAATAATAACCTGAACTTACCTGGAAAGCAGGATTTCTGTGTTGTACCCAAAGTATGCTCTTTGTTCTCTTGTTTTGCTAATCTTGCGTCTGGAATGTGGCTGTGGGTTCTCCTGGCTGTGCGTGTCCCTGGACATGGGTTTGCTCTGTGTCTCAGGCACTTGTGTCACCTCCCGCTCCCCTGCACGGCGCAGCCAGGCCTGCAGTGGCAGGGACAACTGCTCGTGTCCCCAGCAGTCCCTGGCCAGCTCTCGTGTTGGTGTCCCCTCATTGTGCCTGCAGGAATCCTTTGATGTGCATGCACTGTGGGAACAGTTGTAAGATGTCACTGCCTTGCCGTGATGGGAAAGAGGAATGGGATTGTGTGTGTGAAGGGAAGATTTCTGCGTTTTCTGTGGGTATTTTGTATTGTAAATAACTTGTGGGGAGGGGGGATCCATGCAGTGTTTGGGTGTATAAATAGTGTACAGATACACTGCAGGTTTCCACATGGTTTGTTGTCAGGTTCCTGTTGCAGCCTGGGCTGTTCAATGCTGTGTTTGAAGCTGGGTTGTCATTTTTATAACTGTCTTGGTGTTTTCCTGCCATTATTTATTACCTTTGATATCTGGAATGAGCCGCATGCGTTTATTGAGCAATAAGAGGATGTATTTAATGTGCCTTGTTTTTAACTGAGTAAGGACTGAAAGCATGAATCAATAAAAGTGGCTAAAAAACTTCCTTTCGCTGGCAGTTTGTTGTGGCAGGTGCAGAAGTACCTTGGAGTCGCCCTGGAGAAGTTTCTGTGGGAAGGAGGAGGTGGGGATGGATGGGTTTGGGGAACACAACCTGGGTTTCCCATGCTGTCCCCTCTTACCTCAGCACTGAGCGCTCTGCAGTGTGGAAATGGAAGTGAGGAGTGAGTGCAGCCCTCGGCACTGCAGGAGGTGACGGTGACAGGTGAGGAGTCCTGCACTGCCCTTGGGGCTGGAATGGCAGCAGCCACCTGGCTTTGGCCAATCCAATATGTGCATTTTCCTCCTGGATGTTGGCTGCCAGCCAGGAGCAGCCCCCCACGCACGGGTGAGTTTGATCCTGGCCCAGATCAGCCCCGGTGAACAGGAGAGCTCTCCCTGCCCCTCTGGGTCACGTTCCGTGTCAGGTGAGCCTGGGCTGCCGCGAGCCAGGGGTGCTCCAGCAGAGCAGATCCATTCCCAGCCAGGGAATCAGCAGTGCCCTTGGCAGTGGGAGCACAATCTTCATAATCTCCAGATTATTTCATGGGTTAATGTACACTTGTAGCAGGGATATTGCACAGCTGCCACGGAGCTGTGCTGATGCACCAGCAGCTCCCTCCACGTGGGAATGAAGCAGACCGGAGGAGAACCACAGAGATTATGGATTTTCCCCTAATCCACGGCGTGTAAGTGATAAGGCAAAGAATGTTTGCTGTGATCAGCTTTATCCCAAATATTTTGCAGCAGCAGAATTGCCTCGTGTCAAGCTCCTGGCTTTGCTGCTGGAATGCACAGGAGTTTGGGGCTGGTCCCTTCCTGTGACGTCTCCCCAGAATGGTCAGAAATCCAGATTTATAGTCCCTGGCGTGGCTGTTGCAGCCTGGTCAGAGCAGGATTAATATCTGTGTGTTCCTGTGTCATCAGGGAGCTGATGGCTGCTGCTGGGGACAAGGCCACCCCTGGGGCAGTGCTGCTGGGACAGCTCCATGCTGATGGACAAGCCGTGCTCTGCCTCAGGGTGGGAGTGCCCGTCCTGCTGTCCCCACATGGCCCAGGTGAGCTGTGTGCAGGGCTGGGTCACACACTGCCCAGGTGAGCTGTGTGCAGGGCTCGGTCACACACCCCACATTGCCCAGGTGAGCTGTGTGCAGGGCTCGGTCACACATGGCCCAGGTGAGCTGTGTGCAGGGCTCGGTCACACACCCCGCACACTGCCCAGGTGAGCTGTGTGCAGGGCTGGGTCACACATGGCCCAGGTGAGCTGTGCTCCCTGCAGCAGGGGTCACACACATCACACTCAGCCCAGGTGAGCTGTGCATCACCTGGAGGGACGCCGCCCTCCCTCCGCCAGGATTTTATTTGCCAGACTCGGCAGTCTCGGCTCTGCCTCCCCGCACTCCTCCCCTGTCCAGCGGCAGCAGCTGGAATTAAAGGATCTGTAAAACCGGCAGGGTCCCCAGTGCTGAGGTCCCTGTCCCCCCCCCGAACAAGCCCAGGGCTGTGCTGCCCTTCATTTGCTCTCCCAAATTGTTGCTCCGTTTATTTTGCACAGATTCATTTATTATTTTTGCATCTCTCCAATTAACTGATTTGCAATTCATTCCTATGCAAGCGGAGCTGTTCCTGTCCAAGTCGAGGAGCTGTAAATCTTGGATCTATTGAGCTGACAGGGGAATATATTTCATTTTTCCCCATGAATCATTTGCCATCCTTATTGCAGAAAAATGGCAAAATTATGGTGTACTGTGTTTTCATAAATTACTGCTTTTCTCTCCCCCCCTGCACTCCTCTAATTTGTAATTTCCTGGGAGGAAGAGGAGTGTGGGAGCCCGCAGTAGCCAGGTGAATAGGGCTTGTTTCTCCCCGAATCGTCTGAAAAACTGTCTCATCTCTTTTTAAATTGTGTGTGGAACAGCTAATAAAGCTTTCATAGAATTTAAAAACTGATTGTTGCTACTGAAGTTCTTTTGGCTTAGTGTTAAGAGATTCTCCAGTTAAACTGCTGTAGGAAGGAGGGAGCAGTAAGCAGGGATACTTTACTGGGATTCCCCCCCCCCCTTCATTTAGATTTCTGCTCTCTTACATCAAAATCTTGTGAACTGCAGAAAGGTCAGGATTTTTCTGGTTTAGGAATGTAAAAAAAAAATCCTCATCTAGAACTCTGTAGCTGGCGGAACGACACTTAAACCCTTGCCCATAATATTTATTTTGAAATCCCAGAAATATACATGCATTTTCCACTTGAGGCTGAGCTGGGTGGCCAGTTCTGATTAGTGACTCATTGCACCAGCAAAGGACATGGTTTATCCCCCATCTCCTCTTGGAGCCAGGTTCTTCCTGGTTAAAAAAAAAAAAAACAAAAATGTTCATCACAGTAAGCTGTTAAATTGTTTTCAAAATTGGCCATTTTTTAAATGGAGCTTATCCAGCTCTGGCAGTACTTCAGGTTGCACTGAACCATTAAATAAAAACCAGAGACAAAACGCCTTTGAAAAGGGTTAATTAGTTTTAATATTGATTTATTCCATATAGGGCAGTAATAGACTAGAACACTTATTTCTGGTTTGGATCATTAAAAACAGTCCTTGGTTCCTGAACAGTTTGTTTCTAATAAATAAATTTTTTAAATAAGACCAATTATAGTAATTTGAGGTAATCCGTGATGTTGGCTGTTTTTTCAGAAAGGTGTGAAATGTTGATTCCCGTTGATTCCTGTTGGGGTTTGTGTTTACACGGATGGATCCTCGGGGATGCCCAGCCTGGTCCCCAGGCGGCAGAGTGAGGATGCGGAGGATGCCGGCGCGGAGCATCCCCGCTCCCTCCTGCTCGCCGGGCCGGCTCCGCGTGTTCTTCCTCGGTTCCCGTGTCCCTCCTCGGTTCCCGTGCCCCTCCTCGGTTCCCGTGCCCCTCCTCGGTTCCCGTGTCCCTCCTCGGTTCCCGTGCCCCTCCTCGGTTCCCGTGTCCCTCCTCGGTTCCCGTGCCCCTCCTCGGTTCCCGTGTCCCTCCTCGGTTCCCGTGCCCCTCCTCGGTTCCCGTGTCCCTCCTCGGTTCCCGTGCCCCTCCTCGGTTCCCGTGTCCCTCCTCGGTTCCCGTGCCCCTCCTCGGTTCCCGTGTCCCTCCTCGGTTCCCGTGCCCCTCCTCGGTTCCCGTGTCCCTCCTTGGTTCCCCGTGTCCCCATCGCTCCTTTCCGGGCCGCCGCCGCCGCGCTCGCCCCGTTCCGGGTCCCGTTCCCGTTCCCGTTCCCCGTCCTGTCCCCATTCCCATCCCCGTTCCCGTCCCCATTCCCGTTCCCGTTTCTGTCCCCTCTCCCAGTGCCGTCCCGTTCCCATTCCCGGTCCCATTCCCTGTCCCGCTCCCGTTCCCATCCCCGGTCCCGTTCCCGTCCCCATTCCCGGTCCCATTCCCTGTCCCGTTCCCGGTCCCATTCCCTGTCCCACTCCAGTCCCCGTTCCCGCTCCTGTGCTGCCCTCTCATGGAGCGCGGGCTCCAGGCACCGGGAGCGCCCCCGCAGCGCCGCCGCCGCTCGGCCCTTCCCGCTCCCGGGGCCGC
>VZSU01001262.1:82294-92664 GCA_013398715.1 Nesospiza acunhae
CAGCCCATCCCAGCCCATCCCAGCACATGCCAGTACATCCCAGCCCATCCCAGCACATCCCAGTACATCCCAGCACATCCCAGTACATCCCAGTACATCCCAGTACATCCCAGCACATCCCAGCCCATCCCAGCACATCCCAGCCCATCCCATCCCATCCCATCCCAGCCCATCCCAGCACACCCCAGTACACCCCAGCCCATGCCAGGCCCAGTGTCCCAGGTGAGAGCACCCACCTGGCCCCGTGGGGGTCTCCAGGACGGTTTGCCTTGCCCCACTCAGCCCCCTGCCCTGTGAAATCCCCACACACACTCCAGGAGCACCGAGCACAGCTCAGGGCTCTGCTCGGCCACGGCCCCGGGTTATGACATCTTTTGTCAAAGACACCTTCCAGAAAAGCACTGCAATTTCGGACAGAGAAATCCAATTGTCGTTTGAAGCAATATAACAGTGGTGCACTCCTTGCCTCTGTGACCCCTCTCATTCCCTGGGGGGTTTGAGGGAGGGCTCAGTTTAAAACCGCTCCTGCTCTGGAGATGCCTTCAGCCTGCCAGCACTGCCCTGCTACTGAGCACCTGTGGGGCTGGCCCTGCATCACCCCCAGCTCAGAGGACTGGTGCAGCTCTACCCTGCCAGCCTCCTGCCTCACCAAATAACCAGCATTTGTTGCTTCCAGCAGAAGCGTGTGTGTGTCCTGGCTTTTAGAAGGAAAATGGCACCTGGACTTCATTCCAAAGGAATGCTTAGGGATGCACAGCTCCCTGGTGGGTGCATTTGGGCACAGGCCTCGCGCTGGGCTGGGGCTGAGGAGGGGCTGCAGGCTGGGGGTGAGACTGGAGCTTTTCACGTTTAAGGGCACAGGGAGCCTGGCAGCACCAGCCCCAGAGCATTTCCCCTGCAGAGCAGGTGGGACAGTTCTGCACTCAGCATCTTCCATGGCTTGGGCAAGAGATGAGGAGGTGCCAAGAAGTGACCAAAAACCCCACCAGCCCGGTAACTGGGCTGTGTGAGGAAGTGATCCCATCTCAGGTGCCCAGCAATGGGCAGCCTCTGGGACAGGAGCTGATCACTTTTAGCCTGAGGTTTCCCTGGCAGCTGTGGCACATCTGGGCCAGGCTCTGCTCGGTCCTGGGGTCAGTGCCAGCAGGCTGTGACTGTCACACATGCCTCAGTGACAGGGTGGCACCTCAGCCAGACTGTGGGCTGCAGTCACATGAAGCTCACTTCTGCTTTTCCAGCTCGCTGCTCTCACTTCCCCCTGCTGACGCTGGGCCTGGGGACACACGGAAAGCCCCACAGGAGTGCCACCAACACCAACGACCTCCCTGTCCCTGTCCCTGTCCCTGTCCCTGTTCCCCAGCTCTCCATCAGCCCCATGGCTCCTGCTCCCTGAGGGCACAGCAGAGAGGAAAATCTCCTGCAGGCAGCCCAGCCTTTGGGAGCTGCTGCTCTCCTTGTGTGTGTCCATGGGCAGAGCATCCTGAGGGACATCACTGGTGGCAAAGGCAGCTGTTCCCAGAGGGGAGCAATGCCCAGGGAGGTTTGCACCTGGAGGTGTCCCAGGAATTCCTGGACCTGGCACTCAGATCTTTGGGCTGGGGACAAGGTGGGCACTGGTCACAGCTTGGACTTGATGACCTTGGAGGGTTCTCCAGCCCCAGTGGTCCTGGAATCCTGTGGAAGGCACTTCTGATGGTCAGGTTTTAACAAACCCACAGGAGGTCAGTGGTGCCAAGCACCAAGCCAGGGCCTCCCCCACGCTGGCAGTGTGACCCCTGTGTCCCCAGCCTGGTGTCCTGACAGCTCCTGCCGTTTGGGACAGCTTATAAAGGCTCAAATATGAATAATGTAATTTGCTGTACATTAGTTATGAAGGTTTTGATCCACTGAAGCTGATGGCAGGTTTTGCCCTCTCTCCATGGCCACATCCAGAGATGTCACATTGTGTTTGAACGGGTGACACGGTGAGCCACAGCTCTCTGTTAAAAACAAAGGAGGGCAAGGCAGCACAGGGCTGTGCCACCTGTGCTGGAAAACTGGGACACCAGGGGACACAGCAGGGAAAAATATATAAAGGGAGTCTGTGCACAGAACTAACCACTGCTGGGGACTCAATTTGGGGTTTTGGTGTTCCCATAACTCAAACTGTGTTCTGCTCTAAGCTAAAGATTACTTTTGGATAAAGTGTCCAGGCCAGGCTGGAAGCAGAGGGGCTGGGTCTCAGCAATGTCTCCCTGCTTTCTGTGCTCATTCAACTCCTGTATTTTCATAGGCCACGGAACACCCTCTCTCCCATAAACCAAAAAATAAAAAAAAAAAAAGAGGAAACCCAGCATTTTAGGGTTGTTTTCCCACAGCAGATCACTGGGGAGACACTTTGGAGCACTCTTGTCAAACACAATCTTGATTGCGTTGCAGAGTGTCTGCAAGATCTGCCCAGCAAGAAAAAACAGAATAATCTGATTTTGCCACAGCATTCCGATAAAACAAATTCAGATGGAAACTCAGCCCTCTTCCCACAGCCTCATTCAATTCCCTTCTGTCCTGTCAACATTTAGGTACAAGTATTGTGAAAAGTTGTGGTGAGTGCAGATAACTCATCACTGCTTCAGCCCGGGTTTTTCTGAGGGTTTTCCCCGTTCTGGTGTTTGGAAGCTGCCTGGCCTCCCTTGGCAGGTGAGTGGCAGCCCGTGACAAAGCACTCCCAGCCTCTCCGTGTGTTTGCTGCACGTTGCCATGGCACTGAGACTCCTCCACCAACAGCCGTAAACAAACCGCATTCAAAAGAACAAAACCCAAACAATCCCTAATTAAATTAAAATCTGGCAGCAAAAATAATGTTTTCTCTCTAATTGTTGTACCATTTTTCCTGAGCTGTTGGCCATGCCTGCCCTGACACTGCTGTCATCCATCCCCCGGCCCCAGCTTTTGGCTCTGTGTTTCCTCAACCGCTTTTGATCACAATCTGCAGTTGCTGAGGAGGTATCAGGTTTTCTGTAAATAAAACAAATTCTCTCTGCCTCTGGGTAACACCCGAGAGGGCAAGAGGAAACAGCCCCAGGTGGTGCCAGGAGAGGTTCAGCTTGGCTATTAGGGGAAATTCTTCATGGAAGGGCTGTCCAGCCCTGGCACAGCTGCCCAGGACAGGGTGGGGTCCCCATCCCGGGAGGGATTTAAAAGCTGTGTGGATGTGTCACTTTGGGACCACGGGGCAGTGGCCTTGTGCTGGGGGAGCAGCTGGGCTCCATGGTCTCAGAGGGCTTTTCCAGCCCAAACCATTCCCCGATTGCACCTGAGGGCCCCTGCACATCCCCTGCCAGCGTGACCCCCCTGCCTGCCCAGTCACCCCCGCCCAGGCTCCGAGCTCTGCCTCTGAAGATCATTAATCACAGATATAATTTAATGACAGCTGGGTCGCGTCCCGCTAACTAAGTACACCTTGTTTGCCTCAAAATGCTAATGGCTCCTCTGAATCATTAATGAGGGACAATTGGTATGGAGCCTAATAATCGTGTGTGGTCTAGTTACAGATTTATTCATGGGAGCCCGAGCCCTTTGTCATGGTAAAAAGCAGCAGAATCAGGTTGTGCAGAGCAGCTCTCGTGGCACAGCTCAGCACACCAGCTCCGAGTGTGCACGTCAAACAGCGGGGGAAAACAGCTTTCCTGCAGAAATGTGAGAGCTCTGTGCACACCTCTCGGCGTGGATTCGACAACACTTCTCAGGTCATCCCGTCGCTTTCACGGGGAGCATTGCAGAAATCAGCTGTTTTTCAATGCAGAGAGAGTTTGTGCCCTGGTGGGCATGGGGGTGTCAGGGGCATCTCTGCAGAGGGGTCTCGGCACGGGACCCCCAGTGCTGGCAGTGCCAGGGCTCTGGTCCCCAGGGAAGCCTCTGCAGCTCCCGCTGGGGCTGGGCCTTCTCTGCAGGGAATATTGGCAGAGAACTTCGAGAGGGTTGGACTGTGACCCCAGAGTCTTCTCCAGTGCTGGGAGAACGCCATGTGAGGGGTCCTTCCCAGGGCTCTGGCTGCTCACAGTGACCCCGAGATGTGTCAGAAATTCTCCTTTCCCAGCCCGGCGCTCACAGAAGGAGTCAGAGCTCTTCAGTTCTCGCTCTCAAGGCTGTTTATTGTTCCTTAGCTATAAAATTCTTTCTCCTGTCCAGCCGAGGTCTGCTCAGCAGGACAGACAGAGGCACTCTGCCTGCCCCAGGGTGGTGTTATCTTTTTATACTAAAAACTGTGGGTACAATGTTTACAATTACTGCCCAATACCTATCACCTGTGTTAGACACTGAGCTTCTACTCTGAACCAATCCAAAAGTGCCACCATCACAGCAGGAGATGGAGGTAAAGAAGAAGAAGGAGAAAGGCTGGACTCACCCAGATTCCTCCATCTTGCCTCCTGAACCCCCATTCTAAAAACACTAAAAATCTATTTTTTACCCCATGATAAGTTCACTATCATTCTACTTAAATTGTCGTGGCTTGCAGATCCTCATACAAGGTTGGTAATTTGCTCCATGGGTCATAATCAAAGGCACGGGGGTCTTGGGCTCTGTGCCAGGGTCTGTGAGCCCCCTGGCAGGGTCCTGGCAGTCCTGGACAGCCAGAGGGATGTCCTGAATTCTGACAGGTCCTGGCCTGGCAGAGCTGTGTGCAGCTGGCCAGGCCGTGCTCCATCCATGCCAGCCCAGCACTGCATCAAACCTTCCTGTGGGAATCCATAAATCAGAGAGTTTTGGGAAAGCTGCAAAAGGCCTCAGAGACAGCAGAACTGGGATCAGAGCTAAGCAGTAGCCATGAGATTGGTCAGCAGAAAAATTATTTAAAAAGTAGAAAAGCAAGGACAAATAGAACAATGGTCTGTGTATTAAAGCTTGTCTAGAATAACTGCCTAAGATGATGAAAAGTTTATCTAGCAAGATATTAGGAAGTTCTAAGCTTAATAATGGAGCTCTGTGCATTGTGTTTATTTTCCAAACAAATGCATATTTTATGATTGGGTTTTTGCAAATATTAAAATGAACATTACATGTGTTATGTTAGAAAGTAATGCTGTATTAATTCTCTTAAGTAGGGTGTTAAATATAGTTTTAGGTTATAACAAAATGTTAAAATAGAAACTATGCTATGTGGGATACTTTATTTTCTAAAGAAAGGACTTGCAGTGAGATAGCAGCCACAGGACACCTAAATCTTTCAGAGAAAAAAATTTATTGCCCCATTAGCATAAGAAATGAACTTCTTCCCACCTTGCTCAGGCCTGAAGATGCCATCAGGATTCAGAGGAAGAAGCTGACACTGACCAGACAGAATCCTGTGTTTGGATGGAACTTATGCATCATGTATTAAGCGTATGAATATGCAACAGAAAAATACGCAAAAAACCCTATTGTTTTTAAGGGTTAATCCTCTGTTAACGGGGTCCTTTCTTGGGCTTATTTCACCCTACCTGGACGTCCATAACTCTTTGTTTCTATTGTCTCATATTGTCCTAATCCAACTTGTCCAAATTATTATTACTCTAATTGTATCACTGTTTTTATAACCATTTAATTACTATTAAACTTTTAGAATTTCAGAAACAAGTGACGCAGGGGGCAGCAGGAGCCTGGCCTGCGCCTCCCGAGGGGCTGCCTGGTGGGCGACTCGGCCGGCAGACACAAAGCCCTGGCTGCAGGCACAGCCCCAGCTCCCAGAGCCGCCCCAGCGAGGCACAGCCCCGCCTGGGCAGGTACCAGGGACGCTGCGGGTGCGATAGATGAGAAATGCGATGATTGACTCCACCATCAACAGACAAATATCATGTAGAAAGTCTAAGAAAAGTTTATGGATTTATAGTTATGTTTTACCCCCTTGTGCTGTTATCAAGGGAGAGCCTGGGTTTGGGACATCTGGGAGGGTTGGCTTGTCACTATGGCAACTCCTGACCTGCAATCAGGATTTGAGGAAGTGATCTCCACTCTGGACAGCAAAGGAGTCAATGGACAGAACCTCGGGAGGGGCTAAAGGGTTAAAAGGCCAAACCTCCATTGTGTGGGGGAGCACATGGTGGGGAAAATCCTCTGCTCCTGGCACCCTGACATTTTCTCTATTCAGTCTGCTGTTGTATTTTTGATAAGGCTTAATAAACCTTTCTAAATTTGTGAAAAGTGCGTAGCTATTTCTCACAGTGGGAACAGGGCCTGGCTGCCCAGGACACACTGCTGGGACCCAGCTTTGACTTTGACCCTTCTCCAATACTTGTGCAGCATCCAGCTGGGAAAGGGCCTGGGGATGGAGAAACCAGCAGGCAGGGCTTTCACTGGGCAGTTTTCATCCGTACAAACATCTCTGTTTGGGGCTGGCTGCACATTCCACCATGGCATAGCTGAAATCCTTCTGCTTTATGTTTTCTCCTTCCTCATATTTGCCCTCAGCTGAATTTGGCAAGTAGCTGGCAAATCATTTTGGCTGGTGTAAGTTTTCCTTTTCATCCGTGAATCCACCCTCCTGCAAAACTGCTCACTGCACCTGCCAGTCTCTCTTTTCAGGATCAGTTTTCCTCTCTTACTCGGCCTGAGTTTGGAGAAGTGTCCATCCATCCCAGGTGTGAATTTCTGTGTTTTCACGGAGGTGAAAAGAGCAGACATGGTTTTCCAGGGAGCCCGTGGATGAGCTGGGGCCGAGGCTCTGCTGAGCTAAATGAATGCTCAGGAAAACCAGTGAATAGGAAAATAATGGAGTGATGCAGGATTTATAGCACATCTCAGAAACATCTCAATAAATTCCAGGATCCTCTCTGCATCAAGGATGAAGTGTTTCAAGGAATCTGACGTAGAAATCATGCTCTTAAAAATCTGCTGTTTCTCTAAATAATCAAAATTCTTTTTTAATTATGCAAATTCAAGTTGCTGAGGAACAATTGCTTGATTAGACCAGTTGGTACTGACCTAATAAATTATTTTGAATATTTTTCACAGGAAATTGATTTAATTGAAGCTTTTGTTAGCCCCTGCAAATGCACTCGGTTCATGCCACAGCACCCAGGAATTTATAAATGGGCTCAGAATGTTGTTCAGGCACCAGAAAATAAACCTCCGAGCTATTTACTACCTCCATGATATATAAAGTTTGCAGTTTTGATTTTGTGTGATTATGTTCAGCAATGGTGACCTTTAGAGGCAACAATATTGAAGTGTAATGAGGAGATGTTTGATCACCGGTGTACAATGAGGAGTTGGCGTGACTTCTCCATTCCTTCCTGGAATCTGTGAAATCCAGCTGACAGGCTTTAACCTTTAGACTGCTGAGGGCTGAGAATGTGTAGGGATTTAGCCTGTTTATACACCAGGGTGGCTATATGAAATTTTATATAATTTCTTCCGTCACTGCATGCGGGGATATTGCATGTTTAATAACAGCCACTGCTGGACAATATTGGGCTGGGAAGGGGCTGGGTCCATGTGCCAAGGGCACAGGGTCTGCCTACCTCATCCCTGGGATGTGCTGGGCAGCTCCCTGTGCATCCCTGCATCCTCACCATGGCACAGAGCTCCTCCTGCATCCTCACCATGGCACAGGGCTCCCTGTGCATCCCTCCATCCCTGCCTGGCCATGCTGCTCCAGGTGCATCCTGTGTGTATCCCACATGCAGCCCCACATTTGTCACCGTCATATTTTCTGAAAAATCCCTTCACCAGGATTTCTTCTCCTGGGAAGCTGAGAAGCCTCAGAGAAGAATGAAAACAATAATTTTCTGATTCGCTTCTCCTGTGTTTTGCTGCTTTGGAATGTGGTTTGGAGAGTGTTTTCCAACTGGTCATTGTTTGATTGGCTTCATGTGAATTGTTTTAACTTAATGACCAATCACAGCCAGCTGTGTTGAGTCTCTAGAGAGACTAATGAGTTTTCATTAGTATCTTGTAAAGCCTTCTGTCTGTATCCTTTCTCTATTCTTTAGTATAGTTTAGTATAGTTTTAGTATAGCATTCTGTAACATAATATAATACCATAAAATAATAAATTAGCCTTCTAAGAAGGAGTCAGATTCATTCCTTCCTCCTCCGACGGGGGACCCAGAAAATACCGCACACACTCACAGCCCAGGGCTGACAGACCCCTGCCAGCCCCCTGCCCTCCATCCTGGCCCCTCACAGGACAGACAGACCCCTGCCAGCCCCCTGCCCTCCATCCTGACCCCTCACAGGACTGACAGACCCCTGCCAGCCCCCTGCCCTCCATCCTGACCCCTCACAGGACTGACAGACCCCTGCCAGCCCCCTGCCCTCCATCCTGGCCCCTCACAGGACAGACAGACCCCTGCCAGCCCCCTGCCCTCCATCCTGGCCCCTCACAGGACTGACAGACCCCTGCCAGCCCCCTCCCCTCCATCCTGACCTCCGCCCCCTGCCTGTCCCTGCCCTGTTTCCCCCCTGGGCTGTGCAGGGCTGGCCCTGCCCAACTCACACAGTGCTGTGCCACCCATGAATTGTAAATTCCTCTCTCTCAGCGAGGTTTAAAAGTAAATAGACATTATTCAGGTTGATGTTTTGGCAGGAGAAGTGAGATTACAGACTGTGAATCCAAACGCTTCACACGGAGAACAGACTGGAATACAAAGTACTTGCAGATTGTCAGATTATCTCTTTGCTAATTGTTCATTAATACATATTTTATATATATATATTTTAAATTATGTTTATACACACACACAGGAATTTACCTATGTGTATGTATATATATAAATGGTGTTTATATATAAAAATCTATACATATGCATATGTCTGTGCATCTCGGAGAGTGACACCCTCAGGAGTGCCTCCCTTCCTGAGGCAGCAGAACCACAGGCAGGATTTCCTGCCAGCTCCCAAATCCATGGCTTTGGTCCCCAGCACATCACTCTGGGAGGTGCCCAGAGAGGAGGCAGGGGGATGCTGTGGTGGCTCAGGGAGTGCTGCTGCTGCTGCTGCTGAGAGTAAATCAGGGCAGAGCTCTTGGAAAATTAATTATGGACTTACATCTCTGGACTTTTTCCACACTGAGGTTTACATTTCCAGTCTGAATGCCTTTCTTCAGGCAGCCCAGAGGAACGGGAATGTCAGAGGCCATTCACAGCCAGGGTGTGACTCCTTTGTGGGCAGCATCGCTCCTGGCACTGCCAGGGCCTGGAGCTGTGCCAGGGCCTCACAGCCAAGAGTTCCTCCCCAGGATCTCACCTAAAGCTGATCCATAAAACCACTTGTGAGGGAGTTTAGCTAATGAAACAAACCAAAGAGAAACGCAGCTCCAAAAAGTCTGCCCAGGACAGAAAATGTCTTAAAAAGCTGCAGTATTTAGAGGCTTAATTAGTATATTGGGTCATTATGACAGCCAGCTCGTTTCATTACCCTCCTAATGCATTATGAGCTGGCAGTTAAATACTGCCCAGTGAGATCTCCCGTGTCGTCGTGGCCACACCACATTTCTTCCCTTCTCTTACCTGGAGAAGGGAAGAAATGGAGCCCCAATTAGAAAGCTTTCAGCCCAGCACCCATGGAAAAGCCAAAAGCTGATAAAGGTCAGCGTGAAATTTGAATGACAGGGCTAAAGTCTTTTACTCATAATTTTGTGTTTGCAATAGAATTCAGAGCAATTCACAGCCTTAAAGGCCTTAAGTGAGAACAGCAATTAATTGTAATGAATAATCTGACAAATCTGGTTGACATATGGCTGCTAATGCCCTCCTTTCTAGTGGGAGCAGTGGAGGGATTAGATTAACTCAAATGAAATCTGGGACCGCCATGCCATCTGCATGTTCAGCGAGGAGCAGTGCACGTTAAATGGTGAGTGGGTAGATATCTGTCTTGTTCCCATCCTCCCCGAGCCCTGGGCAGGGTGGGAATAGCGGCTTTATTATTGCACCAGCTGCCTGTCAATCCAGCAATACCGGGGAGCCACACGCTGCAGCCTCCAAAGCTAATACAGCAAAAAGCTGGTAAAAATTACCCAGGCAAAATTAGCATAAATGGATATCTCCCTCTGTTTATCCGGCGTGTATTTCCAGTCGGATTGCCTGGCCAAACACTGGGGTCCCCATCCCCAGAGGGATGTGAAAGCCGCGTGGATGTGGCGCTTGGGGACAGGGGTCAGCGGTGGCCCTGGCAGTGCTGGGGGGGCTCGGTGACCTTGGAGGGCTTTCCCAAGCCCGAGCACCCGTGACTCTGTGTGGGAGGGCTGTGCTCCCTCCCCTGTCACAGCAGCACCGTGCTGGGTGTGTTGGGTGAGGCACTGCGGGGGAACGCCCCGGGCCGGCCCAAAGGGAGATGCCGAGGCAGCGGCTTCCCCAGAGCCAGGGCAGGGGCACTCCAGGCTGGGAGGGCACTCCTGACGTTTCTGACACTTCCTC
>VZSU01001262.1:100759-114419 GCA_013398715.1 Nesospiza acunhae
CCTGGGCTGCTCTGCCACGTCTCTGCCAGTGCCACCTTTATCAGCAGTGATACGGGCTGGAGCCCCTTTGCTGGCTGCTGTCACCCCCTCCTGCCCCCAGCCCCGGGATTTCCTGCGTTCTCCAGATCCTGAACGTGCAGATGATCCACAGGAGTGGGTCTGGAGGGGACCAGAGGTACATGAGGGTCTGGAGAGGACTAGGGCTCCACGAGAAGGTCCACAGAGGCTTGGAGGGGACCAGAGGTCCACAAGGGTCTGCAGAAGACAAGAAGTGCACAAGGGTCTGGAGAAGACAAGGGGTCCATGAAGGTTTGGAGAAGAGAAGGGGTGCACGAGGGTCTGGAGAAAAGAAGGAGTGCACAAGGGTCTGGAGAGGACAAGGGGTCCTTGAGGGTCTGGAGAAGACAAGGGGTGCCCAAGGGTCTGGGGAAGACAAGGGGTGCCCAAGGGTCTGGAGAAGACAAGGGGTGCACGAGGATGTCCACGAAGGTCGGCGGTGGCCCGTGGGTCCCCCAGGGGCAGGGAGGTTGGGGCACGGAGACACGGGCAGGTGGGGGGAGCCTGGGCAGGGCGTGGGTGGCAGGGGGGCCCGGGGAAGGCCCAGGTGCTGCTCCAGCCGTGTTGGACACGCGCAGCCCGAGGCCGCCGCAGATTACAGCGGTAATATTTCCACAGGCGTGACCTCCCCCGGGCCTGGGTCTCCAATATACTCTGAGCAAACACACTTCCCTCCCTGTCAGGCACGCCGAGATATCTTCTTCCTGCGCCTGTTTTCCCTGAATGATGCTGCTCCTGGCATGTGTGTCGTCCTTTCAGCGGCGGGGGTGACACACACATGGCACGGACAGCGAGGTGACAGCTGGGCTTCAATTGCTGCCACCCACGTGGGGGGAGTGTCCTTACAAATGCTCACCTCAGGAGCTGCCCCATCCCTTGGGCATGAGCTCTGCACGTGTGCTCGGTCCCTGGAGGTGCAGCATGCCCACAAATACACTGAAAAAACAAATCCCCTTTTCCTGAAAAGCCAGGGTTTTGAGGGCAGCTGCCCTGCAAGGTGAAGCCTGTGAGATGGGATGTGCAGCTTGGGGTGCCCATCCAAACCCCCCAAAGATGCTCTGCCTGCCCTGGTTAGGAGCAGTAACAGCACAAAAGTCTCAGCCACTTAATAAACATGGAAAAGACTTCCATAGCCAGGCAGAACCACAGAGAAAAATCATTAAAAAGTCATTTCCACCAAATGGCTGTTTTAAAAAAACATTTCCAAGCCCTACCTATAGCACTTCGCATAATTCCTCCCTGTTTATGAAAATGAAATCCCCGAGAAGTCTGCGTTCCAGCCCATATGGCGGCGGATGTGATATTTGGAGGAAAATATGGCGCTGCTAATTTGCCTATGGGCCCCTGGGGCGGCTCCCCTGGCAGGGCTGTGCCACCAGGGCTGGAGCCACAGAAGGGCAGTGCCAGCACCAGCCCAGGGCCGGGACAGCAAGGAAAGGCCAGGAGGAGCGAGCAGCCCCAGCACAGCACCCTCACCCAGGTGCCACCAAAAGGGTTAAAGAAGTTTCGACTGCTTTACTCCATGAACCCTGCCAGTGGAATGCGTTTTGAATCCCTGTTTAAAAGACACGTAATTGCCTCAGATTCTCTATATTATCATAACTCTTCAAAATTGATTGGTTTTAGGTTTATGGAAAAATATGCAAATGCACGGGGAACGACACACATTCCTCATTGTGGGTATAAAAGTAGTTCACAGAGAATCCGTCTGATTGAGTTTGATTACTGAACAAAATCTAATTATTTGAGATACACGTCTGGGCTTTTCTGGAGAGGCATGCTGAAGAGAAGAAATATTTGGGATATGAGAGTGTTGTTTGCCCGCTCAGATTTGTTTATTCACATATATTTTGACAGGCCAGAATTTTAAATAATTGAAATCAGTGCTCACTCCTCAGAGTCAAAGAAGCAGTGTGGGTGCAGAGAGAGCAGCCCTTCCTGAGGTGTTTGAGCAGCACCTCCGGGCTCGCTCTGAGGCACAGAACCACTGAACCACGCAGCGGTGGGGTTGGGAGGGACCTTAAAGCCCATCCCATCCCACCCCCTGCCAGGAACATCTCCAGGCTGCTCCGAGCCCCATCCAACCCACCTGGACACATCCAGGGGCAGCCACAGCCCTCACGGCCAGGAATTCCTTCCCAAAATCTCACCCGAGTCTCCCCTCTGTCAGCTCTACAGCTTTATCTGCGGTTTTGGACATCCCCGTGGAAATTTCCACGCTGAGCACTCCAGCAGGTCCCTGCTGTGGATGAGGCCGTTGGGCTGGCACAGGCACCACAGCCAGGGCATCGGCCTCCCCGAGAGCCCAGCGCCCACCGCCGCAGCCCTCATTCCTCACACGTGCTCAAACACGACTTTGGGGCAGCGGGAAATGCTGCAGGGAAGTTCTGGCTCCTCCCGGGCCTTTGTCGAGGAGCACTTTGTCAGTCTTTTAAAGCAGCTTTGAATAATTACCGAGTCCCACCCTCTCATAATCTTCACCCTTTCCCAATTATCTACTCAATTATAATCCACCAAGTCTCTTGCATTAAATGGAACCATATGTTCTTTGCAGTCACTTTCCAGTAGGCACGGGCCAGCCTGGCTCCCCAGTACACAAACATTTGCTCCCCAAAATCCCTCCTGAAAAACTCCTCTCCTGCAGCAGCTTTACACACCAAGCCCCTCGCTTGGGAGGGTTCCAGACCTCCTGACTCAATTCCTGCAGCCACCAACCTCCTTTTCTTCTTTCTTTGATTTTTCAATTCCATTGTTTGAGTTGGGTGCTGGATGTGGGTGGGTTTGCCACTGAGTAAGGCAGTGTAGATCCAGTGCTCCAGGAGATGCCATTGCAGGTCTGCACCTCTGATCAGCCTATAAAAATTACAATTAATCAATCATGGATGGTTTTCCATTCTCGGTACACGTGGGCGTTACCAAAGTCTCAGCTGAGGAAGGAGGAGCTCCTGCCCACCCACACCAAGGGGGATGTTGGAGTCAGTGGCTCTTGGTCACTCCCCTTCCCTGGTCACTCCCCTTCCTATTTCCTTAGCAAGGAATTACCACCCCCCAAACCATTTCTCCATTAATAGGTTTTTCCATGCCCTTGAGTGCTGTACCAGGGACTGTCAGGAAGGGGCTGCCCATCCTTTAAGGAAATTGGTGGGTAATAATGAGGTGTAGAGCCCCTCCAATACACCCTGTTATCAAATACAAAGGAATTACTTATGCATGCTGCTCTGAGACCCACCATTAATTAGGAGTTTTACATATTAATCACAACACCAGTTTGCCTCTCCCTCTGAAATGCTGAGTGATGCTGGGGGGGCAGTCTGGCGGGCTGCTCTGGGAAGCCAGGCTGGAAAAGCTCCAGACTTTAGGCTCAGCTGAAAGAAAACGGGCCTGGGTAAGCAAATTAAGGAAATAGCTGGGCTGATTGTCCCACGAACAGGTAAAATCCTGCAGCAGGCCTGGTGAGGAGGAGACCAGAAGTGCAGGAGGCAGAGCTGCCCTGGCCAGACCTCACCATGCCTGTCCTTTGTAGGGCCAGCGGGACATGGGGTTTCAGCAATTGTCCCAGGTGGGACATCAGCATGGAGCACCCACCCATGGAGTGGGTGCTCAGGCCTTGGCACTGCCCAGGGAAGTTTGCAGTGCCCATCCCTGGAGAAGGCACTCGGGGCTCATGGAAGAGCCCTTAAATCCCATCCATCCCACCCCTGCCATGGCAGGGACAGCTCCCACTGTCCCAGGCTGCTCCAAGCCCCGGTGTCCAGCCTGGCCTTGGGCACTGCCAGGGATCCAGGGGCAGCCCCAGCTGCTCTGGGCACCCTGTGCCAGGGCTGCCCACCCTGCCAGGGAACAATTCCCAATTCCCAATGTCCCACCCATCCCTGCCCTCTGGCAGTTCAGGTACTTGTAAAGCTGGAGCCTGTTCAAAGGGACCCAAAGAGCCACAACTGGTTTCATCACCATTTTCTTCCCGAGGCAATTGCCAGGAAGGCAGGACAAAACACCCTGTATGTCAATAAAGATTTGCACTGTATCATCTGTGCCAAAAAAACTAACTCAATCTTCTGCACTTCAGTACAAATTAGAATTTATATGCAACTCCCCACTTCAGGTGGGCAATCCAAAGAAATTAACCTCAGGAGAAAATTGCTTTTTTCTGGCTTAACACAGAGCTCATTATCATGTCAGGCAGAAGAGACAGTGGGGAAAATGCAAAATCATAGGCACGATACAGTGGTGCATCCATATATTTCCAGCCAAGGAACCACTTATTAGGAGAACTATTTAAATTCCAAAGAGCCAGGCTCCTTCTTTAGGACAGAATCACTCCTAGGGGCCAAGAAACTGAACCACACCACAGAGCTTAAATACCAAGTGTGGTGGAGAAGGTGCTGATGGTGTGTGGGGGACACAGGGCTGTTTCCTGCAAATATCCCAAAGCACTTTACAGACTGGGCAGACATTTCCATCCAGGGGGAAATAGGCATTGGAGTCATGAGCACAGCTCGAGTGCTGTGTTATTCCATCAGCCAGGATACCTGGATGGGGCTTGGAGCCGCTTCGCTTGTGGAACACGGCCCTGCCCATGGCAGGGGTGGAACAAGAGGAGCTTCAAAGTCGCTCCCAACCCAAACTGGGCAGGGATTTTGTGATTCTGTGATGCCCTGCTGGTGCAGCCTGGCCTGGAGCACTCCCAGGGATGGGAGGGTGTCACAGCTGTCCCTGTGAGATGAGTTTGAACCCAAAGCCCGCAGGCTCCTGCAGCCCAGACTGCAGAGTAACGCTGCTGCTCCCAGCTCGCCCTGCTGCTGCTGCCAGCCTCACGGGATGGCACCACTGAGGGCAAAGGGGCAGCACAAGGCAGAGGGCGACGTTCTGCTCTCCCCATCCCGTCCCCATCGGGGTTCTGCAGCCAGGGAGGCTCCTGGGCTGGGATGTGCCGGCAGATGTGACTCTCCCGCTACGCGAGGCATGCCTGGAATTTTTCTGCGGGATAAGAATAATTTAGAAAAGGATGGGAAGCTTGTCCTGGCCGGTGTTTGCCCGTCCCCAGGTCAGTTCGCAGGCTGAGCACTGCCTGCACAGCCCGAGGCCCGGCGGGCACAGCCGCAGGACGGGCCGCTCCTCCCGCACCGCAGGGAAGGTGTCACATCCCCGGTCCGTCAGCGCTACCTGTGCCATCTGTGTCGAGCATTACGGGGAAGCCTCTCGGCAACTGCCATACAAATCAGGGTCGCCGGCAAGGTCAGGCTGCAGGGAATTTGGGGACGCGGGGAGGATGTTCGCGGTAAGCAATAACAGCATCCCGGCGCATCCCGCCCGCGCCGCCCCAGCCTCCGGCAGCCCGGGCCCCGCTGGGAAATGTGTATTATGCCTGGGTTAATTTACTGATTAATCTCTAGTCAGTGGTTTGTGCTTTCCCCAGATGGCCAATTAAAATTTACAACTGGCAGAGCAGTGCCCTGTTGGCAGCCGGCGGGGGCCGCGGCAGAAGGCGAGGGCTCGCCGCTGCCTTTCCCTCTGCTGGCTTAACCAGGAGACGGGAGAGGGGCCCTGGCCGGGCAGCGGCGCCGCACCGGGGCTGGGGAGCCTCTCCCTCCCCGCCGCAGCCCTGGCTGCCCTCCCCGGCCCAGCAGCACCTGCAGCACCGCAGCTGCCGGCAGAACCCAAAGCGCTTCTGCCGGGGGCGATGCCTGGGCTGTGATACCTGCAGCAAACGAAATGCTTTTGCAGCAATAACAGGGGAAAGCCCACAGAATTTTGTCCCTTGGCACTGGGCACAGCTTGTACTGGAGCATCCACCCAGACAGGAGCTGCACAAGGAGAACCCACATTTCCTCAGACTCTCTGGGCTAAAGTTACGTGTTTCCTTTGACAAAGGTGATGTCTGGGCTGGAACACTCCAAAGCAAATTGCAAATCAAACCAGATCCATTTTCTGGAGAGGCCAAAACCAGCCATGATGGCTGTAGACTCCTAGAATCCCAGAATGGTTTGGGTTGGAAGGGACCTTAGAGCCCATCCCACCCCAGCCATGGCAGGGACAGCTCCCACTGTCCCAGGCTGCTCCAGCCCCAGTGTCCAGCCTGGCCTTGGGCACTGCCAGGGATGCAGGGGCAGCCCCAGCTGCTCTGGGCACCTGTGCCAGGGCTGCCCACCCTCCCAGCCAAGAATTTCCTCCCAGTATTCCATCCAACCTTTTCCTCTATCAGGGAGAAGCCATTCCCCTTGCCTGGTCCCTCAGGACCCTTTGTAAAATGAAGTGCACCAGCACAATTTGTTTTTTTCAACAACTCTTCTCAGAACTCAAGACAACACTCTGAGAAAAGCAGAGGACAAATAGATTGGGAAATACACACTGCTTCTGCAGGCTCTCCCAGAAGTGGCAGTTCTTTGGTTCAGAGCAAAATTTCCCCGCTGCCTTTTTTTTTTTTTAAGGAGCCTTCATGAATATTGATGGTAAACATAATAACTGCAATACTCAGGAGTATAGTCAACCCATGCTGTACAATTCACATAATTCCCCTTAAATTAACGGGAGTCCCACGTGTGCCCTGGGCACAGCCTGCCCTCCCTGGGTGCCCAAACCCAGCAGCACACCCCTCCTGTTCCTGGGGGACAGCTCAGGTCAGGCCCTCGTGGGTGCTTTCTCTTATTTCTAAGGCTGCATGCAGCTTTAGCATCCAATGGGGGAATTGTGTGAGGTGCACGCTGGAGTTTGGGTGATAAATTCCCTAGGGATCACCTCTGCACAGGCTGGCTGCTGCGACTGAGGCATTTGCAGCTGCACACCTGGGGCTCACCTGGCTCCCTGCCCCCGACCAGCTCCCCTGGGCTGGGGCAGGTCCCAAAGGAGGCACAGAGCAGCAGCCAGGAGCACAGTGGCTCGAGGACATGTGAACGTCAAGAGAGAAGCCCCATAGAAAGGGGGCTGAAACTCTGAAGGTGTTTCTGTCTGTGGAGCGTCCCTCGTGGTGTCCCGTGGGGCACCTTGGGAGCAGCACCTCTGGGGAAGCTGCAGCTGCTGAGCAAGGCACAGGTACCCCTCCAGAGACAGCAAACCTGCCTGGCCAGTGGCTGTCCTGGGCACAGCAGCTCCAGTTCCTGCTGGCAGTTCCTCTGGCTCAGAGAGGAGCAAGGCTCCCATCCCACGTCCCAGCTCACGTTCTCCAGGAGGCTCCCAGCTCCCAGGAGAGCCACAGCCCCTGCCCATCCCCAGCACATCCCCAGCCCCACACTGCAGGCAGGGCTGGGCCAGGCAGGGCTGGGCCAGGCAGGGAAGGGCTCCTGGATGCCAGATCATGGGGAAGGAGCGGGGATGCCACCAAACCCTGGAGTGCTGCTGCTCGGCAGGGTCTGCCCTGGGGATCTGTTCCCCCTCTACCATGGATCTCTGGGAGCTGTGTGTAAAGGATTCCTGGAAAATGAAAGTACCAGGGAGGAGCAGAAGTGTCCGGACAGGGCATGGAAATATTTACATTTTGGAAAGCTTTGCCAGAAATGGAAAGAAATCCTGCCCAGCGCAGCCTGGTTCTGCTGGAGGAGCCATCCAGGCTCTGGCACCACGGGGCTGCTGCATCCCCAAATTCACCCAGCTCCACTCCACAGCCAGACCTGCTCTGGGCCCCATCCCACCTGGGAATCACAGGGATCTGGGGCTTTTCTCTCCCTGTGCTTTCAGTCCAGATAAAGATCTGCATTTTGGATCCCGCACAAGTTAAGGCGTGACCTGAACAGTTCCTGTCAACAGAGCCGGGCTGGTGATCTTTAAAGGGGATTTTCTCCAGGTGAAGGACAAACATGACATTAGAGCTATCAAACTCCCCGTCTGACAAGGACATATAAATTGTAAATGGTCGGGGGCACTGGGAGCAGCCTGTCTCTCTTCAGGCCCTTTTCCATGCTGTGGGGATGCGCTGGATGCTGCTGGGGCTCCTGCAGCGTGCCCACGGCAGGGACAGAGGGTGGCACGGCGGCTGTGGGGCCCTGCTGCCCACCAGGGCCTGTCCCCACTGGCAGGACACTGAGGGCAGGACAGGGGGGAAAGAGCTGCAGCTGGGCCGGTCAGAGCTGATGGGGGTCCTGGGACCACTTCTGTGGGCTGGGCACTGCTCCTTCTGTCTCCAAGGGCAGCACGGGGCACTGCTCCTCTGACCAGCCCTGTCTCTGTGGGACACTGCTCCTCTGACCAGCCCTGTCTCTGTGGGACACTGCTCCTCTGACCAGCCCTGTCTCTGTGACCAGCCCTGTCTCTGTGGGCTGACCAGCCCTGTCTCTGTGGGACACTGCTCCTCTGACCAGCCCTGTCTCTGTGGGGCACTGCTCCTCTGACCAGCCCTGTCTCCAAGGGCAGCACGGAGCTGAGCCCCTGGCTGGGGCAGGGACTCACCCCAGCATGGAGGGGCATGGTGGCAGCTCCTCAGGGCTTGGGGCCACCAGCTCTTGCAGACAGCTGGAGCATCCCAACTCTGCTGCTCCTCATACCAGTGTCCTTCCCTGGCCAGTGGGACAAAGCGGGGAGCAGGGAGCAGTACCCCAGGATGAGGGTGGCTGGGGGTCCTGGGTGGCCCCGACATCACCACCTCTGCTCTGAGCCCCATCCTTCCCCAGGCTCAGAGGGCAACAACAGGGCTTTGGGTTCAGCCCATGTGGCGACAGGAGAAGCCAAGGCAGGGATGGACAGAAGGAGACAGCACCACAATGGTGACAGCACTACAGGGGTGACAGCACTACAGGGTGACAGCACTACAGGGGTGACAGCACTACAGGGTGACAGCACTACAGGGGTGACAGCACTACAGGGGTGACAGAACTACAGGGTGACAGAACTACAGGGGTGACAGAACTAAAGGGCTGACAGAACTACAGGGTGACAGCGCTGAAGGGGTGACAGCACTACAGGGTGACAGCACTACAGGGGTGACAGAACTACAGGGGTGACAGCACTACAGGGCTCCCAGCACTCAAGGGGTCCCAGCAGAGAGCCCAGAGCTGCTCTGGCCACTGAAGCACTTTGAGCCCTGCCCAGAGCCCTGTTCCCTCAGGGACATGGCCAAGGGTAGCAGCCAAGGCAAGTGTAAAAACCAGCCAGGGGAAATGTAAAAGCCCCGGGAGCATCAGGATACCAGGCACACCCTGCTCTTCCCGCCCTGCTGTAAATCTGGGACCCCCCTGGGTTTATTCCAGCTGAGCACAAGCCTGACTGAGATGGATTTAGTCCTTGAACTGTAATTAAAAACGAGAATGAGACGAGTGCAGAGTGCACGTGCTTATGCAGATGAAGACACCTCGTCCTGCTCCGCCGGGAGCGCTGCCCGCCGGGCGGAACATCAGCTGCACATCTGGCAGGAGTTCAGGAATTCAGCAAAGCCGGCCTTTAGGGACGCTGAGCGCTGCCCCGGCAGCCGGGACGCTCCCGCCGGAGTTGTGACATCCACGCTCCTGTTGTGAGAGCTCTGGGCAGCCCCTGGGTGCTGCTGGGCACGGTGACACAGACAAAAACCAGCCCCGATCCCCCTTCCTGTGATTCGGGGCTCAGCAAAGCCCGGCCCGTCCCTGCCATTGCAGGAGGGGACCATAACAAAGCCAGCTCGCCAGTATTAGAGATTTTATCACAGAATCACAGAATCATTTGGGCTGGAAAAGCCCTCTGAGCCCAAGCTCTAAGCCGGCACCACCGTGCCCACCCCTAACCCCTGTCCCCAGGTGCCACATCTACAGGCTTTACATGAAATCTGCCTCTCCTTTCCTGCCTCAGTCTCCCCACCTGTGACATCATTCCTGTTTATCAGTGTGCCATTCATTGCCCACGTTTGCTGTTCATTTGGTTTGGAAGGACTTGTTTGGGACACGCTGGGTGTCAGCATCCCTGCCCAGCAGCTGTGCTTGGCACCAAAGGGCGCCTGCAGGCTCCAGCTGGGCTTCATTTATGGGTGCAGCATTAAACAGCTCTTTTCTGGGATAAAACAAGGAAATCAGCTGAGGAGCAAACAAAGAAGAAGTGGGAGATCAGAAGTTTGATTATCCCATTTTCCCCCGGGGTAAACTGAGGCAGCAAGCGGGGCACAGGTTCCCTTTCCATGAAAATCCCCCCAGGTGTGCAAGGTGGGTGTTGGAGAGGGTGGATCGGGGCCCCCAGCACCCACAGAGCCAGGGAATGCCTTCACCTGCCGTGTGCAAGCCATAAAAGGGAGCCGAGAAGATTACGGAATTTATAGCCTCAAAAGGAAAAAAAAGGTATAACGTGTCACTTCTATATAAAAATGTTGCTGTCATCTTCAATGTATGTAGTTCTCCCCACAAAAAGGTATATGCATCATTTATAAGTCTTGTAAACCTCTCATATATATATTTTATATTTTTTTATACATATATACATATATAGGTATTTTTATATTGTTATCCATATATATATTATAGAGAGAAAGATGTAGATATGTATTTTCTGTATTATTATCTATATATATAATTTCTAGGTATGCAGATACATACATATATATGTATTTTTTCTATATTACTTCTATAATATTATCCATACATGTAAAATATACAGAGATATAGATATAAATGATGATATAGATATAGATACAGATAGAGATATAGATAAGATATAGATATAAACGTATTTTCTAATGAATTACAAGGAAGGCCATCACGTTCTACCTTTTCCCAGCCCTGACCCTTTATCAATGCTACTCACATTTAATTAGTAGACATTTCTCCTTCCTGAGCATATTTACTTGAATTCCTGGTTCCTACGGCAACCCAGCAGCTGCTGCCGGAGCAGCCCAGCCCAGCCTAAGCCAGGAATGGAGATTAACGAGCAGCCTCAATGTTCAGATTACCCGGCAAAGACCGAGCCTGGCGAGGGCATCCTCACAAAGCAGGCTCAGCTCCGGTTTGAGCAGATTCCTGTTTATCCAGGGCTACCTGTGGTATCCGGCCTGGTTGACAGCTCCTTCAGTCCTAAATTCTCTGTAATTTGCTACCAACCCAGGTAAAGGAGTTTTTTAGGCTTTTTTTTTTTTAATTAATTGCACTCCATCTCCATTTTCAATTTAAAACATCCAGCACAGGAATAGCTAAACAACGCCCAAACCATCCCTGCTCAGTGATGCTTTCCTCACTGGTGCAGCTGTAGGTTTCACAAAATACCTGAATTTCCTGGTGGCCCTGCAGCCGCTAGAACAGAAAATGTCCCTTTGGAGGGGACACGCAGGCACTGCCACTTTTGATGCCATTCTCATGCAGAATTCCCTCACCCGGTGTGCACGCTGCAGGCAGATGTTGGAAGGCTGGTTTGAGATAAATACCCAACAATTCTCCTTTTCGTTTATAAATGTCCCTTTTTTTTATGACTGATAAAGGAAAGTGCAATGTAAATTAAATAAAGAGGGAAGGGATGTGTAAATTAGAGCGAGAAGCATCTAATTTGAACATTTTAAAGTCTTACACAATCCTGATTCTTTTCAAGGAAAAGCACAGTCTAAATGCTCACATACCTCCTACTTTCAACCTGGTGTGGCAGTTTAACCCTGGAGCAGGCAGCTCTGCCTCAAAGACAGGTACAAAGTGTTCAATAAAATAAATAACTAAAATAATTAAAACCAGGAGCAGAGCACCAAGCACTGGGAAGCATTAATTTTTGCAGATCTCCAAAAGGCACTGTGGATTTATTTGGAGGTTGCGTGCCTGTCCTCACAGGGAATGTTCAGGTGTTTTGGGGGAGGTCTCGGGGTGCAGGGAGAGACCCACAGGAGGGGCCCAGCACAGGAGGCTCCCCGGGGCTGGCTCTGGCACCACTCTCAGGGGAATATTTGGGTGCCCGGCCCTGATTTGGGAGCTGAGCCGCGCTTGCAGGGCTGGGCTCCCCCTCCTCTCCACCCCTGCCCGGTCCCCCAGCCCTGCCCTGCAGCTGCTCCTGCTGGGGTGATGCTGTGGAGCTCAGGAACACCCCCGGGTGGGATAAAGATACTGCCTGAATTTATTCTTACATTGCCACCAGTGCAGAGCCCCAGAACCACCACACCCACAAAGAAACTGGGGTGCAATCAGCTGCTGCAAACACCCTCCACAGCCTTTGGCCGCCAAGTGAGGGGCAAGAGGAGATGGCATTTTCATGCATTATTTCTGTCCTCCCAAGCTTTTTCTTCCCCACAAATATTGGCCCATCACAGGAATTAATTAATCTCAGCAACACAAGAGTGGGGCAGGCTCTGCAGCAGAGCATGCCCTGAACCCCACAATCCAGGATGTGCTCCCGGGCTTGTTCCAAGTGCCTTTTAATACCAAAGAACACAACAACTTAAATGCCATCCCCTGGTTTTATGAAAAAGCAATATAGGAGAGTAAATAGGGCAAATACCAACAAGGCAGGACACGCGAGTCGAATCGAACAATAAATTCAAATAATATCACTAAATCGAAGAGCCAGGCAGTGCCTGAGAGCTCCTTTGCCCATGACTTTTCTGGAGAGCCGAGCACACGGAACAACCCATTCTCCTTGCCCATTAACAACAACAATCAAGGCTGGATTAAACCTCTTCAAATAATTCTCCAAGTAGAGATAAAGCATAAAAGAGAGAGAGAGAGAGGGAAAAAAATCCAGCGTATCCTTTCGCCGCTGGTAATAAGCTTACGCCTGGAACAGACTTGTTAAATAATTAGAGTGAAATTACCTCCTCTCCTAGCAGTGCCTTTCCCAGGCTCACCTCTCCGAGCTGTGGCTAATGGAGAGGGATGGGTGTGGGGCCACGGGGGCGGCAGGTGACGCCGCTCGGGGCAGGGGTGGTGGCTGTCCTGTGGAGCTGGGGGCTCCCAGGGACCCCAAGCAGCCCCGGCTCCAGCACCCCTTGGATGCTCTCCCTGCATGCCCTGGCTCACACACACCCTGGGACCTGCCAGAGCCCAGCCCAGGTCCCTGCTCGGAAACAGAAGGCACAAAAAAAGGAATTGAGATTTGCAGATCTGATAATGAGCCAGTTAATGACATAAATGATACCTCAAGAACCTCACTAAACCATCCAGGTCCTACAATTTAATCTGTAATAAATACTCCTGCATCATTGCGAGATGGCTGCTCATAATGGCAAATGAAATATGCTGGTATGATAGGTACAATAAATCTGGATTTTCCTATGGTTCCCTCAGGCTAGAACAATATGTAACCAGAGTGCGCACTGTCAGGATGAGCAGATCTCAAAGCCATCATAAAATCTAAATGGGGACTAATTAGGAGGCCCTTCCCTTCTAGAGTTACTATTTCTATTGACATTTTCCATGCATGAGCCCCTCCATAACATCATAAGTCACCAAGATAAGAACTCCCTAGATTATAGGGAAAAAGCTTTAATGGAGAAGTTGAACTCAAAGGCGATGCATAAATTTTCCTTCTGATACCCCGGCAAGTCTGTGTTCAGTACTTTCTTTACAAACTTTCCTCCCCGGTGCCAGCTGAGGCTCTGTCCGGCCCAGCCCGGGCACGGGCACCTGGGGGTGTGGCACCGAGACCCCAGCCCGGCACGGGGGGCTCGGGCATCGCCCTCTGCACAGCCCGGGGGCTGCTGGAGGGGCAGCGGGTCGGGCACGGGGCGGGGGCAGCCCCTCAGGGTCCG
>VZSU01001262.1:125582-152181 GCA_013398715.1 Nesospiza acunhae
CCGGGGCGGGCAGGAGGGAGCCGCGGAGCCGCATCCCACGGCGCCCAGGGCTTTCCCTGGCCCCAGGGCTCAGAGGGGCGATGCAGGAAAGCTGATCCGGCTGGAAACGCGCAGAGCACTAACCACGCTATTGACTTACGCTGTTAGTGCTTCCCATTGAAATCGATTCATTAAATCCAAATGGAAAACCTTTACAAGTAAAAATGTTCATTGAAGCCTGGTTTTTCCCTGCAAGCCCCAAGTACAGCAGTGCCCAGTCTGTCCCTCCCTGCAGTTTGCATTTAGAAGTGTTATCACCATCAACTTTCCTGCTTTCTATGGGAGGAGGTTTATCCACAATTTGCAATGGGAAAAGCCTGGGCTGTTTGGCAAGACACATTATCCAGCTGATGCTGACTTAGTCAAGCTAAATCAGCCAATAAGCCAGGAGAAACTTTGCAGCCACTGAGACAGCCTTGAGTGGGAACCAGCTGCTTTAATGGAAATAAAAGCTCTGTTAACCCCTAACCGAACAAACAATCCAATATTGCCTCACACGTTGCCCAGCTCCTCAGCCCCCTGCAAACCCCGCTGACAGTGCAGGAGGGGCTGCACTGACCCCTCAGCCGAGGACTGCAGTCCCTGGGCTGTCCTCAGGACTCTGTCAGCGTCACAGTGCAGCGTCAAAGCCAGAAAAGCAATGAGAAAAGGGGGAGATCTCCCAGACCCCTGTTGCCATTGGGACCATCTTACTTGCTGGAAAGAAGGAGCCAACATGGTGCTGCCCAGCGACCACAGCTCCTCCTCTCTACACCCAATGCTCTTCCTTTTCAATGGAGCTACCCAGCGTGGTTTTGTTGCCCATTTTTCTTCAAGCTGTCTTTAGGGCTGAATGATTTTGCAGAACTGGAGCCTTTTTGCACGTTTGGTTGTGTTTAACTGTAAAGCTGGCAGGTCAGGATGCTCAGCCTGGTGCCAGCGGCAGCCTGAGCAGTGTGACCCTTGGAACAGAGCCACCAGCTCTGGGCAGCCTGAGCCATGGCTGGCCATGTCCCACCCACCTGCAAAGGGTCAGGAGGGCGAAGGTGAGCGGTGTTTGGGGTCAGGAGGGTGTTTAGGTATGAAGGTGGGCAGTGTTTCAGGTCAGGAGTGTGCATAGGGATGAAGGTGGCAGCACAGTTTAGGGGTGAGGGTGAGCAGCACAGTTTAGGGGTGAAGGTGTTTCAGCACAGTTTAGGGGTGAGGGTGGGCAGCACAGCTTAGGGGTGAAGGTGTTTCAGCACAGTTTAGGGGTGAGGGTGGCAGCACAGTTTAGGGGTGAAGGTGTTTCAGCCCAGTTTAGGGGTGAAGGTGGCAGCACAGTTTAGGGGTGAAGGTGTTTCAGCACAGTTTAGGGGTGAAGGTGGCAGCACAGTTTAGGGGTGAGGGTGTTTCAGCACAGTTTAGGGGTGAGGGTGGGCAGCACAGTTTAGGGGTGAGGGTGGGCAGCACAGTTTAGGGGTGAAGGTGGCAGCACAGTTTAGGGGTGAGGGTGTTTCAGCTCCTTGTTCCCAGCTCAGAGCCCAGCCCAGCTGGCACTGGGACCCTCCCCACGCCCGGACCCCCGGGCTGAGCCAGCCCCCAGCCCAGAGCAGGTGAGGATGGCCTTCTCCTGTGCCCTGGTGCCCAGCCCCCGGCTGCCAGCCCCCTGCCACCCCTGGGCACCCTGGGCAGGGCCTGTGTGAGCTGCAGCGTGAGCCCCCAGCCCGGCGTGCCATTAGAGAGGGGCCATTTCATTTATTTTTTACACACTGCAGTTAATTACAGCTGATGGCTCTGATTGTGCTGATCACTCCTGCTCCTCCCCAGCCCGTAATCAGCAGCCCTGGCGGGTCTGGTGGCCGTGCCAGCACACGGGACTGTGGTGGCTTCGTTTGTGGGACCACTCACACAGGGCTCTGCTCTGGGATTCTCTGCCCCAGCAGGTGTGAGCTGTCCCGTTTGTCCCCATCAGGATGAGGTGTCCCGTTTGTCCCCAGTCCCAGCAGGGACGAGGTATCCTGTTTGTCCCCTGCCCTGCAGGTGCCTGGCCAGAGAGGCCGGGCTGGCACAGCACTGAGGTGACACCGGTCCCCCCCGGGGCTGCCACATCCTCCCTGGGAAGTTTGGAAGGCTGTTTCCACCCCTGGGAGGTTTGGGAGGCTGTTTCCACCGTCTGTGCCAAGGCATGAGCGCTAGGAGCCGGGCAATGCCAGGGTAAGTGGGGCTGGGAAATGAGCAGAGGCACACGGCCTCTCCCTGCGTGCCTGTTTCTCCCTCAGTGACACAGAGACGAGGCCGTGCCTCCCCAAATCCTGCAGCTCACAGTGGTTACGAACCAGGGGGTTCCCTTGTACCAGGGGGGTTCCCTCATACCAGGGGGGTTCCCTCATACCGAGGGGTTCCCTCATACCAGGGGGGTTCCCTTGTACCAGGGGGTTCCCTTGTACCAGGGGGTTCTCTCATACCAGGGGGTTCTCTCATACCAGGGGGGTTCCCTCATACCAGGGGGTTCCCTCGTACCAGGGGGTTCCCTCCTGCCCTCCTCGCTGCTTCTTTTCCCTTCCAAGTGATGCTCTGGGTAACTGCCTCTATGATATCATCTGCTGAGGTCTTTGAATCTCTGCTTTGCATGAAAGACAAAGAATTCTCCACAATTAATGTGCTTTGAGGGTTTCCTGTCACAAGGAACGTAATTAACTCTTTGCTGGCCTAACTAATTTCTGCATTTTAAAAAGTAGCCTGATAATGACAAAAGTGGAGCACTCAATCCACAGGATAGCCATTAACGGTGCTCCAGCATTGTGCTGGCTGCATTCAGCCCACAATTACTGTCAGGGAATGGCTCTGGAAGCTGCTCCTTGTACGCAAACAACGCTGTTCATTAAAGGCCACTTCCAATAACGCACAATCTATATTTGTAATGAGTGTTTGAGAAAGGAAATAAAACCCTGCGCTCCCAAACCTGTGATACAACTATTGTTCTTTCAAAAACACACTTTTTCGGCGCTGGCAGATGTTGGCACAGTGGAGGATACGAGGTGGGTGTTGTAGGAGCTTGGAATCCAGGGATGAACAGCTGGGCTCGAGGAATCCAGGGGTGGAAAGCCAGGCTGAGGGAAAACTGAGTCATGTTAAATGGGAGAGAGCTGGGAATGTTCCCCTGGAGAAGGGAAGGCTCCAGGCAGAGCTCAGAGCCCCTGGCAGGGCCTGAAGGGGCTCCAGGAGAGCTGCAGAGGGACTGGGGACAAGGGATGGAGGGACAGGAGCCAGGGAATGGCTCCCACTGCCAGAGGGCAGGCATGGATGGGACATTGGGAATTGGGAATTCCTGGCTGGGCTGGGATTCCCAGAGCAGCTGGGGCTGCCCCTGGATCCCTGGCAGTGCCCAAGGCCAGGCTGGACAGGGCTGGAGCAGCCTGGGACAGTGGGAGGTGTCCCTGCCATGGCTGGGGCGGCACTGGGTGGGCTTTGAGGTCCCTTCCAAACAATCCTGGGATTCTATCCCATGACAAACTCGCTTTGCTGTGGCACCGAGCGCAGCTGCTCCCCCTGCCCCTGAAATCCCTGACACCCCCTGCACCCCGGACACCCGGGACACCCCCGGCACCCGGGACACCCCTGATACCCCCGGGACACCCGGCCCCGGGACACCCCCGGCACCCGGGACACCCCTGATACCCCCGGGACACCCGGCCCCGGGACACCCCCGGCACCCGGGACACCCCTGATACCCCCGGGACACCCGGCCCCGGGACACCCCCGGCACCCGGGACACCCCTGATACCCCCGGGACACCCGGCCCCGGGACACCCCCGGCACCCGGCACTGCAGGGACAGCGCCACGGGGACAGGGACAGCGGGACAGGGACAGGGACACAGGGACAGGGAACAGGGATAGGGACACAGGGACAGGGACAGGGATATGGACAGGGAACAGGAATAGGGGCAGGGACAGGGAACAGGGAACAGGGACAGGGACAGGGACAGCACGACAGGGACACAGACAGGGACAGGGACATGGGACAGCGGGACACTGCACGGGACACCGGGCACAGGAATGGCACCAAGACCCCCCCCCCAGAGCACGGGAATGGCACCAGGAGCCTGGCACGGGGTCCCCCCGGAATACGGGGACCCCTGGCACCAGGGACCCCCGCAGGACCCATGGGGATACAGGGACCCCCGTGGGAGCACGGACACGCCGCCCCCCTCCCTGGCTTCGTTACAAACCGGGCTTGGGAAAGGTTTCAGGACAACGGCCGGTTCATCCTGGCATTTACCTGGGTCAGACCTGACTCTGTGGGTCCCGAGCTTTTCATGTGCGAGAAAATTCCACAGAACTCCAGATTTTAGGGAAAACATTACATTTTACAGGAAAGGAGGTTCCTTAACAGAGAAGTCAGAGCATTTTGCACAGGTATTCTCTGGCTGTGTATACTGCTGGAGTCACCAGCACTGGAGGGATTATTAGAGTATTTTATCAACATCTGCCTATAGAAATGGATACAATTATCAAAATACAAAGATGCAAAAACATATTGACTGCAACTCCCTGACAGGAGGGTGGAGGTGAGATGGGGTTGGGCTCTGCTCCATCCAATAGGAAACGGGAAAGAGGAAACGGCCTCAGGTTGTGCCAGGGAAAGTTTAGGTGGGATATTAGGGAAAAATGCTCCCCTGAAGGGGCTGTCCAGCCCTGGCACTGCCCAGGGCAGTGGTGGGCGTGGATCCCTGAGGGATTTCAAAGCCAGGTGTATGTGGCACTGGGGACGTGGGCCAGCGGTGGCCTTGGCAGTGCTAGTAGAACAATTGAACTCAATGGTCTCAGGGGGCTTTTCCAACCCTAATGATTCCCCAGGCAGGAGCAGCAGAGGGAAGTTCCCATCCTGGCATCCCTCTGGGAGTGGCCAGGGCCTGGCTTTGCCCCTGCCTGAGGTGGGCTTGGTGGCAGGCAGGGGCGAGAGGCAGGAATCAGCCCCGTGTCCCTGCCGCAGGCCCTGAGCCTGAGCAGGCAGGGCCCCCAGGTGCTTGGTGGGGATGCCTGGGGGGGTTGTGCTGCTCGGGTGGGAGCTGAGCAGACAATGAAGGACACCAGGAGCAATTCCTGACCCGCAGTTCCTAGGCCTGAATGTACAGAATGGCCAAAGAGGGGAAGTTCTAAGCTCACAGAGAAATTCCAGGCCAGGGACGAGGAGGGCCTGGGGATGGAGTAGCTCTCCTGCTACAGGAGTCATTCTCAAAGTAACTTTTGTTCCTCCAACACCAAAACTTTGATTAGTTAAGATTTTGCAAAAGCAAATCTTAATAATAATGAAAAAGGGAAATAAATATGTTGTTGACCTTGTTAAATCCTAATGTGGCTATTTAACTTAATGGCACTGCACATGCTGATAAATCCCATTGGGATCCCTCCCCCTTTCTCCCTAGTGGGATAAACACGGTTTGTCATGTTGAGGGAACACTCTGCAGTGCAGGAATAATCAGAACATATTGTTGGATCCAATTTTCCATCGTTTACTTTTTGCTGTCAAACAAAAGTAGAGCCCAGTGCACAATTTAGTCATGGGTGGAAGGAGAATTAGCCCTGTAATGCCAACAACTTTCTGAGGTAAAAGTTGAGGGCTGCAGCCTGCATTAACTCCCATTGTCTGCTGCCCTCACGGACACTGTGAAAGGATTTTGATTTTCATTATTACGTACTTTGTCTCTTGCTTGTATTAAACCAGTGGGCTACTTCCCTCCTTGTTCTCCCTGCAGCTGATCTAAAAGGGCTTTTGAAAGGAGCCTGGCCTGGCACAGACAAAGACTGATTCTTCATCCCCTGACGTGCCATGCCACCAAAGGGGTTTGTGTGCTCTGTCAGAGCCTCAGCCTGAGGCACCCAAAGGGGTTTGTGCACTCTGTCAGTGACTCCTCAGCCCCTGACGTGCCACCAAAGGGGTTTGTGCACTGTCAGTGACTCCTCAGCCCCTGATGTGCCACCAAAGGGGTTTGTGCACTCTGTCAGTGACTCCTCAGCCCCTGACGTGCCACCAAAGGGGTTTGTGCACTGTCAGTGACTCCTCAGCCCCTGATGTGCCACCAAAGGGGTTTGTGCACTCTGTCAGTGACTCCTCAGCCCCTGACGTGCCACCAAAGGGGTTTGTGCACTGTCAGTGACTCCTCAGCCCCTGATGTGCCACCAAAGGGGTTTGTGCACTCTGTCAGTGCCTCAGCCCCAGCCACACCGGCCCGCAGCTCCGCCGCTCCCGGAGCCCTTCCAGCACCTCATCCTTCACCGTGTGTACCTTGGCAGACGCTCGCTGGGCGCCGATAGCAGCGCAGATTTACACCTTTCTGTCACTGCCGCCGTTTGTCACACGCGCGTCAGCGCGCGTGGAGGCGAGGGAGCGGCTCCGCTTCACCCGGGCCCGCAGAGATCCCTGCGGGGCTGGGCTGGCACTGGGGATGGCACCGGGGCAGGATGGAGCCGGGGGCGATGCCCCAGGGCTGGCCGTGCCGGGGCTGGATGGGCCGGCACCGGGGATGGAGGGGTCTCACCGGTACCGGTACAGCCGGGAGCCGGGGGCAGCCCCCCAGGGATGGCGGTGCCGGGGCTCCTCCGGGGCTCATCCCGGGCTCCTCCGGGGCGCAGGAAGGTGGCCGGGGCCGCAGGGCACACCGAGGCACGGAGGGCTCCCAGCCCCGCCGCTCTGCCCCGTCCTGCTCCTGGCAAAGCCCAGAGCGCCTCTGCGGCCGCCTCGGCCCGGCAGCCTGTGCCCTCTGTTGGTGTCCTGGGAAAAGGAGGGGAAAAGGGAAATGGGAAAGGGAAAAGGGAAAAGTGAAAAGGGGAATGGGAAAATGGAATTGAAAGGAAAAGGTAAAAAAAGGATAAGGATAAGGATAAGGATAAGGATAAGGATAAGGATAAGGATAAGGATAAGGATAAGGATAAGGATAAGGATAAGGATAGTGAAAGGGAAAAAAGAAGAAAGGGAAAAGGAAGAGGAAGAGGAAGAGGAAGAGGAAGAGGAAGAGGAACTTGTATTAAACCAGTGGGCTACTTCCCTCCTTGTTCTCCCTGCAGCTGATCTAAAAGGGCTTTTGAAAGGAGCCTGGCCTGGCACAGACAAAGACTGATTCTTCATCCCCTGACGTGCCATGCCACCAAAGGGGTTTGTGTGCTCTGTCAGAGCCTCAGCCTGAGGCACCCAAAGGGGTTTGTGCACTCTGTCAGTGACTCCTCAGCCCCTGACGTGCCACCAAAGGGGTTTGTGCACTGTCAGTGACTCCTCAGCCCCTGATGTGCCACCAAAGGGGTTTGTGCACTCTGTCAGTGACTCCTCAGCCCCAGCCACGCCACCAAAGGGGTTTGTGCACTCTGTCAGTGCCTCAGCCCCAGCCACACCGGCCCGCAGCTCCGCCGCTCCCGGAGCCCTTCCAGCACCTCATCCTTCACCGTGTGTACCTTGGCAGACGCTCGCTGGGCGCCGATAGCAGCGCAGATTTACACCTTTCTGTCACTGCCGCCGTTTGTCACACGCGCGTCAGCGCGCGTGGAGGCGAGGGAGCGGCTCCGCTTCACCCGGGCCCGCAGAGATCCCTGCGGGGCTGGGCTGGCACTGGGGATGGCACCGGGGCAGGATGGAGCCGGGGGCGATGCCCCAGGGCTGGCCGTGAAGAGATCAGGAAAGGTACAACCAAAGGGGATAAAGAAGGAAAAGCATAGGAATTAAGTATAAGGATAATCACAGAATAGAATCACAGAACCATTAAGTTGGAAAAGAGCTCCAAGATCATCGAGCTCAAACATTGACCGATCGCTGTCTTGTCACCCTGAGGTGGCCTGGGGCTGGCATGTGGCATCCACACGGAGTCACAGCCCCGGGTGCAGGTTGCCCGGCCAGATGGACACAAACATCCACCGGGACGGGAGAGCAAAACGCCACGGGGGAAATTCCTCGGCGCTGAGCGCCTGGGATGTGTTTTGCAGCACCTTAACCAAGACCCCGAGCGCTGGCAGAGCAGACGGGGAAAAACTAACTCAGCTTTTATTCCTTTATGAGGATTCCGCCAAACTCCCTTCAGGGCTTTGCCTGTCCTGTGTCCCGTCTCGCGGAGCATTGTCTGGCGAAGGCGGAGGCGCAGCCAGCGCCGGCTGCTCTTTGTGCCGCATCCAGCCCGTCTGGCATCTGACATTCGCTCCGCGCCGGGGGCTCCCCGGCCCGCGGCGGCCGCCAAAAACGCGAGCGGGGCGTGCCAAGGGCGCCGCGGCTGCCGAGCCAATGCTGGGCCTGGAGACGCGGAATGTGCTAATCCCGGGCCTCTGGGGAGCGGACCGCCGAGGCGGCAGCGTTCTGCCGAGGCCGCGATAGGAAGCAGGAGGGGGCGGCTGGGCCCGGCCCGGCTGCCGAGCGCGGCGCTCCCAGCGGGGCGCGCTGCCCTGCCAAGGTGAAGGTGACCCCGAAATGCTGAACTCGGGGCGCAGCGAGGCACAGCGCGGCTCCGCGGGACTGCAGCGCTCGCATCTGAGCGCTCCAACGCGCGATTTAAAGTACATTATGCAATACATAAAATATAATGATTTTGAGACAAATTAAGCTGTAACAGCATCAAATCAGTTTGTCTACACAGTTAATATGTTGATTAATGTCCTTTTAGGACTGAGACGTTCATTTTTATCTCATTATTCAACTCGGTGTTTTCCCATAGCTATTGAATAAAAATGTAATTATTGCTCGAAATTATCGCAGAACCATAGAATGTTTTGGGCTGGAAGGGACAGTAAAGCCCATCCTGTCCCACCCTGCCATGGCAGGGACACCTCCCACCATCCCAGGCTGCTCCAGCCTGGCCTTGGGCACTCCCAGGGATCAAGGGGCAGCCACAGCTGCTCTGGGAATCCCAGCCCAGCCAGGAATTCCCAATTCCCAATGTCCCATCCATGCCTGCCCTCTGGCACTGGGAGCCATTCCCTGGCTCCTGTCCCTCCATGCCTTGTCCCCAGTCCCTCTGCAGCTCTCCTGGAGTCTCTTTAGGTATTAGAAGGGGCTCTGAGGTCTTCACAGAGCCTTTTCTTCTTCTCCAGGGGAACATTCCCAGCTCTCCCAGCCTGCCCATGTCAGTCTGGATGCCATCCCTTCCCCTGGATGCCAACCCTTCCCCTGGGTGCCATCCCTTCCTTTGGGTGCCATCCCTTCCTCTCGGTGCCATCCCTTCCCTGGGTGCCAGCCCTTCCTCTCGGTGCCATCCCTTCCTTTGGGTGCCATCCCTTCCTCTCGGTGCCATCCCTTCCCTGGGTGCCAGCCCTTCCTCTCGGTGCCATCCCTTCCTTTGGGTGCCATCCCTTCCTCTCGGTGCCATCCCTTCCCTGGGTGCCAGCCCTTCCTCTCGGTGCCATCCCTTCCTTTGGGTGCCATCCCTTCCTCTCGGTGCCATCCCTTCCCTGGGTGCCAGCCCTTCCTCTCGGTGCCATCCCTTCCTTTGGGTGCCATCCCTTCCTCTCGGTGCCATCCCTTCCCTGGGTGCCAGCCCTTCCTCTCGGTGCCATCCCTTCCTTTGGGTGCCATCCCTTCCTCTCGGTGCCATCCCTTCCCTGGGTGCCAGCCCTTCCTCTCGGTGCCATCCCTTCCTTTGGGTGCCATCCCTTCCTCTCGGTGCCATCCCTTCCCTGGGTGCCAGCCCTTCCTCTCGGTGCCATCCCTTCCTTTGGGTGCCATCCCTTCCTCTCGGTGCCATCCCTTCCCTGGGTGCCAGCCCTTCCTCTCGGTGCCATCCCTTCCTTTGGGTGCCATCCCTTCCTCTCGGTGCCATCCCTTCCCTGGGTGCCAGCCCTTCCTCTCGGTGCCATCCCTTCCTTTGGGTGCCATCCCTTCCTCTCGGTGCCATCCCTTCCCTGGGTGCCAGCCCTTCCTCTCGGTGCCATCCCTTCCTTTGGGTGCCATCCCTTCCTCTCGGTGCCATCCCTTCCCTGGGTGCCAGCCCTTCCTCTCGGTGCCATCCCTTCCTTTGGGTGCCATCCCTTCCTCTCGGTGCCATCCCTTCCCTGGGTGCCAGCCCTTCCTCTCGGTGCCATCCCTTCCTTTGGGTGCCATCCCTTCCTCTCGGTGCCATCCCTTCCCTGGGTGCCAGCCCTTCCTCTCGGTGCCATCCCTTCCTTTGGGTGCCATCCCTTCCTCTCGGTGCCATCCCTTCCCTGGGTGCCAGCCCTTCCTCTCGGTGCCATCCCTTCCTTTGGGTGCCATCCCTTCCTCTCGGTGCCATCCCTTCCCTGGGTGCCAGCCCTTCCTCTCGGTGCCATCCCTTCCTTTGGGTGCCATCCCTTCCTCTCGGTGCCATCCCTTCCCTGGGTGCCAGCCCTTCCTCTCGGTGCCATCCCTTCCTTTGGGTGCCATCCCTTCCTCTCGGTGCCATCCCTTCCCTGGGTGCCAGCCCTTCCTCTCGGTGCCATCCCTTCCTTTGGGTGCCATCCCTTCCTCTCGGTGCCATCCCTTCCCTGGGTGCCAGCCCTTCCTCTCGGTGCCATCCCTTCCTTTGGGTGCCATCCCTTCCTCTCGGTGCCATCCCTTCCCTGGGTGCCAGCCCTTCCTCTCGGTGCCATCCCTTCCTTTGGGTGCCATCCCTTCCTCTCGGTGCCATCCCTTCCCTGGGTGCCAGCCCTTCCTCTCGGTGCCATCCCTTCCTTTGGGTGCCATCCCTTCCTCTGGGTGCCATCCCTTCCCCTGGGTGCCATCCCTTCCTTTGGGTGCCATCCCTTCCCTTGGGTGCCATGCCTTCCCTGGGTGCCAGCCCTTGTCCCATCGTGGTGACTGCCATGCCCACCTTGGTGTCCCCAGCAAAGTGCTGATGCTGCCCTGGCACACTCAGGTCCTCCCAGGAGGAGGATCTCATATCTGGTTTTGTTTTATTTATTCACTGAAATTGTAAGTGGCCTCTGAATGTCACATTGTTACTCAGAACCCGTCGCTGTGGACATTAAAAATAATGATGGCCTATTTCAGGATTCATTCTCTTTTTGGGCTTAATTGCTAAGTTAATTGCTAAGTTGAGAAGTAGTGACCCTCAAAAACAAAATGAAAGAAAACTTGGCTGTTCTGAGTCAATGGTTGGGCTCAATGATTTTTAGGGATATTCCACTTAATTCCTAAATAAGCTGTGATTCTGCAGCAAGTTTTTTTTAGCACTCTTGTATGGGAGGAAAGCAAAGGTGGTTTCAAATTTTTCATTGTTTCTTATATTTTTTTCAGAGTCTTTTAAATTTAATCAAAGGAAAATGAAAAAAAAAATTAAATACATTTATAGCAGCCCTAGTTATTTTTGATGCCTCAATCCAGACAGATTTTTTAATAAGAAATTAAAGGTTGGACTTGATGATCTTGGAGGTCTTTTCCAGCTTAGTGATTCCATGAGTTGCACGAAGGTGCAGACTCAAACCACCTGCAGGAGCATCTTTGGATGAACCACCAAAGGGGAAAACCTGTATTCCCCCAAGCCAGGTGTATCCACTGGGGACCTGGACTGCTCAGGAACTCCCCAGCTGTGTGACCCTTCCCAGGATTTGCCTGCCTGCCCTCTGCCAGGTGCTTTCCTGGTGTCTCCAGGCAGAGGGGAGGGTACCAGCCCCATCCCACCACTGCCAGCTGGGCTGGACTGGCTCCAGTGCTCACCAGCCCTGGGAGAATCTGCCCTGAGCTGCCCCTACCCCTCACCCCGTGCAGGCAGAGCCCTGGGTGCACAGACGCTGTGGAGGAGGTATCAGGTCTGCTTAGCTTGATTGAGAAAGGTTAATTACATGTGAAATGAGACTGGGATTCAGGCTGTGTTTGCTCTAGATTTTGTGTAATGTTATATCAACACTGGGATTCTCTGTTATTCTATTAACAAAATAAATTCATTTTGTTTGGTTTCATTTTACTGTTGTTTTAATCCCACTGAACATTTATACTGTTATTTAATTTTACTAAACATGTGTGGATAGTAAAATACCTACAGAATTAAACTACCCAAGGATATTAAAGTGATCCAGTTCTCATGGAGATTTGATCTGCTAATTAGCCACACCAATTTTATGGATCATTGCAGCGCACTTAAAATGTATTGTTATATGTTCATAATCTTTCCTTAATGAGCTTTTATTGAGAGCACAGGGCAGCCGCAGCTCGCTGCTCGGCACCGGGGCTGCCTCAAACCTGAGCCCGCCCCTGCCCAGCCCAGCGCCGCGGGCAGGGGGCGGGTTTGGGGTCAGGGTTTGGGTCAGAGAGGGGCAGGTTTGGGGTCAGGGTTCGGGGTCACAGAGGGGCAGGTTTGGGGTCAGACAGGGACAGAAGAACACCCCTGCAGAGCTTGGAGTCAGAGAGGGGCAGGAGCCCAGCCCTGCAGGGTTTGGTTCAGAGAGGGGCAGGAGCTCAGCCCTGCAGGGTTTGGGGTCACAGGGGGGCAGGAGCTCAGCCCTGCAGGGTTTGGGTCAGAGAGGGGCAGGTTTGGGGTCACAGGGGGGCAGGAGCTCAGCCCTGCAGGGTTTGGGGTCACAGGGGGGCAGGAGCTCAGCCCTGCAGGGTTTGGGGGCACAGCACCCCCCTGGGCTCTGTCAGCCCCTGGCCATGGCACCTCCAGCGGGGAGCAGCTCCTGCCGCAGCTCAGCCAGGGCTGCAGCCCCAGGCTATGGCACAGGACAGGGACTGGGGCTCCGGGAGAGCCAGCAATGCTTCCATCCCGGGCTGGGCGTGCTCTGGGAACCAGGGATCTGCACACCCAGGCCCGGGCCCCTCTCCATGGACAGATCTAACCAGATTGAACCCTTGTCACCCCCACAGGTTATCTTTGGCCTAAACATGCACAAAGTAGAATCAGGAGGATGCTGAAGGTGTAACAGTCCCCCTACAATGAGAGGGAGGGGACCATGCAGGAGTGCCAGCAGCAGTGGGCTCATTTTTGGCTGGCACAACTCACAGTTCCCCCCCTGCAGCCCTCTGGGCTTGGGGCCATGGCCTGTGTGGGTGCCCAAAGGGTTCTGCCGTCAGGGATTGCATCCTAAAGGCAGAGCCATGGGGGTCACTGTTTGATGGACGGTGTTGTGACAGGTGTGGGGATCCCTGAGGGAGCTGGGGTGCACCCCCTGCCCAGTGAGCTGTTTATGTGCTCTCTGCTCCCCGTGGATTGCCTTGCTTGGGGGTCTCTGGTTTTCCTCCAGGGCAGGAGGGACCAGGGGTGGTGCTGTCTTGGCAGGAGATCACTGAAAACAGGAATGGCTGAGGTTGGAAAATCCCTCTCAAACCCAGAATGGTTGAGGTTGGAAAATCCCTCTCAATCCATCGAGTCCAACCATTCCCCAGCGCCGCCCAGGCCACCACTGCCCCATGTCCCCAAGTGCCACATCCACACAGCTTTGAACTCCCTTCAGGCCTGGGGATTCCACCCCTACCTGGGCAGCTGTGCCAGGGCTGGACAAACCTTTTCTTGAAGGAATTGTCCCAGTATGCAAGCTAACCCTCCCGTGACAGCCCAGGGCTTTGTGCGGGGACGGACACAGGGGTGCGGGCTGGAGGGGCAGCTGTGACATCGGGGGGTCCCGGGACCCCAGCCCAGCCCGTCCCGGCTGCTTCCGTGGGGCTCGTCCCCGCTGCCGTTGTGGGGCTGCTGCTTAATTAATTAGGGAGGAGAAGCTGGCGAGCCGAGAGCGCATCGCGGATCAGAGAGTGCTGTTTGGCGCCGGCGCGGGCTCATTTAACAATTCAAGGGTCACTACCTGCAAAAGTGAGGACAGCGCTTACAAGCGCGCGGATCCCGCCAGCGACAATGTGCGCGTCGGGATAATGAACTTAAAACAATCGTAATTAGCAGGCCGAGACAAAGGACTGGAATTAAAGCCGGGTGCCGCGGTGCGTGCGGCTCGCTTGTAGAGCAGCGCTAAGCCCGCTCAATCCGTTTGAGCTGCGCCGGGCCGGGGTCGGCGGCTGCGGAGCCGCGATACCTCGGGCGGCCGCGATAAGGCCCGCGGGGTCCCCCGGGAGCGGTGTCAGCGTGTCCGGGCCCGGGGGGCGCCCCCGCTTTGTGCCGCCGCTGTCAGTGACTGATCGGGCCCTTTGAGCGCGCTCCCGGAGTCAATGGACCCACCTGAATAGATGAAAGGCGGACGGCTCCTGACAAACAAGGGGCTGCGGAATATTCATTGTGCATCTGCGAGGGAAAGATTAATGTATTAGAAATTAAAATGGGCCCGGGCTGTATGATCTTGCTCTAACACTTGGCCAGACCTGTGTCACCCACCGCGAGCGCCTGAAGTCGGCAGACAATCCTGCCAAGGTAGTGGGAATCATTAAGCATCCGGCTATTGTGCGCGGTGAATAATAAAACTTTCCCCCTATTCTTTGCCCGGAGCTGACAATGAATAATTCCGGAGCTATTTGCAATGTTAACAGCACCTATCTTGCCCATCCATTCCTTCACGATAAGGATGGAAATATGCATTTCAACAGTCTGCACAGATAGTGATTCACAGGCGCTTCAAAGGACACCTGCCACTCAAGCGAGGGGCTGTCAGTCTCCCGCCGCCGCCGCTGCCAGCAAAATGGCGAAAAAGATTATCTGCACTTTATTCCTTTTCTCCTCCGATTATAACACCGGTACGTTTGCCATCGACTGACAAGTGATTTACACTCGCTGCTGTAACGTGGTTAAGCTAGGAAAAGCTATTCTCTTAGGCAGCCCTTATTCCTCCAAGGTTTACAACTGTATCCAGTGCCCTATCGCGCTGTGATCGCCGCCGTACCGAGCGCCATTCCGGGAGATACGGGCAGCGTTTAATCTGTTTGCTGACATAAAGGTGACACTGATAAAGCCCCGTCTCCGGCGCCAGGGCCCGGCCGGCTCAGCCGAGTTTTGCACAGCAGCAGGGTGGCCAAAGTTCGGGGCTCTGGCTGCAGAGGCTCCAGACTCCTCCGGTGAGTCCTGAGAGCAGACACTGCTCGTGGGGACTCCTTTGGCTGGAACAGGGTGAGTTCTGGTGTCCCAGTCCTGGCAGGGTCCAAGGCCAGGCTGGCCAGGGCTTGGAGCAGCCTGGTCTAACGGGCACTGAGGGTCCCAGCCCATGGCAGAGGGTGGGCATGAGATTGAAGGTCCCTTCTGGCCAAAACCAGCCTGGGATTCTCTGATTCCATGAGCCTGGAGCCTGTCACCATGGTCTCCTGCAAGCACACAGGCGAGAACAGCCCCTGGCCTGGCACCTTCACCCCTGGCAGCTGTCCTGATCATTCTGTGCCCGTGATTCCTGCACCCCGGAGCCAAGCAGCTCCCAGGCAGCCACAGGCCCTGCCCGCAGCGCAGGAGCAGCTCCTGCTCCACTCTGCGTGCTCCCAGGGCAAAAACAAACAAGCAAAAACTCTGCTGCAGTGTTCCCATTTATCTGAAATATTTTCCAGATTATTTGCTTGAAATTCTTCCGCCACAATCTTCCCATTGTGCCTGTTGGGAGGACACCCTGAACAGCCGGGCTGCTCCCCATCAATGCCCACTTTCTTTTGGCACCAGCGACAGGAATACTGGGAGTGACTCAGAGCAGCAGCTCCAGCTCTTTCCACTGAGAAACAGTTCCAGCTGGGGAGGAGGAGGCACTGTGGCTCTGTGTGCCCCTGTGGCACCATTCTCACCACACTGACACTCCCCAGCCACACTGGGCAGGGGGCTGGGGACACCAAACTCCCCCTGGCTGCCCTGCTCTGGGTGCTGGCACAGCCTTGGGTGCCCACCAGCAGCAGCTCTTTAGTGCCAGCACCGAGGGGCAGCCAGAGCAGGAATGGGCGCCCAGGCTGGGCAGGGTCCCCGTCCCACCAGGACTCAGCAGTGGAGCTCAGCCGTGCTGACCACAGCTGGGAGCCCAGGGTAATGAGCCACGGGTTAATTAACAGGCCACTCCCATCCTGGTGAATGGAGAGCTTGGAAATAGGCTCCCATGATCCCCAAAGCTTGGGAGAGCTGGAGGGGTGCAGGAGCTGTGTCCTGGGAAATCTGCCTGAGACCAGGAACCAGGAATGCTGGAGGCAGCACAGGGACCATGCTGGAACTCTGAAAACTTGGGGCTTTCTGAATTTAACCCTCAATATCTCCTGAGTTTTATTCCCCCAACCTTGGAGCAAGAAAGAACCTGGTATTCCAAGAGGGCCAGGGTCCCCCAGGAAGCCCCACAGAGCCCTGCTCCCTCCATGGCCCCATCCCTGTGTGAGCCCCAGCTGTCCCTGGCAGGACAAAGCTGGCATTCTCTGCTGGCAGTGCCGTGCTGGAAATGCTGACTCACAGGGACACTTGTGCCCTGCCACCCTGCCAGGGTCCCCCCACAGCCCCAGAGCAGCCTCCAGAGCCCAGGGGATGTCCTGCCTCCATCCAGCAGCTCCACACACAGATGGTCACACGTCACAGACACGTTTTATGAAAAATCCTTTCCTTAGGATTTGTCCTCCTGAGAAGCTGAGAGGCCTCAGGAACAACATGTAACCAATGGTTATCTGCTGCTGTGGAATGCAACAGGTGCTGCTGGGATTGGTCTCATGTGGTTGTTTCTAATTAATGGCCAATCACACTCAGCTGGCTCGGACTCTCTGTCTGAGACACAAGACTTTGTTATAATTCTTTTTCTATTCTTAGCCAGCCTTCTGATGAAATCCTTTCTTCTATTCTTTTAGTATAGTTTTAATATAATATATATCATAAAATAATCAATCAGCCTTCTGAAACATGGAGTCAGATCCTCATCTCTTCCCTCACCCTGGGACCCCTGTGAACACGGTCACGGTCACAGGTTTCCTCCAACGTGGAAGAGAAGGTCTCCTGAGCTGGGGCACAGCAAGGCCATGTGGAAATCTCTCCCTGAAGGGGAACTATTAAGATTGTGTGAAAACACAGTGTCTGCTGTGGTTTTTTAAGGAAAAAACAGTCCCCCAGTCAGTGCCCAGACCAGCAATCTGCCTACAACAGCCCCTGCTCCCAAACAGGAGTGAGCCCCGTGTGCTCAGGAATGAGGTGTCGGGGCACGCTGGGTGGGTGCTCCAGCAGTGCCCAGCCCTGCAGCCCCCCAGCTCATCAGGCCCAGTGTCAGCCTGCCCTGACCCTCTGTTTGGGAACCCCTCCGTTTGGGAGTGTGCCCTGTCACGGTCAGCGCAGAGCTGGAGCAGCTCCCTGCGGCCTCAGCAGTACCAGGGCACTGTTGGTCTCTTGGCTCCTGGCTCCGTGTCCCTTCCACAGAGCAGACCACAATCAGCACTGCTTTCCAGCAGAACCGAAGGGGAGGAAACCATGGAGCAGGAGCTGTGCCCACAATGTGGATAATGCACACTGTGCGCCTTGTGCCAAGGCAGTGCTGTTTTCAGGACTGTCTCTTCGACCTGCACAGAGACATTCTGCTGCACATCAGAGGGACTTCAGCAGAGCCCCAGTGCTGGCCAGGTCCCTGTGGAACGTGGAAGGTTCTGGTTCCCAGCACTGGTCTCTGAGCATGTGGGTCCCTGTGGATGCATCTGCAGTCAGCCCTCAGCAGCATCTGCTTGTACACAAACATTTGGACCAAGGTGCTGTCAGTTCCAGAAGCACACAGGATCCCCATTCCAGCTGATGCATTCCCTGCAGTGAGGGTGGAAGTGATCTGGCTTGTGCTGGTAGCTCTTAAGCTTAATACGAGAGTGAATTCAGCCTCCGTCCCACTAAATTATCCAGCAAGGGCTGAACCCTATTTTTCTTTAGAAGAAGAACAAGGGCGCTGAAATAATTTGTGGATCTGGGTTCCTAATCTTAAATAATTCTTACCATTTAAAACAGTTTTTGCAGGAAATATTTTATAGTTAGAGAAATAGTTTTTGACATTTTGGGGGGAAAAGAACAATGGACCGTTTACAGGTCTACACAGTAGATTAATGAATCTAATTGAGTCTGTAGGGTAATGCTTCAGTTTAACTACTGGAACTAATTTATACATTCACTACATCGTAATAAGTCAATTTAAGTTTCTGGAAATAAAACTGGATATCCTGGGTATAGATTTGAACTATAAATTTCTGCAAGAAAGGAGTCTGTGTGTTCATTATACATTGTAAAATTACCATATGGACCTGTCAACACTTCTTAGCACAGCTTTGTAATAATGTCATTTAGTTTAACATTGTAATGTGCCAGCTGAATTAATGTGTGTGGCACAATGAGCGCCTCCCACCGCCGCTTCGGGATGAGGGGGCAACTTTTAAAAGGGGTTCCAATGCTAAGGAGTTTGTCTGTGTTTGCACAGCCGGTACCCGGTCTCTGATCAGGCGTTATCAGCAGAAGGGAGTGCCCAGGGCTGCTGCTGCAGTGCCAGGATCAGTTTCCAACAGCAGACTGGGCTGCTGAGGGCAGGGCACGGCGGAGCCCTCAGCCTGGCTGCAGCAGAGCTCACAGGGTTCTCCTCTCGTGGTGGCTGCTGAATTTCTCCTCCTCCCTCAGTTATTTACAGCCCCACAGCTGCTGCTCTGCTGCCTGCAGGCTGAGGAACAGACACCCCTGGTTCCAAACCCTCACATCCATCCTTGCTGTGCTTCCAGCTCCCCACTTTCTCTGATGTGCTCATGACACCTTTTTCACTCATCTCGTCAAGAAATGAAAGTGCTCAGTGGTAAATGGAATCAGACACAGAAGCAGCAACACTCCCATTCCCTTCTGGTGGGTTACTGGGGGCACTGGTGCAGACACATCTCAGACTGGACCCTAGAGTGGCTGCCCAGACCTGCGTCCAGCTGACAGCTCACCTGAGAGCACCTGAGCCACATCCCCACGGCAGAGCAGCTGGGTGAGCCCCTTTTCTGTGCCCCTCTCTCCCACCCAGCCCATCCCCGTGGCAGAGAACCAGGGTGAGCCCCTTTTCTGTGCCCCTCTCTCCCACCCAGCCCATCCCCGTGGCAGAGAACCAGGGTGAGCCCCTTTTCTGTGCCCCTCTCTCCCACCCAGCCCGTCCCCGTGGCAGAGCAGCTGGGTGAGCCCCTTTTCCTGCCCCTCTCTCCCACCCAGCCCGTCCCCGTGGCAGAGCAGCTGGGTGAGCCCCTTTTCCTGCCCCTCTCTCCCACCCAGCCCGTGCCCCATGGAGCCCCCAGCCCAGCCTGGGGGTGAGAGGGGCCCAGCTGCAGGGGGTCAGGGGGCACAGCTCGCTGACAGCAGCACTGGGTGCAGGGGGTTCCCCAGCACATCTGTACCTCTCTCCCCCTTTTTCTGCTGTAGGACACCCCAGGACCACGCTCAGCTCCTGGGGGCCTGGGAAGAGCAGCACCAGCCTGCAGGGTGTGTGCCACGGGAAGAACAGGCGCAGCAGAAAGGCTGAAATTCCCTGTTGTATCCCAGACCCAGTCCTGCTCCGGCCTGGACAGAGCATTCCAGGGGCAGAAGTGACAACGGGAATGCACACACAAAACTCATAATCATCCCTACAACCTGCAGTGGTGCAAGGATCCAAGGAAAAACTCCTTTAGCTACCCAAAAACCAATCCTGCAGCACCGACCGTTCTTGCTGCTGGAGCCAAGGGGAGCTCCTCCCGAGGATGCTCCACATAAATCAACTAACATTTCTCCCTTTGTCCTTTATTTGTCTAATTCTTTGCTTTCCTCCCCTCTCCTTCCTCTCTCAGCAGCCTTGGGAAGTGACACTGGAGATCTTATAGAACCCTAAGGCATGTGTCCGGAGGAGGGGAGGGCAGGTGGAATTTTACCTAAAGGGGGGAAATGCAATTACTAATGTCCCAGCAATGGGGCTGCGGGCAGCCGAGTGTGCAGCTTTCCCTCTCTGTGCTGTGGCCGTGTGCCCAAGAAGCAGCAGCAGCATTGTCATTAGCAGCAGCAGCAGCAGCAGCATGTACCTGCTGTGGAGCGCTGCAGAGATGCTGCCTGATTTCCCTCAGGATGCAGCCGGGAAGGCTGGAAGAATAGCTGAAATTCCTACCTCAGTGAGTTAGCAGAACGGGCTAATCCCCGCAAAGAGAGAGGATTTAGGATTTGACTCTGGGGTTCTTTATCCAATTGCACAAATCTGCGCAGCCCGGCCGTGCTGGAGCGCCGGAGCTCCAAGTCAGCGGCTCCGCCGGCAGCGCATGGATCAGAGGGCTCTGCTTTGGGATGGGTGTGGGGAAACAGACCCAGTTTGGGTAATTAAATACTGTAACTGAGGCTTGGCATCGCTAATTACGTATTAAAATCCAGCGGCTATTTACATTTCTGCGCCTGGATTTCTACTGGAAGCTGGCGGTTAATGTCACTAGTTATGCAAACCCGATGGCATCTGCCTGTAAAAGGGTGATTGTAAAAGCTGAGCACTTTACCTATAAATTCATCTCGCTAATAAGCAACACGCTCGTGACTGAAAGTCAAAGAGTCTTTGGAAAGTAGTTGGGTGTTTTATTTCCTTTTAAAAAACGTATCTGATGGCAGCCAGGCAAGTTCTGGAGAGCCATGCGAGAGTCGGAGTGCCAGCGCCGAGCTCGGTGAGCCCGGGCAGGGTGATAAATAGCGGCTCCTCAATTACATCTTTGCTTTATTCCCCAAGTGACTTGTACTCGGCTTGATATACAGGCACTGTGATTGCACTTGTTTCCCACTGCAAGGGAAATGCCCTTCATGAGCGCGTTATTAATTAGGCGGAGCTGTAATTGTGGTGATGGGTGGGAGTGGCGGGCGGCTCTGCCGTGCCCAGGTAGCCCATCCCTGGCGCTGGCAGAGCGCTCCCACACACGGGACAGCTTGGCTGGAACTGGGGGGGCACAGCCCCTTCCCAACCCGCTGTGGCTCTCTCTGGAAACGCCCGTTCCCTGTGTCCATGGGAGATTTTTTCCATTTATCGCGCGGCCCTTGTTTCCCTTTAATAAACCTGTAATTGTACATGCTCACGGGTATTTTCCACGCCTCACGCCTTGACATCTCCTGCCTGAACCTTATCCAGGTTAAGAGAGGTCACGAGTTAGTAATGATTTCCCAAGAGCCCCAACCCAGAATCTATTTTTTTTTATTTGGAATATCTTTTATTTAATTAAGCACTGAACCAGGCAGACGGTGTTTCCTGCACACCCTGCCAGTACAAGGAATATCTCAGTGAATTTCCAGGGGAGGATTTCTCCCTCCCACTGTGCCAGGCGGGCAGTGCCCACAGAACCCCACTCTGGGCTCCTGCTTCCTTTCCCTCTCTCTCCTTCTCTCTCTTTTTAATTATGAAAATCAAGGAACCCATAATTCCCATGGCAGCTGTGACTACATACAGACTTAACCATAAACTGTGCAGCAAATGCTTAGTTTGTGGAAAATCATGTTCTCTGACATATGTTTCTCATTATGGGGTAGATTTGCAAAGGAACAAGGCTGGTTCCTCCTGCAGGTGCAAAGTAGAGCCCTGCATTTCCCATGCCCTGCTCTGCACCTGCAGCCCAGCACGTGGAGGGACAAGGACCAGGCTTTGCCTTCCCTTTGCAATGAAAGCAGAGGAGCAGTCCCTGTGTCCCTGTGCCCATCACACGCACCTGAGGGATGTTTGGGGATGCACCACGGCTGTGCTGGGAGTAACCCGGGGTAGTGAATGGTGTCCCTGCCCATAGCAGGGGGTGGAACAAGGGGTGGAATGCAAACCATTCTGGGATTCCTCCCGAGGGGCAGTGGAGGGGCAGGTACCCATCTCCTCACTCTGTGACCTGCGACAGGGCTTGAGGAAATGGCTGGACCCGAGTCAGGAGAGGTGTAGGTTGGATAGCAGGGTAAGGTTCTGTCCTCAGAGAGTGCTGGGCACTGGACAGGATCCCCAGGGAATGGTCATGGCCCCAAGGCTGCCAGAGCTCCAGGAGAGTTTGGACAATGCTCTGAAATGCTCTGAGACACAGGGTGGGACCACTGGGCTGTCCTGTCCAGGACCGTGAGTTGGATCAATGATCTTATGGATCCCTTTCAACTCAGCCTATTCTCTGATTCTAGGGCTGTCCAGGCCTCTGAGGGTCCCTCAAGTCCCAGGACTGACCCGTGAGGTCTGGGCGGCTGCAGTGGGACCTGACCCTTGGCATGTCACCCAAGAACAGGGGCTGAGCAGTGACAACCCTGCAGCAGCCGAGCAGGATCCCAGAGGGCAGGAGTGGGACCAGGGGATGTTCGTCCTCATCTGAGCAGCGGGATGGAGACAGCCCTGGGCAGCCGGTGCCCCCACTGATTTGTGACAGCCCTGGGCAGCTGGGGACCTGTGCCCCCACTGATCCTGATCCCGATCCCTGGGCAGGAGCAGCTCAGCCCCAGGCCCTGCCGGCCCTGCCGCTCCCACTGTGCTGGGCTCAGCCACTGATCCTCCTCCATCTCCTTCCCCTAGTAAAGAGCACTTCCTCCCCCTCCTGGCTGCTCTAATTCCATCCTTCCATGGCATTAACTGTGCACTCCTGCTCTCCCACCGTCAAACATTTTAATTTCAGCTCCTCTCCCACATCCCGTGTCCGCTTGTCTCCATCCAAAATTCCTCATGTCATGAAAAGCTCAACAACTTTAGCAGCAGCAGGTTGCAAACACAGCAGAGAATTTCGTGTTAATCCAAAGGGGTTTGGCAGAGCCATGGGCCAGGAGAAGGAAAGTTCCTGTTTCCTACCCCCCTTTCAGTGTTGATGCAGATTATTCTGTACAGAAATTTGTTGGGGAAAAAAAAATGCCCAGTGTAATAGCCTGGCCTGTGGAACAGCAGCAGAGCAAATCTAACCCAACCTGCCTGGCAAGAGCCTCTTGGGACAGCAGATCTGACCCTTGTCCCTCCATTTTGTCAGCTGAGATATGTGCAGATTTGGGTTAGAAATGAAGGAAAAGGAAAAGGAAAAGGAAAAGGAAAAGGAAGTAAAAGAAAAAATAAAAAGGAAAAAAGGAAAAGAAAAAGAAAAAGAAAAAGAAAAAGAAAAAGAAAAAGAAAAAGAAAAAGAAAAAGAAAAAGAAAAAGAAAAAGAAAAAGAAAAAGAAAAAGAAAAAGAAAAAGAAAAAGAAAAAGAAAAAGAAAAAGAAAAAGAAAAAGAAAAAGAAAAAGAAAAAGAAAAAGAAAAAGAAAAAGAAAAAGAAAAAGAAAAAGAAAAAGAAAAAGAAAAAGAAAAAGAAAAAGAAAAAGAAAAAGAAAAAGAAAAAGAAAAAGAAAAAGAAAAAGAAAAAGAAAAAGAAAAAGAAAAAGAAAAAGAAAAAGAAAAAGAAAAAGAAAAAGAAAAAGAAAAAGAAAAAGAAAGCTTTGGATGTACAGAGGAATGTTTCCTGGTGTTTATTACACAACTGCTCCCGAGCTGTGAGAGTGCAGTTGCCATTAAGTATTAACTAGACAGGTATTAGCAATCGCCCATGTCACTGCTTTAAAGGAAATCAATAGACAACATAAATGCAAAATCAAAGGGTTCTTCCCCTGACGGTGTCATCTTGCCAGCACTGAGCAAATAAACCCCAAAGCACCTCTCACTGCTCCCCAGACCCTTCAGCATGCTGGAATTGCCTGGGTGTCCTGGGACACGTGGGTCAGAGATCCCTATGGGTCAGAGATCTGTGTGGGTCAGGGATCAGTGTGGGTCAGAGATCCCTGTGGGTCAGAGATCCCCAAGGGTCAGAGATCCCTATGGGTCAGAGATCCCTGTGGATCAGAGATCAGTGTGGGTCAGAGATCAGTGTGGGTCAGAGATCAGTGTGGGTCAGAGATCCCCAAGGGTCAGAGACCCCCCAAGGGTCAGAGATCCGTGCCAAGAGCCGGCGGTGGAGCGCGCCCCTCGGTCCAGCAGGACCCCAGTGATGCTGGCCATGCCTGCTGAGCCCGCTGGGCTGATGGAGCATCAGGAGCGCCTCGGCTGGTCCCTGTGCCACCGCTCTGCCTGGCCAGGGGCGGCTCGGCTGAGCTCATCCCGGAGGCTCAGGGGCTGTCCCGGTCCCACAGGACACACGGGAGCAGGGCAGCCCCTTCCCTGCCTCTTAGCGGGGTGACAGGGTAACCCCACGAGCTCAGCCTCACCTGCTGCAGGTCCCGCAGCAGCTGCGGGCAGGGCAGGGCACGTTCCCACGCGGGGCATCCCACGGGAGCCCACCCCTGGGGCACCAGCCGGGATCAGCCCCAGCGGGACGCGGCGGGCACAGGGCTCAGGGCTGGCCGTGCCCGGCCCTCCCGAGCTTGGGCGGCCCTGTGGTCCCCCCGCAGTGACAGCCCCGGGCTGTGCTGCCCGCCGCGAGCAGCTCCATATGTTCCATCTTCCTCCCTGCTAGGAAATCACATTTCCTTCAGAGGCTGAATTTCTCCAACCACCACTTCCAGGCGTAACTTCAAGTGAAGAATGAAGATTATATTTTTAGGAAGTGCGATCGTTTGCTGGGAAAAAGCACACAGAGCACATAACATAATGAGAGAAGTTGCCTCATTAGATTAATTAACTTGTGCAGGCGAAGCCTCACACGCCAGCTCTGGAGGGAGCAGAGCCCCAGCTGCCACCACTCCCTGAGCAGGGAGGGCACGCGGTGCTGCAGGAATGTTCTGCTTCTAGTGGGCTTGCAGGAGATGTCCTCAGCCTGTGGCCCTTGGAGCCAGTCCAGAGAGGGCCACAGAGATGCCCCAAGGTGACAGAGATGCTCCAAGGCCACAGAGATGCCCCAAGGTGACAGAGATGCCCCAAGGTCACAGGGATGCTCCAAGGTCACAGAGACGCTCCAAGAGGCTCTGCTCCGGAGCCAGGCTGGGAGAGCTGGGAATGTTCCCCTGGAGAAGGGAAGGCTCCAGGCAGAGCTCAGAGCCCCTGGCAGGGCCTGAAGGGGCTCCAGGAGAGCTGCAGAGGGACTGGGGACAAGGGATGGAGGGACAGGAGCCAGGGAATGGCTCCCACTGCCAGAGGGCAGGGATGGATGGGACATTGGGAATTGGGAATTGTTCCCTGTGAGGGGTGCAGCAGCTCCTGTGCCATGGCTGCTGAGGTGGGACCCCTTCCTCAGCCCTGTGCCACCTTCCCTTGCTGCACAGCCCGCTCCCTCCCAACCACCAGCCCTATAATTCAATGTCAAGGGGGCTTATGTAATATTTAGGTGTGTATTACACTAAATTAATCTTAACATGAAAAATCTTTTGATTACATAGTGTGTTTTTGTCATTGATTGATTAATTCATTTATTCATATAGTAATGCTATGTCCAACTTCTATTTATATTCAGTTGTAAGAGAAAGTTCCTATTCATGTCAGAGGAGATGAATTAAAATAGTTATCACTGGTATTTGCCAGCCGACTGTTTCAGAAGGTCCCTTTACAATGTGTACTCTCATTCCTGTACTAGCTGCCTGCCAGGAATCCCTGCAAATTCTCATCCTCCCCAGGGGAGCTGAAGAGGCTGGGGTGCTGATCCCTTCCAGCATGTGGGAACCCAGGACATCCCTCTGGCAGTCCTGCACAGCCAGGAGCCCTGCCAGGGGGCTCAGAGACCCTGGCACGGAGCTCAAAATGCCTGTGCGCTTTTGATTATGACCCGTGGAGCAAGTTACCAACCTTAGATGGAGGTCTGCAAGCCATGACAAATTAAGTAGAATGATAGTGAAGTTATCATGGGGTGGAAAAGTAGATTTTGAGGTTTCTGGTATGGGGGTTCAGGGGGCAAGATGGAGGGAACTGGGCATGTTCAGCCTTTCTCCTTCTTCTTTACCTCCATCTCCTGCTGTGATGGTGGCACTTTTGGATTGGTTCAGAGTAGAAGCTCAGTGTCTAACACAGGTGATAGGTATTGGGCAGTAATTGTAAACATTGTACCCACAGTTTTTAGTATAAAAAGATAACACCACCCTGGGGCAGGCAGAGTGCCTCTGTCTGTCCTGCTGAGCAGACCTCGGCTGGACAGGAGAAAGAATTTTATAGCTAAGGAACAATAAACAGCCTTGAGAGCGAGAACTGAAGAGCTCTGACTCCTCCTGTGAGTGCCGGGCTGGGAAAGGAGAATTTCTGACACATCTCGGGGTCACTGTGAGCAGCAGAGATCCCGACTCCAGCACAGAGGGCTGGGCAGCCAGAGCAGCCCCGTGCCCAGAGCAGGGGCTGGGACCCCTCCAGCGACAGGCGAAGCCCAAAGGTGGCGTGGCACCGTGTCACACAGGGGGCCCTGGCACTGCCACACCCTGGCATGGCCGTGCCACCTGCCCTGGAGCTGCCACAGCCCTGCCTGGGCAGCAGCACTGCAGGGCAGAGCCGTGGGCAAGGCTGGGCTGCCGTGTGTGAGGCTGCCCTGATGCAGGACAGATCCCTCTTCATTTAAAAATAATGGCTAATTAATTGTGATCCTCCAATGGGCTCTGCCATTAAGGCAGAGCGTCCAAGGGCCCCACAAGGCTGTCACCGCTGTGACACATGTCCCCTCAGCCCCTCACCCTCCCTCGCAGCCACGGAGAGTGTGAGGGAGTGACCTGCTCCTCCAGGCATGTCCCAGCCTCCATCCACAGCAAAGCCTGGGACCTGGCCCCAGCTGCTGTCCCTTTGTCCCCAGTCCCTGTCCCCCATCCCCAGCCCCTGTCCGTCATCCCCAGCTCCTGTCCCTTATCCCCAGTCCCTGTCCCTTTGTCCCCAGACACTGTCCCCCATCCCCAGTCCCTGTCCCTCATCCCCAGCCCCTGTCCCCCATCCCCAGTCCC